>JAGDYQ010000074.1:1399966-1885700 GCA_021962125.1 Bulinus truncatus
AGCCGACAGCATTATTAGCGTCCTTAGGGAGTCTGAACTGGGGAGATCCACCCAGGCCCCACACATTAAGGGGGCCCGCACTGTCAATCATACACAAAATTAAATACGTCAATCATACACACCAGTAAATACGTCAATCATACACACTAGTAAATACGTCAATCATACACACCAGTAAATACGTCAATCATACACACCAGTAAATACGCCAATCAGTAAATATATAAGTCATCTACACATCAGTAAATATATCAGTCATCTACACATCAGTAAATATATAAATCATCTACACACCAGTAAATATATCAGTCATCTACACACGAGTAAATATATAAATCATCTACACACCAGTAAATATATAAATCATCTACACACCAGTAAATATATAAGTCATCTACACACCAGTAAATATATAAATCATCTACACATCAGTAAATATGTAAGTCATCTACACACCAGTAAATATATGTCATCTACTGTCACGGACTGTACATAGAAAACATCTTTCATGTAGCATGAAAACCCCACCCCCTTTTTTCCTCTCTGCTTCTCATAATTAAAATATACTTGCGCGCTCTTCAGAACAATAGCCCATATCACGTGACGTAGAGAAAACTTTACTTGTAGCATTTTCTCTCCCCCCCCCACACATTTCCCATCCATTCCATCTTCTGTTACTCGGTGAGTTTAAATTACTTTAGGTCAGACCAGGGTTAAATGAGATCACATACAAACTACAAGTAGAACATTCCTGATAATTTAAAAGTGCATTGCCCGTTCGCTGAAGAGAAGTGTTTGTCAATACACAACTGGACCTCACACATTCAGTTTGAGAGTCACATTACTCCAAGACAACGACCATAACACAGTCTACCTGCTAGATTGTGACATCTACACACCAGTAAATACATCAATAATCTCTACACAACAGTCACTATTTCAACCCTATGCACACCAGTCAATATGTCAACCCTATGCACACCAGTCAATATGTCAACCATATAAACACCAGTAAATATTTCACCAATCTTAGCACCAGTAAGTACATCAATCATCTACACACCAGTAAGTGCATTAATCATCTACACACCAGTAATAGCATCAACCATCCACAGTTCCCCACACCAGAGATACATTAATCATCTACACACCAGAAATACATTAATCATCTACACACCAGTAAATACATTAATCATCTACACACCAGTAAATAATCTCCGCCTGTAAAGTCAACGCTGACCATGACGGCTGCTCCAGAGTCTTTATCTTGATAGTAGGCGTAATTGTTCTGTGGATTTACGACAGTGGATTCATTTTAAAATCATTTTAGTTTTTGGTATATTACTGTTATTAAAAAAACAAAACTTTGAAGAAAAGGGTTGGGTCGATCATCTACTTGCTGTTATTTCACAGTTGCGGGAGCAAAAATCAGGGGGAAAAATCCTAAAAACAAACCTTTCTATAAACAGAAATAGATCAGGAAAAAAAAAAATCTCGAATACAGGAAATGTCACATTGACATAAAATCATAGCAGCTATATGACCTTGAAACAATAGGATTGTCATTTCCTAATTTTATTTTATGACCCTGAATGATACAATAAGTGAACATCTGCAGACCGCACCATTAGTTTGATTGACAGGTGCCATGGGTTTAATACGATGTAACTTCGTGTCAACATTTTTTGGGCCAGATGGGGTATAGTCAAGGAGGTTGGGTATGGTGGGTGGGTAACCCATAACTAACATGATCTTTATGGAGAGGGAGAGAGAGAGAGAGAGAGAGAGAGAGAGAGAGAGAGAGAGAGAGGATGCGAGGTGTGTCAAAAATAAGACCGGATTAGGAAAAGGTGATAAAATCAAGAAAATGCGTTCATATTAAGTGATCTAATACATCCGGGCTATACTGTTACAAAGGCACATATATAATAGGAATGAAATTTTGTGTTTTTTTTAAACAGGGAGTGGAAGGAGCGGGTACGGTAGTGGAGGGTGGGGTAAGAAAGACTTACGTGGGGGTGAAGAGTAGTAAAATATAGTTGTCTAGAGTATATATATATATATATATACATACATATATATATATATATATATATATATACATACATATATATATATATATATATATATATATATATATATTTATTTATTTATTGGAATAAATACAGTCGATTTAAAGAAACTATATAAAGAAACTATATATATGATCGCCATTTCGGGTACGGCTTGAGGTTTTGGGGTTGTTCTGACGAGTGAGGAGCGCGAGTCTATGATGGAATCTGTATATGATTAGCAGTGCCGCCGCAAGGAAGAGTCGACTCGAACATTTGTCTGCGGCCCCCAGAACTTGATGCTTGTGAAATGTATTTATTAGCTGCATCATGAGGTAGTCATCTTAGTCAGAAGTGCATGCTTCTTGAGGTAGTCATCTGAGTCAGAAGTGCATGCATCATGAGGTAGTCATCTTAGTCAGAAGAGCATGCATCATGAGGTAGTCATCTTAGTCAGAAGTGCATGCATCATGAGGTAGTCATCTTAGTCAGAAGTGCATGCACCATGAGGTAGTCATCTTAGTCAGAAGTGCATGCATCATGAGGTAGTCATCTTAGTCAGAAGTGCATGCATCATGAGGTAGTCATCTTAGAAGTGCATGCATCATGAGGTAGTCATCTTAGAAGTGCATGCATCATGAGGTAGTCATCTTAGAAGTGCATGCATCATGAGGTAGTCATCTTAGTCAGAAGTGCATGCATCATGAGGTAGTCATCTTAGTCAGAAGTGCATGCATCATGAGGTAGTCATCTTAGTCAGAAGTGCATGCATATGCATAGAAAGTAGCTAGGACGTCTTGGCAGGTTAATCTACTGCTATTAATAGAATTCAGTTATATGTTATAGTGTGGGACGGATGGCCTAGTGGTGTAGATAATCGAATGTCAACCAGAGTCCTGGTTTCGATCCTCGGTGAGGATTTTTCCAGGTGAAATTTAAGTTGGGGATGTAAAGGCGCTGGGTGTTGTGCTAACCACACAATCCCTTCATATGCCGAGGTTATAAAAACAGATGAATTCTACATTTCATCTGCCTCATTTGGCCCGTTAGGGCTAAGAAGGGAACTTTACTTTTTAGAGCATTTTCGAAAAAAAATGCTCTATTGTCCCCGTTTTGTCTGTCTGTCCGTCTGTCCGTCATCACCCTAGATCTCAACAACCATAAGTCCTAGACCCATGATGTATATATCATTTTATAGGTCTTGGCCTGCCAAGAAATGACTTTTTTCCATTTCGCGATCTGACCTCTCAGGGCCGTAAAAGGGGCCTTAGTACCGTTTTTTACTATATAAGCTATATTAATAAAGGAGCGCTATATCTCAGCAACTATAAGTCCTAGACCCATGATGTATATATCATTTTGTAGGTCTTGGCCTGCCATGTGTACATCAAAAGTTCATTTCGCGATAGGACCTCTGAGGGCCGGGCTTCAGGGCTCCTAAGGGGCTTATATATTATATATACACCTTGTACGTTCAATAACCCGTTCATTTGGTGCGAAATACTGCAGCACGTAGTTTCACCAAGATTTATTAAGAAACTCATCAAATGAAATAGTAAGCTTGTGTTCTGAGTTTAATTGAAAGTATCAGAGCTATGCAACAATTGACGGAGTTTTCGGACGATTAAATGACTATAATTTCGAATGATTTCAATTATGAGTCCTATTTCAGTAACCACAAACGTACTGATACATAACATGAAAATGCGCTAACACGTCCTGTGTCCAGAATGGAACAGGCTTAATTGCTTGTTTTTATATGTTCTGGTGGATCTATGAATGTAAGACAACTATATGTGCTGCCACCATCAGTGACGTACCCTAGATAACTATATGTGCTGCCACCAACAGGGACGTACCCTAGAAAACTATATGTGCTGCCAACAGGGACGTACTCAAGACAACTATATGTGCTGCCACCAACAGGGACATACCCTAGACAACTATATGTGCTGCCAACAACAGGGACGTACCATAGACAACTATATGTGCTGCCACCAACAGGGACGTACCCTAGACAACTATATGTGCTGCCACCAACAGGGACGTACCGTAGACAACTATATGTGCTGCCACCAACAGGGACGTACCCTTGACAACTATATGTGCTGCCAACAGGGACGTACTCCAGAAAACTGTATGTGCTGCCACCAACAGGGACATACCCTAGACAACTATATGTGCTGCCACCAACAGGGACGTAACCTAGACAACTATATGTGCTGCCAACAGGGACGTTTCCTAGACAACTATATGTGCTGCCACCTACAGGGACGTACACTAGACAACTATATGTGCTGCCACCTACTGGGACATACCCTAGATAACTATATGTGCTGCCACCAACAACGACGTACCCTAGACAACAATATGTGCTGCCACCAACAGGGACGTACCCTAGACAACTATATGTGCTGCCACCAAAAGGGACGTACCCTAGACAACTATATGTGCTGCCACCAACAGGGACGTACCCTAGACAACTATATGTGCTGCCAACAGGGACGTACCCTAGACAACTATAAGTGCTGCCACCAACAGGGACGTACCCTAGACAACTATATGTGCTGCCACCAACAGGGACGTACCGTAGACAACTATATGTGCTGCCAACAGGGACGTATCCAAGACAACTATATGTGCTGCCACCAACAGGGACGTACCCTAGACAACTATATGTGCTGCCACCAACAGGGACGTACACTAGACAACTATATGTGCTGCCAACAGGGACGTATACCAGACAACTATATGTGCTGCCACCAACAGGGACATACCCTAGACAACTATATGTGCTGCCACCAACAGGGACGTACCTTAGACAACTATATGTGCCACCACCAACAGGGACATACCCTAGACAGTTTTATGTGCTGCCAACAGGGACGTACTCCAGACAACTATATGTGCTGCCACCAACAGGGACATACCCTAGACAACTATATGTGCTGCCATCAACAGGGCCGTACCCTAGACAACTATATGTGCTGCCACCAACAGGGACGTACACTAGACAACTATATGTGCTGCCATCAACAGGGACGTACCGTAGACAACTATTTGTGCTGCCATCAACAGGGATGTACCCTAGTTAACTATATGTGCTGCCACCAACAGGGACGTACCTTAGACAACTATATGTGCTGCCAACAGGGACGTACCCTAGACAACTATATGTGCTGCCACCAACAGGGACGTACCCTATACAACTATATGTGCTGCCATCAACAGGGACGTACTCTAGACGACTATATGTGCTGCCATCAACAGGGACTTACTCCAGACAACTATATGTGGTGCCACAAAGAAGGACGTACCGTAGACAACTATATGTGCTGCCAACAGGGACATACCCTAGACAACTATATGTGCTGCCACCAACAGGGACATACCCTAGACAACTATATGTGCTGCGACAAACAGGGATGTACCCTAGACAACTATATGTGCTGCCACCAACAGGGACGTACCTTAGACAACTATATGTGCCACCACCAACAGGGACATACCCTAGACAGTTTTATGTGCTGCCAACAGGGACGTACTCCAGACAACTATATGTGCTGCCACCAACAGGGACATACCCTAGACAACTATATGTGCTGCCATCAACAGGGCCGTACCCTAGACAACTATATGTGCTGCCACCAACAGGGACGTACACTAGACAACTATATGTGCTGCCATCAACAGGGACGTACCGTAGACAACTATTTGTGCTGCTATCAACAGGGATGTACCCTAGTTAACTATATGTGCTACCACCAACAGGGATGTACCTTAGACAACTATATGTGCTGCCAACAGGGACGTACCCTAGACAACTATATGTGCTGCCACCAACAGGGACGTACCCTATACAACTATATGTGCTGCCATCAACAGGGACGTACTCTAGACGACTATATGTGCTGCCATCAACAGGGACGTACTCCAGACAACTATATGTGCTGCCACAAACAGGGACATACTCTAGACAACTATATGTGCTGCCATCAACAGGGACGTACCCTAGGCAACTATATGTGCTGCCACCAACAGGGACGTACCCCAGACAACTATAAGTGCTGCCATCAACAGGGACGTACCTTAAAAAACTATATGTGCTGCCATCAACAGGGATGTACCCTAGAAAACTATATGTGCTGCCACCAACAGAAACGTACCTAAGACAACTATATGTGCTGCCACCAACAGGGACGTACACTAGACAACTATATGTGCTGCCACCAACAACGACGTACACTAGACAACTATATGTGCTGCCACCAACAGGGACGTACCCTAGACAACTATATGTGCTGCCACCAACAGGGACGTACCCTAGACAACTATATGTGCTGCCAACAGGGACGTACCCTAGACAACTATATGTGCTGTCACCAACAGGGACGTACCCTAGAACACCTATATGTGCTGCCACCAACAGGGACGTACCGTAGACAACTATATGTGCTGCCAACAGGGACGTACCCAAGACAACTATATGTGCTACCACCAACAGGGACGTACCCTAGACAACTATATGTGCTGCCACCAACAGGGACGTACACTAGACAACTATATGTGCTGCCACCAACAACGACGTACCCTAGACAACTATATGTGCTGCCAACAGGGACGTACCCTAGACAACTATATGTGCTGCCTCCTACAGGGACGTACACTACACAACTATATGTGCTGCCACCAACAACGACGTACACTAGACAATTATATGTGCTGCCACCAACAGGGACGTACCCTAGACAACTATATGTGCTGCCACCAACAGGGACGTACCCTAGACAACTATATGTGCTGCCAACAGGGACGTACCCTAGACAACTATATGTGCTGCCACCAACAGGGACGTACCCTAGACAACTAAATGTGCTGCCACCAACAGAGACGAACCCTAGACAACTATATGTGCTGCCACCAACAGGGACGTACACTAGACAACTATATGTGCTGCTACCAACAAGGACGTACCCTAGATAACTATATGTGCTGACAACAGGGACGTATACCAGACAACTATATGTGCTGCCACCAACAGGGACGTACCCTAGACAACTATATGTGCTGCCAACAGGGACGTACCCTAGACATTTATTTGTGCTGCCAACAGGGACGTACTCCAGACAACTATATGTGCTGCCACCAACAGGGACGTACCCTAGACAACTATATGTGCTGCCATCAACAGGGACGTACTCTAGACGTCCATATGTGCTGCCATCAACAGGGACGTACTCCAGACAACTATATGTGCTGCCACCATCAGGGACGTACCGTAGACAACTATATGTGCTGCCAACAGGGACGTACCCTAGAAACTATATGTGCTGCCACAAACAGGGACGTACTCTAGACAACTATATGTGCTGCCATCAACAGGGACGTACCTTAAACATTTATATGTGCTGCCATCAACAGGGATGTACCCTAGACAACTATATGTGCTGCCACCAACAGGGACGTACCTTAGACAACTATATGTGCTGCCACCAACAGGGACGTACACTAGACAACTATATGTGCTGCCACCAATAACGACGTACACTAGACAACTATATATGCTGCCACCAACAGGGACGTACCCTAGACAACTATATGTGCTGCCACCAACAGGGACGTACCCTAGACAACTATATGTGCTGCCACCAACAGGGACGTACCCTAGACAACTATATGTGCTGCCAACAGGGACGTACCCTAGACAAATATATGTGCTGCCACCAACAGGGACGTACCCTAGACAACTATATGTGCTGCCACCAACAGGGACGTACCTTAGACAACTATATGTGCTGCCACCAACAGGGACGTACCCTAGACAACTATATATGCGGCCACCAACAGGGACGTACCCTAGACGACTATATGTGCTGCCACCAACAGGGACGTACCTTAAACAACTATATGTGCTGCCATCAACAGGGATTTACCCTAGACAACTATATGTGCTGCCACCAACAGGGACGTACCTTAGACAACTATATGTGCTGCCACGAACAGGGACATACCCTAAACAACTATATGTGCTGCCACCAGCAGGGACGTACCCTAGACAACTATATTTGCTGCCAACAGGGACGTACCCTAGACAACTATATGTGCTGCCATCAACAGGGATGTACCCTAGACAACTATATGTGCTGCCACCAACAGGGACCTAACTTAGACAACTATATGTGCTGCCAACAGGGACGTACCCTAGACAACTATATGTGCTGCCACCAACAGGGACGTATCCTAGACAACTATATGTGCTGCCATCAACAGGGACGTACTCTAGACGACTATATGTGCTGCCATCAACAGGGACGTACTCCAGACAACTATATGTGCTGCCACCAACAGGGACGTACCGTAGACAACTATATGTGCTGCCACCAACAGGGACGTACCCTAGACAACTATATGTGCTGCCACCAACAGGGACGTACCTTAGACAACTATATGTGCTGCCACCAAGAGGGACGTACCCTAGACAACTATATGTGCTGCCACCAACAGGGATGAACCCTAGACAACTATATGTGCTGCCACCAACAGGGACGTACACTAGACAACTATATGTGCTGCCAACAGGGACGTATACCAGACAACTATATGTGCTGCCACCAACAGGGATGTACACTAGGCAACTATATGTGCTGCCATCAACAGGGACGTACCGTAGACAACTATATGTGCTGCCATCAACAGGGATGTACCCTAGACAACTATATGTGCTGCCATCAACAGGGACGTACCTTAACCAAATATATGTGCTGCCAACAGGGACGTACCCTAGACAACTATATGTGCTGCCACCAACAGGGACGTACCCTAGACAACTATATGTAAGGCCACCAACAGGGACGTACCCTAGACAACTATATGTGCTGCCATCAACAGGGACGTACCCTAGACAAGTATATGTGCTGCCACCAACAGGGACGTACCCTAGACAACTATATGTGCTGCCAACAGGGACGTACCCTAGAAAACTATATGTGCTGCCACCAACAGGGACGTACCCTAGACAACTATATGTGCTGCCACCAACAGGGACGAACCCTAGACAACTATATGTGCTGCCACCAACAGGGACGTACACTAGACAAATATATGTGCCGCTACCAACAAGGAGGTACTCTAGACTACTATATGTGCTGCCACCAACAGGGACGTATCCTAGACAACTATATGTGCTGCCAACAGGGACGTATACCAGACAACTATATGTGCTGCCACCAACAGGGACGTACACTAGGCAACTATATGTGCTGCCATAAACAGGGACGTACCGTAGACAACTATATGTGCTGCCATCAACAGGGATGTACCCTAGACAACTATATGTGCTGCCACCAACAGGGACGTACCTTAACCAACTATATGTGCTGCCAACAGGGACGTACCCTAGACAACTATATGTGCTGCCACCAATAGGGACGTACCCTAGACAACTATATGTGCTGCTATCAGCAGCGACGTACTCTAGACGACTATATGTGCTGCCATCAACAGGGACGTACTCCAGACAACTATATGTGCTGCCACCAACAGGGACGTACCGTAGACAACTATATGTGCTGCCAACAGGGACGTACCCTAGACAACTATATGTGCTGCCACCAACAGGGACGTACCCTAGACAACTATATGTGCTGCCACCAACAGGGACGTACCTTAGACAACTATATGTGCTGCCACCAACAGGGACGTACCCTAGACAACTATATGTGCTGCCACCAACAGGGACGTACCCTAGACAACTATATGTGCTGCCACCAACAGGGACGTACCTTAAACAACTATATGTGCTGCCATCAACAGGGATTTACCCTAGACAACTATATGTGCTGCCACCAACAGGGACGTACCTTAGACAACTATATGTGCTGCCACCAATAGGGAAGTACCCTCGACAACTATATGTGCTGCCACCAACTGGGACGTACCCTAGACAACTATATGTGCTGCCACCAACAGGGACATACCCTAAACAACTATATGTGCTGCCACCAGCAGGGACGTACCCTAGACAACTATATTTGCTGCCAACAGGGACGTACCCTAGACAACTATATGTGCTGCCATCAACAGGGATGTACCCTAGAGAACTATATGTGCTGCCACCAACAGGGACGTACCTTAGACAACTATATGTGCTGCCAACAGGGACGTACCGTAGACAACTATATGTGCTGCCACCAACAGGGACGTACCCTAGACAACCATATGTGCTGCCACCAACAGGGACGTACCCTAGACAACTATATGTGCTGCCACCAACAGGGATGAACCCTAGACAACTATATGTGCTGCCACCAACAGGGACGTACACTAGACAACTATATGTGCTGCCAACAGGGACGTATACCAGACAACTATATGTGCTGCCACCAACAGGGACGTACACTAGGCAACTATATGTGCTGCCATCAACAGGGACGTACCGTAGACAACTATATGTGCTGCCACCAACAGGGATGTACCCTAGACAACTATATGTGCTGCCATCAACAGGGACGTACCTTAACCAAATATATGTGCTGCCAACAGGGACGTACCCTAGACAACTATATGTGCTGCCACCAACAGGGACGTACCTTAGACAACTATATGTGCTGCCAACAGGGACGTACCGTAGACAACTATATGTGCTGCCACCAACAGGGACGTACCCTAGACAACTATATGTGCTGCCACCAACAGGGACGTACCCTAGACAACTATATGTGCTGCCACCAACAGGGATGAACCCTAGACAACTATATGTGCTGCCACCAACAGGGACGTACACTAGACAACTATATGTGCTGCCAACAGGGACGTATACCAGACAACTATATGTGCTGCCACCAACAGGGACGTACACTAGGCAACTATATGTGCTGCCATCAACAGGGACGTACCGTAGACAACTATATGTGCTGCCACCAACAGGGATGTACCCTAGACAACTATATGTGCTGCCATCAACAGGGACGTACCTTAACCAAATATATGTGCTGCCAACAGGGACGTACCCTAGACAACTATATGTGCTGCCAGCAACAGGGACGTACCCTAGACAACTATATGTGCTGCCACCAACAGGGACGTACCCTAGACAACTATATGTGCTGCCATCAACAGGGACGTACTCTAGACGACTATATGTGCTGCCATCAACAGGGACGTACTCTAGACGACTATATGTGCTGCCATCAAAAGGGACGTACTCCAGACAACTATATGTGCTGCCACCAACAGGGACGTACCGTAGACAACTATATGTGCTGCCAACAGGGACGTACCCTAGACAACTATATGTGCTGCCACCAACAGGGACGTACCCTAGACAACTATATGTGCTGCCACCAACAGGGACGTACCCTAGACGACTATATGTGCTGCCATCAAGAGGGACGTACTCTAGACCATTCTGTGCTGCCATCAAAAGGGACGTACTCCAGACAACTATATGTGCTGCCACCAACAGGGACGTACCCTAGACAACTATATGTGCTGCCACCAACAGGGACGTACCCTAGACAACTATATGTGCTGCCACCAACAGGGACGTACCCTAGACAACTATATGTGCTGCCACCAACAGGGACGTACCCTAGACAACTATATGTGCTGCCACCAACAGGGACGTACCCTAGACAACTATATGTGCTGCCACCAACAGGGACGTACCCTAGACAACTATATGTGCTGCCAACAGGGACGTACCCTAGACAACTATATGTGCTGCCACCAACAGGGACGCACCATAGACAACTATATGTGCTGCCAACAGGGACGTATCCAAGACAACTATATGTGCTGCCACCAACAGGGACGTACCCTAGACAACTATATGTGCTGCCACCAACAGGGACGTACACTAGACAACTATATGTGCTGCCAACAGGGACGTATACCAGACAACTATATGTGCTGCCACCAACAGGGACATACCCTAGACAACTATATGTGCTGCCACCAACAGGGACATACCCTAGACAACTATATGTGCTGCCACCAACAGGGACGTACCCTAGACAACTATATGTGCTGCCGACAGGGACGTACTCCAGACAACTATATGTGCTGCCACCAACAGGGACGTACACTAAACAACTATATGTGCTGCCACCAACAGGGATGTACCCTAGACAACTATATGTGCTGCCACCAACAGGGACGTACCTTAGACAACTATATGTGCTGCCACCAACAGTTACATACCCTAGACAGTTATATGTGCTGCCAACAGAGACGTACTCCAGAAAACTATATGTGCTGCCACCAACAGGGACGTACCGTAGACAACTATATGTGCTGCCATCAACAGGGATGTACCCTAGACAACTATATGTGCTGCCACCAACAGGGACGTACCTTAGACAACTATATGTGCTGCCAACAGGGACGTACCCTAGACAACTATATGTGCTGCTGCTAACAGGGACGTACCCTAGAAAACTATATGTGCTGCCATCAACAGGGACGTACTCTAGACGACTATATGTGCTGCCATCAACAGGGACGTACTCCAGACAACTATATGTGCTGCCACCAACAGGGACGTACCGTAGACAACTATGTGTGCTGCCAACAGGGACGTACCCTAGACAACTATATGTGCTGCTATCAACAGGGACGTACCTTAAACAACTATATGTGCTGCCATCAACAGGGATGTACCCTAGACAACTATATGTGCTGCCACCAACAGGGACGTACCTTAGACAACTATATATGCTGCCACCAACAGGGACGTACCCTAGACAACTATATGTGCTGCCACCAACAGGGACGTACCCTAGACAACTATATGTGCTGCCATCAACAGGGACGTACCTTAAACTACTATATGTGCTGCCATCAACAGGGATGTACCCTAGACAACTATATGTGCTGCCACCAATAGGGACGTACCCTAGACAACTATATGTGCTGCCATCAACAGGGACGTACCTTAAACAACTATATATGCTGCCATCAACAGGGATGCACCCTAGACAACTATATGTGCTGCCACCAACAGGGACGTACCTTAGACAACTATATGTGCTGCCACCAACAGGGACGTACCCTAAACAACTATATGTGCTGCCTTCAACAGGGACGTACCCTAGACAACTATATGTGCTGCCACCAACAGGGACATACCCTAAACAACTATATGTGCTGCCACCAACAGGGACGTACCCTAGACAACTATATGTGCTGCCAACAGGGACGTACCCTAGACAACTATATGTGCTGCCAAAAGGGACGTACCCTAGACAACTATATGTGCTGCCACCAACAGGGACGTACCCTAGAAAACTATATGTGCTGCCATCAACAGGGATGTACCCTAGACAACTATATGTGCTGCCACCAACAGGGACGTACCTTAGACAACTATATGTGCTGCCACCAATAGGGAAGTACCCTCGACAACTATATGTGCTGCCACCAACAGGGACGTACCCTAGACAACTATATGTGCTGCCACCAACAGGGACATACCCTAAACAACTATATGTGCTGCCACCAGCAGGGACGTACCCTAGACAACTATTTTTGCTGCCAACAGGGATGTACCCTAGACAACTTTATGTGCTGCCATCAACAGGGATGTACCCTAGACAACTATATGTGCTGCCACCAACAGGGACGTACCTTAGACAACTATATGTGCTGCCAACAGGGACGTACCCTAGACAACTTTATGTGCTGCCACCAACAGGGACGTATCCTAGACAACTATATGTGCTGCCATCAACAGGGACGTATCCTAGACAACTATATGTGCTGCCATCAACAGGGACGTACTCTAGACGACTATATTTGCTGCCACCAACAGGGACGAACCCTAGACAACTATATGTGCTGTCACCAACAGGGACGTACACTAGACAACTATATGTGCTGCTACCAACAAGGACGTACTCTAGACTACTATATGTGCTGCCACCAAAAGGGACGTATCCTAGAAAACTATATGTGCTGCCAACAGGGACGTATACCAGACAACTTTATGTGCTGCCACCATCAGGGACGTACACTAGGCAACTATATGTACTGCCATCAACAGGGACGTACCGTAGACAACTATATGTGCTGCCATCAACAGGGATGTACCCTCGACAACTATATGTGCTGCCACCAACAGGGACGTACCTTATCCAACTATATGTGCTGCCAACAGGGACGTACCCTAGACAACTATATGTGCTGCCATCAACAGGGACGTACTCTAGACGACTATATGTGCTGCCATCAACAGGGACGTACTCCAGACAACTATATGTGCTGCCACCAACAAGGACGTACCGTAGATAACTATATGTGCTGCCAACAGGGACGTACCCTACACAACTATATGTGCTGCCACCAACAGGGACGTACCCTAGACAACTATATGTGCTGCCATCAACAGGGACGTACCTTAAACATTTATATGTGCTGCCATCAACAGGGATGTACCCTAGACAACTATATGTGCTGCCACCAACAGGGACGTACCTTAGACAACTATATGTGCTGCCACCAACAGGGACGTACACTAGACAAGTATATGTGCTGTCACCAACAACGACGTACACTAGACAACTATATATGCTGCCACCAACAGGGACGTACCCTAGACAACTATATGTGCTGCCACCAACAGGGACGTACCCTAGACAACTATATGTGCTGCCAACAGGGACGTACCCTAGACAACTATATGTGCTGCCACCAACAGGGACGTACCCTAGACAACTATATATGCTGCCACCAACAGGGACGTACCCTAGACAACTATATGTGCTGCCACCAACAGGGACGTACCCTAGACAACTATATGTGCTGCCATCAACAGGGACGTACCTTAAACAACTATATGTGCTACCATCAACAGGGATGTACCCTAGACAACTATATGTGCTGCCACCAACAGGGACGTACCTTAGACAACTATATGTGCTGCCACCAACAGGGACGTACCCTAGACAACTATATGTGCTGCCACCAACAGGGACGTACCCTAGACAACTATATGTGCTGCCACCAACAGGGACATACCCTAAACAACTATTTGTGCTGCCACCAACAGGGACGTACCCTAGACAACTATATGTGCTGCCAACAGGGTCGTACCCTAGACAACTATATGTGCTGCCAACAGGGACGTACCCTAGACAACTATATGTGCTGCCACCAACAGGGACGTACCCTAGACAACTATATGTGCTGCCATCAACAGGGATGTACCCTAGACAACTTTATGTGCTGCCACCAACAGGGACGTACCTTAGACAACTATATGTGCTGCCAACAGGGACGTACCCTAGACAACTATATGTGCTGCCACCAACAGGGACGTATCCTAGACAACTATATGTGCTGCCATCAACAGGGACGTACTCTAGACGACTATATGTGCTGCCATCAACAGGGACGTTCCGTAGACAACTATATGTGCTGCCACCAACAGTGACGTACCGTAGACAACTATATGTGCTGCCACCAACAGTGACGTACCCTAGACAACTATATGTGCTGCCAACAGGGACGTACTCCAGACAACTATATGTGCTGCCACCAACAGGGACATACCCTAAACAACTATATGTGCTGCCACCAACAGGGACGTACCCTAGACAACTATATGTGCTGCCACCAACAGGGACGTACCATAGACAACTATATTTGCTGCCATCAACAGGGACGTACTCCAGACAACTATATGTGCTGCCACCATCCCCATCATCCCTATTTTGGCATTATCCCTATTTCGGTATCATCGTTGTTTTGGTATCATCCCTATTTTGGTATCATCCCTATTTTGATATTATCCCTATTTTGGTATCATCCCTATTTTGGTATTATCCCTATATTGGTATTATCCCTATTTTGGTATCATCCCTATTTTGGTATCATCCCTATTTTGGTATCATCCCTATTTTGGTATTGTCCCTATTTTTGTGTCAGCCGGTGCTGCCCGCACACCCATAGTGACGCCACTGCTGTTTTGGTATATCAGTAATTTCCAAAAAATAGTTTTTCTTTTTTTTTTTAAAAAAAAAAGCTTTTAATTGCAGCCAAGATTGTGTGTTCTGTTTAAATGATGGATATACTCAAGTTAGGGTTGGTTGCCTAATATATCACATAAGTGAGTGAAATATAAAACCTTGTCGATTTACAGGGACAAGTAAAGAGTCATAAATAAAAAAATTAATTGATTTCTAAATTTTAAAAAAAAGTAGTCAGAATACGTTAGAAGATACTGATTGACGACAAAACTACTGACTGACTGATCGATGTTGATTTCTCTGACTATCTTGCCTTGACGAACCACATAAAATGGCGGTGATGGATCCATGAAGACATTTTTCTGTAGATTCAGTCTGACATCATCATTGCCAACTTTAAAACTGATTGAAAGAACTGATGGAAAGCCATAGGTCAGGAGAGATGAACGACGAAATCTTTTGTTCACTGATTTAGCAGACGACACGACTAAAGTTGTGGTTCCTGGGGAGTAAAAGATTGGCTCTTGAAGCAAAGTTTAATCTCGTAGGCCTTTCACATATAATGTACAATGCAGTGCTCGATTTAAGAAAAAAAAACAGTGCCGGGGATGAAAAAAAAATTATGCAGACCCTGGGATAAATGTCTATGGTTTCAACCCCGGCAGGGATATATTAGCTAAAGCAGAGCCGGGGATGACAGTTCTTAGTAGGGAGCGACCGATATGCCTTTTTACCGATAGTCCGATACCGATATTTTCCCCCAGCATTTTTACCGATACCGATACCGATATTTTCTTTTTAGGGGCTGTCCATTATTTATGTCGACAAATTTTTGGCGACTTTTACCTCACCCCTCCCCCTTGTCAACAACTTGTCAAATTTCCAGAGACCCCCCCCCTATAAAATTACGTCAACATTTGATTATCCCCCCCCTTCCAAAATGTTTATGTGGCAAAATTAGTAGGAATATAGTTAGTTTAATTGAAATACTGAATGTTAAGCGAGTGTGTAACACAGAACTACAAACGCTGCTTAATTTTCCTATTTATTAAGTAATTATATTAAATTAAAAAAAAAAAGTAACATTGTTGACGTCAACTTTTCTTGACCTCCCCCTCTCCCCCTTGTCAACAATTGTCAAAAATTTTCTGACCCCCCTCCCCCCTATTTTGTTGACGTAATTAATGGACAGCCCCTTAAGCAACAACAATGCTAAACACGTGTTTTTCTCGTGCTGTATGACGTATGTCAACCCATGTTCACATATTTTGTAACACTTCGCCCACGCGTGTCTTGTTTATCCCCCCCCCCAACTTCCCATCCCAAAAAAAAAAAATACACACAGATGTTCACTAATTGTATCATTCAAGGTCATACATTAGAATTAAGAAATGCCAATCCTATTGTTTCAAGGTCATATCTCTGATGCAGACGTTACAATTTCTGTGTACGGGTTTTTTTTCCTTTTTTTTTAAATCTTGTCTGATCTGGTTATAGAATTGGGTTATTTACTGATTTTTTTTTATGCAACTCTGTTGTGAAAAAAAAAAACAATGTATCGGCAGCCAAAAAAACCCATAGTGCCAATATCAGTTCGACTATCGGTCTCTCCCTACAACAATCGGCCGATCCTATATTAACCGATAGTGCCAATATCGGTCCGATACCGATCCGATTATCGGTCGCTCCCTAGTTCTCACTGCCCGGGATATCCCCGGTGGTAAATCGAGCCCTGATACAATGGTGCAGAGCGTAGTTTAACTATATACAACCAGTGAAGAAATCTTGTCACCTAGTAATCTCGAAAATCAGTCACTGGGTTACAAGCGATTTTATTTAATTTATGATTACTATGCTTAGTTTTAATAAAATATTTGCCAATGCAACATTATACCGTTTCATTCTAATAGGGAAAATAAAAGGGCTCTAGACATCTAGTGAATAAAGAATTTTTAAACATTTGACTCCAAAGTCGAGTACTATAAAGACTGCATGACCTATACACAGTGAGTTATTTAAATAATTAGCTTGAGAATTTAATATTTCATGAGTTTATTCTACAGTTATTGCCCCCTAATTCTTTTTAAAATGATAGTTTTACCTTGTTAATAATTATTTATGTTTGGTTTTTGACCTCTCTGACAGCTATTTTAATGAGTTCAAACACTTTTTTTTGTGGATATTACATTATACTTGAACATATGAGAAATTTGTGTCATCCAGTTAAAAAAGTAGGTCGGCTTGTAAATTCGAAATTCAGACACTGGGAGACAGCCAAGTTCATTTTATTTATAATTTCTTGGTTTTGTTTTAAGATAATAATACTAGCCAATTGTAAAGGAAGACAACCCTACTTTTTACACATTATCGTAATAAAGTCGCTGCAATCATTAAATAACGTGTTGTCTCGCACATATTTGGAAATAGAAATGCTTGGGTCACATTTTTTCATAAGGTAGGCCTATATTTATTTATATAAGTGTGTCTTTGAATCTTCAAACTCAGTTAATTGGAAAAGAAAATTCATTTAAACGCATTTAAGGTAATGCATTATGTCTTATGAGCTCTATGGATTAGGGACATGTATTATTAAGAGCTCTATTGGTCTGCTTTAGTTTTACAATTCATAAAATCGATCTGATTCCAAGAATTTTGTCCTCATTGTATATTTTTAAATATTTTAACAAAGGCTTCATAAAGCCTACATTCGGTCTTTTTTTTATACAAAGAAGCAATTCTTGTCTCGAAATTTCGTTTGAAAAAACTCACAAGACTTCAATATCAGTCAAGTATACTAGTAAAAAAAAATGCAAACGGTTCTTTCTCATGAAACATGTATTTGTTTCGGACAATTCTACAATATACTGAAAAAATGTCTTAGTAAAACCTTCATCCAGTACTGATAACTGCTATTGGTCTTGGACATAAAAAAAATAGGATTGTGTCTTCGTCCCCCCCCCCCCCATCTCTTAAAAATGTTCACTAAGGTGATCACCTGAATATCTCCCTAAAAAACTAACTTTTAAAATTTTAACTATTTAACAACATGCACTTTAATTTAACTCATAAAGTGTCTACAGTTGTATGTTCGTTTAATTGAATTCATAATGTGGCTACAATTGTATGTTGTTGTTTTACCTGTATAATCAGAGGTGGATTTAACGGCGGGTGCACCGGTCGCGCTTAAGACCCCAGCTTCTTAAGAGCCACTCAAGACACAAACCTTACACTCGTACATAACTAATACCAGCCCCACCCCTGCCCATAAAAATACTTTTTTTTATAAAATGTGAACAGTCTCTGCGTGACGCATTGGAAAATACATGTATTAAAATATATCTCGCATTAATGGCAATATGTATTGAAATTTGATTATATTACACACAACTAAATGAATATATTGTATACCAGTGTCTCTCAAACTTTTACACTTCGCAACTCACCATGGGAGCTATTTTGATTTTGCAACCTAATCGGTAAAAATAATTTTGGTTTTGCAACCTAACCTGCAAAGAAAATCTGGCAAAAAGAAAGGGTATAATAGCGTAATTAATCTCACAACTCGATCTCCCCTTTTACTTTGCATAATACAAACTTTTAGAATACTAAAACAGCAATAAATAGAGTCATAGTTATATAAAATAGATTCTTGATACATTAATTAATTATAAATTGCCCATATTTTGCGACACACCCAAATTCTTCCGCAACCCACTAGAACATGAGTAGGCAAACTTCTGGAGTCAGAGGGCCACATTGAGTTCCAAAAGTTTGACTGGCGGTGGGAAGAACCAGAAGATGGATGTTAACAAGAACTATTATAATTAAAGGGAAACGTTATAGCATAAAACGCTTGTGCTTTAGCTTCACTCTGGAATGATTGTCCGGCGGTCTGGATTTGGCTCACGGGCCCTTAGTTTGCCAAGCGCTGCACTAGCGAATCCGCGACTCACACCTTGAAAAACACTGTTGTTTACACATATTATCTTAAGTTTGAATAGAACACTGTTGTTTACACATATTATCTTAAGTTTGAATAGAACACTGTTGTTTACACATATTATCTTAAGTTTGAATAAAATACTGTTTAAACTATTGATAAATAAATAACACTTACCTATATAGATATCCCATTTTCCAGTTGCCATTTCTAGAGCTGAACTGTTCATCTTAGTTGATGATGCAATAAATAACATCACTAAACGGCACACACATAATTTCCACATTGTTAATATTCTCTAAATTTTGTTTGTTAAATATAGTATATTTAACCTCAGTCCGTTGCCTGTCTTTATGTTACATTTACAATGGCTATGATGCTCTTATTGGTTTTCTCCAGCAGTCTAATTATAAATAGGCCTATACATTAAGGCTGTTATATACCACCAGCCCCGTAGCCAAGGGAAGCACTGGGGGCCGTGCCCCCCCCCCGCTAGATGTGGAGTGCCCCCCCCCGCTTAAAAAAGAAGAAAAAGAGGAAAAATTTAAAAAAAGTATAGATGCCCCCCTTGCTGGGTATTGGTGCCCCCCTGCTGGCTTTGACCTGGCTACGGGCCTGTATACCACTGAAAGTGTACAAAGATAAATATAGAAATCGACAGGCTTGCGGAGCCGCCATATTTTTTTCGGCTCCGGCTCCGGCTCCACAAATTTTGACGGCTCCGGCTCCGGCTCCCTATTAAGATAGTATCACACGAGACAAAAAATTGTGTAATTGCTCCACGCTAACATCCCGCTGATAAAAAGTTATGCAAATTTTGCCGCGTTCACCCCCAGAGTCAGGAACTTGAAAAATATACGCATTGTCCATTGTCGGTTTTACTAAAAACAAACCATTTCAGTGCATCCAGAATTATATCATTATTTTCCATCGAGGTTTCTCTAGTCGCCATTTTCAAAAGTAATAAAAAGTTATTTCAATGATCAAATTAGCAAATAGTAAAATGATACATTATTTAAAATATTTTAAAGACTTCAGTATTTATATTTATTATTGATTAATTCGAAGTGACTATTCGGACCCGGGCAGGCCCGTAGCCAGGATTATTGCATTGGGGGGAGAATTTTTTTTTTTCGGCCGGGGGGGGGGCGTGCCGAAGAACTGATTCTGGGGGTACAGCGGCGGATCTAGACAACTTTGACGGGGGGGGACAAAACTTTGACCCCCGAAGGGGCGGGGCGAAACTGTTTTCAGTGTTGAAAATTGGTCTTTGAACAAAAAATATTTCGATAATTTAATGATGCATTACCTAAACTTGCGATAACCGGAGGTGGGGGGATATGCCCCCCGGCCTCTCCCCATAATTCCGCCCCTGGTGGGGTAGAAGAAATGTTTGGGGGGGGGGGGGCGAAGATGGAGGTGCGAAGCGCCGAAAGCTTGCGAACGGAGAGGAGGGGTTTTGGGAGGGGACCTCAGTGAGTCCCTTCCCCAAGAAATTTTTGCAGTTCCATATCTGGAATGGTGCATTTTAGTACCGATTGTTTAGCTATTAATTAGAAATATATAATTTTAACTACGTTTCAATAGCGCATGCATGTTGCAGTTTTGTTAAAAATAATTTAAATAGTAAAGAGTTTTAATGACAAAAATTTATTGAGGCTGAGCAATTTCTGATTCCTGTTATAAATATATTGACCATTTGTTCTGCTACACAATTGTTACATAATAGATACCTGATTTATATAATTATACTGTTGGTTAAACGTACAACCCGGGAAGAACGACAAAGATGCACGAATATAGCTTAGCTATTTGTGTGATATTTCTTATAAAATATTGATAACAAAGAACAGATCTATCAACAACAAATGACCAGTCGCAATTATTCAATTTAAAATAAAATTAATTCTGCTAAAAAGTAAATTTGCAAAATAAATAACATCACTCAGAAATCACGGAGTTTGTACTTTATTATTTTATTATACATATGTATAAAAGTGAAGTCAGAAGTCAATATTATTTTATTAACTTAAATAAGTTGCTAGTTGTCCTCAGAAGATATCAATATATAAAACTATTACAAGGTTACGAAAAGGGCCCACCGACAGACATTTCGGGTCCCTGGGCAGGGGTGAAACGGGCCCCCGTGCTGATATTAATATTTTCAAAAGTTGATTGGCCAGCTCAGTCCGGGCCCCTAAAACAAAATTGAACAAAATGATTGATGTTTTATAGCCGTTATTATTAAAATTTTGTCAAAAAGCTCAAATCATGCACGGGGGGGGGGGAGGGGGGACTCAGGTCATGAACGGGGGGGGGGGGTCAGCCCTCTAGCCCCCTCTGGCTACGGGCCTGGACCCGGGTACCAATAAACTCCGATTTTTATTCGGACCCCGTTCCAATAAACTCCGATTGTTATTCGGACCCGTGGCAAATATGCACTTAGCTTAGCTATACATAATCTTTATTATTGTTTTTTGTTTATTTTTTTATAATTGTTTGAATTGTATGATTTAATCGTTACTCAGTGTCTAGGGTTTCACTAAGCGGACTCTGTATTATTATTTTTTCGGGTTCCGTCTAATAAAGTTTAAATCATAATGATTTTTTTTTCTTCTTTGTGTTTGTGGATTGTTTAATTTATTTGTTTTTGTTTTGTTTTTTTCATCTAAACTTTTTAAAAACAATAAAATACTTGCATAATAATATCACTTTGAAACATACATTGTTAAAAAGCCCTTTCAATTTACTACATTTTCATATATATACTATAATAACATACTTTTCAAAATAAAAGCTTTAGAGAAATATTAGTCGATAAAAATTTTAAAGACATTGACGAATTAAGATTGAAAAAGCTGGATGTTTTTTTTAACAATGTCAACAGAGGAGGGCTATTGAAGCCATCTGAGTACACCTTCTCTACTTGCCTACTAAATTGGAAAGTATTCAATTCATTGAAAAGATCAGCAAGTAGTCTGAAACTATTTCTAGGACCAACAAATAAAAAAAAAAATGTTTGTTAAAATTGTTGATAGAGTAACAATTGATGAGTCATTGCTGATTGAAGAAAATTTTTTTTTATTTCAATCATAATTTAAAAGAATTTATTTATGTTAAATTTTTAAATTGTTCGTCTAAAATTTATGTTAAGCAATTGAATGAGACGGCTCATGAAAAACCAATGAAAAAACGAAAAATAATTAAATTGACAAAATAAAGATTTTAAATTAAAAAAATTGTTATTAAAAGTTTTCAAACTTTAATTGCGTTTGTGTTTATTTCATAAAAACAAAAGTACCAAATATACAAAACTGCTATTAAACATAAAGACTAACGCTAAACACTTGATTGTGTGTCAGCCTAAAACGTATTTTTTAAAATATTGGTTGTCCTTCCTGATGCTATATCTAGATTTCCATGGTTTACCTATAGGAAAATGTGTCACAAAGATTGAAACAATCAACTATCAGCACGGAAACAATTTTGAGTTACGTAATAAAAACCACAGTGAGTGAAATCTAACCCGAGGCACCGTACATAGAATGAAGGTTGTACTCTCAGCAGCTTGTGACGATGGGTTGGGACAAAGTATTTTTTTTAATTAACAACAATCAATAACATTACTTATGAGAGATTGGGGGTGGGGGGGGGGCTTTTGGCCGTCAAGATTAATAGTTTGGACGAATAAATAAATCAATTCTACTAAGTAAATGTACATTACGTATACCCATGGAATCATTCTCTGGTCAAAGAATAATATTGTATTAAAATAAAATAACTGATAATAACCTGATACAGTTAATGTAATGAAAGAAAATATTTAGATCCCCAAAACCTACATCAAATATAAGTACAACAGTCGATTGTCTTAAGAAACTATTTAGACCTACATCAAACACAAGTACCACAGTCGATTGTTTTAAGAAACTATTTAGACCTACATCAAACACAAGTACCACAGTCGATTGTTTTAAGAAACTGTGTAGACCTACATCAACCACAGTCGATTGTTTTAAGAAACTATTTAGACCTACATCAAACACAAGTACCACAGTCGATTGTTTTAAGAAACTATTTAGACCTGCATCAAACACAAGTACCACAGTCGATTGTTTTAAGAAACTATTTAGACCTGCATCAAACACAAGTACCACAGTCGATTGTTTTAAGAAACTATTTAGACCTACACCAAACACAAGTACAACAGTCGATTGTTTTAAGAAACTATTTAGACCTCCAAACCTACATCAAACACAAGTACAACAGTCGATTGTTTTAAGAAACTATTTAGACCTACACCAAACACAAGTACAACAGTCGATTGTTTTAATAAACTATTTAGACCTCCAAACCTACATCAAACACAAGTACAACAGTCGATTGTTTTAAGAAACTATTTAGACCTCCAAACCTACATCAAACACAAGTACAACAGTCGATTGTTTTTATTTTCTCTCTTTCTCTTGAGACTAAAGTGGCGGTGAAATTGTACTTAACCCCCTCCCCCACAAAACTGATACTTGACAACACGACATCACTGCGATACTAACAAAAACATGTTACTTGTCAGTTATAGAATGTCAGTTTTTCACCTGGGTCAGTAATATGATCCTAGTGACCTAGTCCTTGAATCGAACGGGTCAATGTAATCACAGTGCTTGACACATTCAAAGACAGACTGATGAACTGTAAACATGGAAGTGTGGGTGTATTTGTGTACATATTTATTTGTATGTGTGGGTGTGTTTGTGTACATAAGGGGTATGACTAAAATATAACCCTATATCCCCATTTCATATTTGGTGGAGCTTTGTATCACAAATAAAGAAAATATGGGTAATTTTTGTTTTGCATAAACAAAGTTCACCCTCCAATCGACACGAATATTTTAGAACATACCAGTTTTCAAATATTTCGATAAAGGTTTCACCATTACAAAAACAGTGACATAAATATAGTATTGATAATTGCTATAATGTAGATTTCTATTGTGCATTAGTTAAAAGAAATTCAATGTTCAATTTTACAATGGACTTGCAAAGTCCATCACTTTAATTGCTTAATTGCACTTTAATTGCACGCTCTGCACAGATATTAGAACGCTGCGTTGGTATAGAAGTTGGATTAGACGATCATAATGTCTTTAATGACTCCAAAGTCTTTGTATGCTGCTTACAAGCTTATGATAAATTATCAAAGTCAGTAGTATTGAAATCACATGCTGTCTTAGCTATTTGCAGATACTCCGGTATAAGAACGAATGATGACAAACAATAAATAATTGCATTACTGATTTTTGGAAGTGATTGAAAATTTACTTTTGATAAGCTTCCTCTAGTTTTGAATATTCTGTTGCATTATGTTAAAGCCATGTCATCTCGCCAGCACTCTTGTTCTGATTTCTTTATTGGTGCTCCAGCATTATCAAATGATGTTTTGAGTAGGGAGCGACCGATATGTCTTTTTACCGATAGTCCGACACCGATATTTTCCCCCAGCATTTTTACCGATACCGATACCGATATTTTCTTTTTAGGGGCTGTCCATTATTTATGTCAACAAATTTTTGGCGATTTTCACCTCCCCCCCTCCTTGTCAACAACTTGTCTAACTTCCAGAGACCCCCCTATAAAATTACGTCAACATTTGATTACCCCCCCCATTAAAAAGGTGGCTTCCAAAATGTTTTTGTGGCAAAATTAGTAGGAATATAGTTAGTTTAATTAAAATACTGAATGTTAAGCGAGTGAGTAACACAGAACTACAAACGCTGCTTAATTTTCCTATTTATTAAGTAATTATATTAAATTTAAAAAAGTAACATTGTTGACGCCAACTTTTCTTGACCTCCCTCCGACAACAATTGTCAAAAATTTTCTGACCCCCCCTCCCCCCTATTTTGTTGACGTGATTAATGGACAGCCCCTTAAGCAACAACAATGCCAAACACGTGTTATTCTCGTGGTGTATGACGTATTTCAACCCATGTTCACATATTTTGCAACACTTCGCCCACGCGTGTCTTGTTCCCCCCCCTTCAGATACCGATATTTTTTTTAATCAACAACAATGCCAGGCACGTGTCTTTCTCGTGCTACAACTAATGACTATGTCAACCCATGCTTACCCCTTCCCTGTCATATTTCGTGACACTTCGCCCACACGTAAGTCTTGTTTCCCCCCCCCCCCAACTTCCCATCCCAACAAAAATACACACAGATGTTCACTAATTGTATCATTCAAGGTCATACATTAGAATTAAGAAATGCCAATCCTATTGTTTCAAGGTCATATCTCTGATGTAGACGAGACAATTTCTGTGTACGGGTTTTTTTTTTCCTTTTTTTTCAAATCTTGTCTGATCTGGTTATAGAATTTGGGTTATTTACTGATTTTTTTTTATGCAACTCTGTTGTGAAAAAAAAAACAATGTATCGGCAGCCAAAAAACGGCCGGTCCGACAGTTAACCCATAGTGCCAATATCGGTTCGACTATCGGTCGCTCCCTACAACAATCGGCCGATCCGATATTAACCGATAGTGCCAATATCGGCCCGATACCGATACCGATCCGATTACACAGCCCAACAAAAAAAATTTTTTTGCGAGTTGCCAAGAATATTTGAATGAATTTATAGCAATTCATGAGTGCTGATTTCAAAACTGCCATTGCTTTTGCAGAATTGGCTCTAGTTTCTAAGATATTGGACACCCTTAAAAATATGATTGTACCTATTGTGTAAAACAAATGCAATAAGTTTGGTGTCTGTTGTTTAATTTAAATATACCAAGTTATAACTTGGTTTATTTTTTTCTCTTTTATTGCTGCTTTCTAAAGACATCACGAGTTCATCAGGAAGATGCTGCAAAAATAATCCGAATGTATTCTGTTACATCTGTGGAGAATACTTGATTGAAAAGCAAAGAAGAAAAATAACCGACTTTGCGCAGCAGGCATATTTGGCTTATTTCGGTGTGAAGCTGGGAAACCAAGACAAGTCTTGGGCTCCCCATAAGGTCTGAAAAAACTGTGTGGAGAGCCTACAGCAGTGGACAAATGGTGAGAAGAAAAGTCTAAGCTTGGGTGTACCAATGGTATGGCGAGAGCCGAAAGACCATTTTGGTGATTTTTATTTTTGTATTGTGAATGTTAAAGGCTTCAATCGCCACAAGAAATCTAAGTGGGATTATCCTGATCTTGAATCTGCAAGGAGACCAATTCCACATAGCAGTGAAGTTCCTATACCAGTGTTTACTGGATTATTAGAGCTTTTACCATCTGGAGTTTTAGGCAGGTGAAAACAGTGGAAGCGATTATGAAGGAAGTTCTTCAACACCTCAACCATTCAGCCAAGAAGAACCCAATGACCTAATACGAGACCTAAATCTGTCCAAGCAAGCATCTGAGTTTTTAGCGTCCAGGCTCAATGAAAGAAATTTTCTCAAACCAGAAGTTAAAATAACATTTTATCGGAAAAGAGAAGAGTTTCTTTTCTTCCATATTTCAGCCAAGAGGAAGATCTTGTTAACTGTAATGACATCCCTGGACTTCTGCTCCAAATGGGACAGTTCCATCAGAAGCTTGAAATGTGTTCTGTTACACAATGGTAACCGTTATGCATCTCTTCCCATTGCTCACTCAACAACACTTAAAGAAGAGTATGAGAATATCAAAACAGTATTGCAGAAAGTCCGTTATTATGAGCATCAGTGGTCAATTTTTGTTGATCTAAAAATAGTAAACTTCTTGCTTGGACAGCAGTCAGGATACACAAAATACCCATGCTTCATGTGCCTTTGGGATAGCAGGGCAAGGCAAGATCTTTGGACAAGAGTGACATGGCCTGCAAGGGAAACCATGAATGTAGGTAAAGAAAATAAGATCATTCTCCCACCGCTTCATATCAAATGAGTTTTAATGAAACAATTTGTTAAGGTTTTGGACAAATCTGGCAATTGCTTCAGGTATATTTGCAGATCATTCCCCGGACTGAGCATGGAGAAGCTGAAACCTGGGATTTTTGACGGTCCTCAGATTCGAAAACTGATCAATGATCAAAATTTTACTAATTTCATGGATAACATTGAAGCTTCTTCATGGAACAATTTTGTTTCAGTTGTCAGGAACTTCTTAGGTAATAACAGAACAGAGAATTACGAAGAACTGGTGCAAGATATGCTCGCTAACTTCAGAAACATTGGAACAAATATGAGCATCAAGGTGCATTACCTGCACAGTCATTTAGACAAATTTCCAGGTAACCTTGGGGACTTCAGTGAGGAACAAGGCGAGAGGTTCCATCAGGATATGAGGGTGATGGAGGAGAGATATCAAGGAAGATGGGAAATACGTATGATGGCTGACTACTGTTGGAGCCTCCAACGCAATTGCACCAACGACACATACAAAAGGAAGTCGAGCAAACAGCGATTTGCTAATGCATTACCATAGACAATTAACAAATTAATTAATTAATTAGACATAATTAGCTTTTCAAATAAAAATGTTTTCTTCTATAACATTATTACACATATTTTTGAACCACTTTCTGAGTGACTATTAACATTTTCACTACTATTTGTTAGTATATTATTATACTTCATGCAATTCTTGACAAATTCCAAATACGGTGCATACATTTTTTAATTAATTTTAATTATCTCGTAAAATAGAGCCAATCTAGCAAAAGCACTTACATATTCTAAATCAGCATCGTTGACTTTGTATAAAATGATTCAAATATCACTGGCAACGAATTCACTGTTTACCAGTGTTATCGGTCGCTCCCTAGTTTTGAGTTGTTCATACTTTTCTGTTATTGTTAAAACAAACGAGTAGCTGATGTTTGGTGAAGTTGTTGGTGTACCAAAATGATCATTCATGACATGTTTCAATATTGTATCTAAAATGTGGTGTTATCATCCAATGTATACAGCTTTTTCTAATCCAACATCACGAAAGTGTTTCTGTAACAGTGTGACTGCACCAATTCTTCTTCAAGTATTTGCTGCAGTTGTGCCAGAGACAATAATTTTTATTCATTGAGCACAGCTTTTATTCGGGAAAAGTGGAGAATTCCAAGAAGAGTAGTATGGCAGGCCAGGGCCCTAAATTAGAAAGAAGAAGACAGTTTATCTCCCCTTTTGCATTAGCAGCGACCTCCATTTTTTTTATTTTTTATAACAACAACCTCATATGCTTTATTTTGTTGATCTTTCCATCAAAGTGTAAGCACCAGTGTTCTTTTTTAAGTTTTCCTTGAAATTAATTTTTAATTTTCTCCTTCTTTTATTATATCTTTGTTAATGGCGCTTGGAGTTGGAGTAGATATGCAAATGGTGAAAATTTCATGTTGGTGTCTTTACTCCTTCTTGGTGAAAAATCTGCAACTGCAAAGTTTGGACATTTTTATGGCATTCTGTTTGCAAGCTACACTTGAGATGAAAACAAAATTCACCTCAGGTAAAAAAAAGATGAGTAAATACTGAAAATTTCAGCCTGAAACCTCGTTTAGTTTTTGAATTATTCACGTTCAAATATCGCAAAAATGTAAATGTCACGCGAACTCGCGACTACCCTTAAAACTTTAACAAATCATATCTCAGAATGTTTTTGACCAAATGGCCTGAAATTTTCAGGGATCACTCAACTTTGTATGTACAATAAGCTCTGAAAATTTCTGAGAGGGATGGCAAATGCAGAAAAAAAGATTATATCAAATTCCAGAAAAAGCAAATTTGCGCATGCCAAAAAAAAAACCCCCAAAAACAAATGCTTAGTATAATGAATTATATTAGCGTGCTAGTACTTGATGATTTTATAAGTAGTTCACACTGAAATTAACAGAAAGAGATAATCTACAAAAACACATTACTCCAAAAATAAGTGACGCCCCTTAATTTCCAGAAATGTGTACTTTCAATATAAGAACAATGGGCGTATTCATGGGGGGGGGGACGCCCATGCTAACAACCGAATAAGATTGTAATTTTTATAATGATTGCAGAATTCAGAAAAAAGGTATGCCGTGGGGCACCCTAAAATTTGTGGGTACCCTACCACTTACATACATTGAACTCTTTGGATCTTTTAAAATATTTTACATATTTAATTTCTTTTTTCATTTGGTAAAATTCATATATAATCTTATTTCTAGCTGGCTGTTTAAGCTAAAAAAATCATCAAAATAATATTTATAACAATCGTGAAAAAAGTAATTTTCAATATAACTCAGTGTAACTGTATATTGTTCTTAACACTCCTAAAGTGACTCCAAAGCAGTGGCGTCACTAGGGTTGGTGTCACCCGGTGCGGTAACTCATGGTGTCACCCCTCTCATGACACCCCATAGACATACAGCATTCTTTGCAAAATTTATAAATAAATTTACAACGACAATAGAAGAATAAACAAATCAAGGCCGATTTTTTTATTCTTTAAAAAAATTGTGATCTGTCAAAGATTTTAAGAAATAAAACAAATAGAAAATATGTCACTTTTTTAATTGTTATTTTTACATTTAATTTTATGCCACACTTAAATCTCAACCAAATCAGAACTTCCCTTTCCTCGCCTTTAGAGATGCAATAATTTCATTAAAATAATTAATAAAAAAAAGTACGCAGTGTCTGTTAATAATCGGAGATATTTTTATATTTGGCATTAATTTTTTTCGAAGCCTTATAAAGTCATTTGCTGTTAATAATTGGAGATATTTTTACTTATTTTTAAAAATTAAATACGGCTTTGAATTATTTTAAATTACAAAATAAGAATATAGGCCTAAAACTAGATATTTTGCATTTTGGTGTCACCCCTTGTAAGGGTATCACCCGGTGCGGTCCGCACCCCCCCCCCCCGCACCCCCTAGTGACGCCACTGCTCCAAAGCACCGGCGGCGGAACCAAATATTTTAAGGGGGGGGGGAAGCCAAAATTAAAGGGGGGGGGGCGCCACCTAGGCCTAAATTCGCCACTGCCCTGCCCCCCCCCGCTCCGCCGCCAGTGCTATATAAAAACAGTACAGCCATTATGCGTAAAGTTTATGAGTGGCCATTCAGAGTGTGCCACAGGGGCCGTTCACATATTATATAACGCAAAAATGTCAATTTTTGCCCTCCCCCCTCATATAACATTATAATACACTTGTGTGATATAACAAAAATAAGAAATGTGCATCCACCACTACCCCTTTGGCGTTACATACATAATATGTGAGCGGCCCCAAATCAAAATACTTTTAAATATATCAAATATAGCGTCGAATACTATAAAAAATAGAAAATAAATATAACAGGCTAATGTAAAGATTAAATGAGCTTAATATATAAATCCCTAGTATTTTGGTGCCAATTACTGCCATTGTTGAAATTATCTGGCAGTACCGGCAAAGCCCAAAATCAAAATTTTAAAGAACTGTGCTTGTGAATCGGTGCGTTATGTTGACGTTGAAAACGAAATAACTTTTATAATTTTTTTCAGTTATGAATGGCTTATATCACTTTGAGATGTGTTCTTTTTTGGAAATTGAAAATTGTGATTACAAAATTATTGTTTATTGTAGTACTAAATAGTCGACATAGACTGTCTTAGATGTTAAAACGCACTTGTTAGAAGACCAAACGTGACCATTATATTAGGGTATAAGGAACTGACATATATAAGTTATATTAGGGTATAAGGAACATGACATATACATTTTTTTTTTCAGAATTTTTTTTTTCAGGATTAGGGTTAGGGATAGGGACAGGGTTAGGGATAGGGTTAGGGATAGAGATAGATATCAATTTGCGCGAAAATCCCCGGAAACAGAAAAAAAAATAAACGTTTGGTCGACCGTACATATGCTAGTAGTCGACCAAACGTTTGGTCGAGTAACAAGTGCCATGTTAAAAATATTAAAATACAGTAAGTAAGACCCAGCAATGTGGAGCATAATATGAGCGGACTGGCTACGGTTCTGTCCCTGACAGAACCCGTATTTTTTTTTCCGGGTACCAGCCATACTTATTATTGCATATTTTTTTTGTTTTCGGGGCTAGGGTTAGGAATAGGATTAGGGTTAGGCTCCAGCTATAGATATTGCTCCTCACCCTAATCCTAACCCTATTCCTAACACTAGCCCCCGAAAACAAAAAATATGCCCGAAAAGAAAAAAATTATGCAATAATAAGTATGGCTGGTACCCGAAAAAAAAAATACAGGTTCTGTCAGGGACAGAACCGTAGCTACTCCTTAATATGAAACGGCCTTAAACAAGGTTATCTCATAATGTAAATAATTGGGTTAGAGGGAGATGGGTAGAAAATTGGTCGGGTTTTTAACCATTAAATTTATTAACTATATATTTTTATAACAATAAAACAAACATTTATTATTTCTTAGAAATATAGTAACATAATAAACGAATATACATATATAAAAATAAAAAAAGAAATTCTAAGACTTAAGTCAATATGTAATGTTTACATTTCAGATCATTCAGTCTTTTTATCCAGAAAGTATGAAATATAATTTGCGTTTTTATTTTGCACTCTGTAAGAGGTTATTGGTAAGTGGATAAGGCATAACACCCTGTCTGGCCTTTGAACTTGGCAAAATTTGGGTCATTTTCAATAAATTGGTAGCAGTCCATAATTAATATCTGTTATAGTGGCCCAAATGGTTTTTAGAAACGCAGTGGCTACGGGACCAAGGACCGGGACTCTGTATTTTAATAAGAAAGACCTGCTGCTGTTTCTTGCACTATTTCTTCAACATTTTCCAGATTTACCTTATCTATTATCACCCATGATAAAAATTAAAAATCATATTTTTCACTATTCACTATATCAATCATCATATATAAATTTATACAGTACTTACAATAACTCAACAAATGTTTGAAACGATAAAAATACGTTCGTATAACACAGCAGAAAAGAAGCACAAGAAAAATTGTTATGGAAATCAGGAAGCCTAACGCTGCGCCTGCAATTTTTTCAGGGAATCCATTCCACAATTCAAATAAAAGAGCGCTAAACGAAACAGCGTTACACGGGGTCTTACTGTAAAATCAAATCATGACAATTGTTACCATAATTTGGCATAAAAGCATAAAATTTTAGGCCTAAATTAAATACAGTTGGTCATATGTGGGTCACTGAAAATTAACACTAATATAAATTGTTCTTTTAGGGTCGGGAATAATGTGGTTTGTGAGGTGTAAAAGTTTGATAATAACTGAATTCTATTTTATTTTTTAATTTTTGGCCAAAAATTATATTGTTAATAGCAGTTACAAAAAGTATTTAATTTACAGAATTGTGTTGAATTCTGGTGACCAGTGTACATCATATATCATGGAACATGTCCCAGAATGAGAATCAGATCACTTGTCACAACTGATAGTCCCTGTTTTTCATAATGGTAAGGAAATGTCTTGTTTATTGTACATTTTCTGAACTTATTTTGATTCCATGTCATACTTTTTGTAGGTACTTTGATTAAAATTCAAAAGGGAAATGCTAATACTTGTTTAGATATATAGGACTTGCTGAATACATTCCTAAATTACCCGATTTGTGTGAATTTATCTCAATTAGAAGCAGTGATATGACTTTTTTTTGTGTCTGATTTTTTTCTAAAGACTGAGTAAAGCTTATTGAGAGATATTTGTGCCGGTTTGTAAAACTGCTTTAGATCTTAACTACTCGAGAGTTTTTGAAGCTAGAATGCTCACATTTCAACCATTGATTCATGAAAATGTGTAGATAATGCATGTGACCAATTTTTAATACATAGAAAGTTTGTCAAAATCATATGAAATAGCATTATGTTCAAAAGAAAGTATTGCAGCAATTCAGTTTCTATGTGCAAGTGCTGTCATCATTTATTCAAAACAAAAATTTGACTTTAAAAAAAAAGGCTATAGATGACCCAAAATCATAATTTTTTATTGGATAAACTTACCTTTTATTGCAATATACATAAATGTTATCCAATTTTGAAATATGCATTTCCAATAAGTTAAATCTTCGGGAGTTTCAGCAGGCTATGGAAACCGTTCTCGCTCTTAAGGTCGTTAATGATCATGCCGAGCGCGGAGTTACCCTTATTCAGGAATTCACAAGGTTGATGACACATGATGAGTCACAACTTCAGTTTCTACTACAGGTTGTCCAGAAACATTGAGATATGTATCCTAACAGGAGACACTTGAAGCTTTAGCAGTATCATAATTTAGCAGCTAATAACATTTTTCTTCAAACTTTTTTTTTAAACTCGTACTAAATTTTTACATTAACATCTAGTTTCATTTAAATTTACTCATTTACCAAGCATTAATAGTGTGTGTAACTTGTATTAATTGCATTTAGTTGAATCAATGATCAAATAATAATAAAAGTCCATGTGTTTCTTTTTTCCCAATAACTTGACTTTCTGATCAACTTTCACATCATTGAGCTACCTCTAAATGGTGAGATAAGAAGGTCAATTTTTTTTATAATGTTTTTACACGGACAGAAACACTTTCAGAGGGTAAGACAGCAAAAATTCAATATTTTTATTTTTAAGCTCCACCCTAGTGGCCCTCCATAGAAAAAGTTTGCACTAAGACCTTTCCATTAAGATATAAAAGAATTATTTATCTTGTAAACAATGACCACAATTCCTGTAAAAAGTTACAGAAGTTTAAGTTACTCACATCTGTTACAATAGACACAGAAGAAAAACGGTGTTACAATTTTCCACATTGTAAAACATAAACTAATACAGTTATGTTAAATCTTAACCTATTTTGTTAAACTTATTATTAAAATAAAGGTAATTGAAAATGGTATATATTTTTGGCTATTATTTGGTTTAAAAATGTCAAATTGAATTAAATAACTTTTATGAAAAAAAATTTCAAGCTAGCAATAAGTTTCTGAAGAAATTTGAATCATGTTGGCTTGTGGACTGACTATTTCTAATTAATGTAAGTACATCAGTTATAAAATAATTATTTATTCTTTTTTGGTCACTTTTTTGGAAAAATTCCCTGCAAATAGAGTATTGCAATCAAGAATAGATCATGCTGATATGAAAGTGGGTAACCTGTATGACCAATTCTAAGAAAATATAAGCTCTCCAGACACAACATCTGCAGCTAGTTCAATTATTTAAGTTACAAAGTCTATTGCCTCATGTTCTGTTTCATTCTCCTTCCAGTAACAGATGACATAATTAATTTCTTTCTCTCCATGATGTATCTTTTGTACTATCCTGCAGAAACCTGAATCGGATTTAATATTTGAATCCTGCCGGTATCGGAACAGGATTCTGATTTTACCAAATTAAATGCAAACTCTTCCTCAATCATACATTAATCAAATTTAATCTGTATTTTCAGGCAACATCAATGAACGGTGATCTGTCATAACTCCTCCTGCAGTGCTGAACAGTCTTTCAGATGCAACACTGGTGAGTGGTGGACTAAGGTATGCAGATGCCATGACTGCCAGACCAGGTAAGTGCATTTGATTTGGCTTCCACTATTGCAGTGGGTCATTTGATCGTGGAATTAGTGGCTCATTTAGATACTGTTTGAGTTTAACTTCAACCCCTTGATTTTCTACTGAAGAGACTGACTCACTTTTTGTTGCCAGTGCAGTAATCATGTTCATGTTCCCAAATAGATGCATCTTTGCTGAGCATCAAATGTTTAGGATCAGGCTCACCAGATGCAAAATGTTGAGGTGGGGTTGATAGCTGGATTAGCCGCTTGATTGTCAGTTTGACTTCTTGCAATTATACATTTTGTGGATGCCACTAAGAGGAATGCTTTCACAACCAAACTTTTATCAGCAATGGAGAAGAATGTCATTTTGAATCGAGGATCTCGCAATGTTACAATGACATATGCAGGTTCAGTCCAGAGTTTGTCAAATTGACGTTTTGTTGATTCAATAGTGCTTATTTCATAGTTTTGACACCAGCATCACCACCATCTGTTGTTAATACTGTTTGAAGAACATGAACTAGTGAAATGACAGTTGAGATTCTTGCATTTTCAGCACTTATGTCTTTTGTGATTTCTTCAAATGGTGTCAGAAGTACATTATCCAAAACTGACCACATATTAGCTGACAAAGATTGAATTTTGTTGTCTTCAGATCCAAATAATGCTATTGCTTGTCTCTGTTCTGATCATCGGCTAAACATATAATAGGTGCTATTCCACTGTGTTCTCACATCTTGGATCAATTGAGGCTGTGGAAGATTCAGCTGGTGTTGAATAGCATGCAAACGAGCTGTGGCAGATGATGAATGTTTGAAGAGGCCAACTATTTGTCGACAAGATGCAATGATATCACTTACAGTTTGTTGACTGAGCAAACTCTCTCCAATTACTAGCTGCAGTGAATGTGCAAAGCATGCATAGCTTGGTAGTTCACAAATACTGAAGCATTTGTCCATATTTCTAGCATTGTCACGTATGATTGCATGACATTGGTTTCTATTAATCTTATAACTGACTAACATGTTGTTTAATTCTTGTGAAAAGTTATTTCCAGTGTGGGAATCAAGTGGGCTGCATTCTAGTACATAGCTGTTTTCAAACTGATCATTAATCCAATGTGCAGTAAGACCATAGAAAGATTTGATGCTGTTATCATCTGTCCAGGTATTTGTCGTAAATGAGACATACATGTATTTGACAGGTTCTAATAATTTAAGCAACTTGCTATGTCATACATGTTTGGGGTGATAGTTTGCGTTAAATACTTTCGAGATGGAACCACATAATGCTGCCCTCATAAAGAAGAAAGTACTTATCTGCATCTGAGAAGATTTTAAGAAAAACAGGAAAAATCACTTTTAAGTTTCCCAACTTATAAAAGTTAATTATGTATGAATATATTTGAACATCATAATATTTGTAAATGATTATACTATCATGCTCAACTGTTGTTTTAAGGGGTAGGGAGGCAAAATTGCAATAATTTTTTTAATCCTCAACCTTTTGTAATGATATTTCATACAAACATACCCATCAAAACTTTATGGATAAATATGCAAAAAAAAGTACTTAAAATTACCCGGTTGCTATGGTAACAGTGGCCATCTTGTTTTTTGTTTACAATATTGTGACAAAGATTAATCTGATCTTCTCCCAAACGGATAAACCAATTAGTTTGAAATTGTAAGCGTAGTTAGAATAACATATTAATCTAGAGTTTGGTATGAGGATTTTGAAATATATTGAATAGTTTTTTTTATGATTTTTTTTTCTATCATCACATTAAAAAAAATGAAAAAAATAGCATATTTTCACACAAAAACATCAATAATTAACTAATCATAAAACTTTTTTAAAAATCATCACAGCAATTTATTAGCCTATATGTACTTAACATATGACCAAAATTGTAAGTCATTATTGTCACAAATAATGAAGTAGTTAAAAAAACATTTTAAATTAAATAATTTCGGAAAAATATAAAAAAGCACATAAAGTCCAATAAAAAAAATACTTGATATATTGGGTTAAAACTGTCCAGCACCATAGCCTGTGGTTCCATAAATCTTAACGAACTCCACCTGAGCTTTTTTTATAGCAGATTTTTGTTTTATAACCCGTTCTTTTTTAAGACTTGATAATGCATCTTGGCTGCTTGTTAATTGCTTTTGCTGTCATGCTGCATTTGCTGTCGTGCTGCACACAGTCTCAGTGAATGTTCCCCATTAGTTTTTAGGAATTCCATGGAATGCACAGGTCCAAAATTGAATTCACATAGAGCAGAAAACTTCACATTTTGTTTGTTATGAAATTGCAGCTTGCTGCAGCGTGACCATATTATGCTCTGAAGGCTCTCATTTGAATTTGGAGTAGTATGTAACTCACGTTTTAGCAAACGTACATCTGATAGGCGCTCATAAATGGGCCAGATATGCTTGTGCAGCGTTTCAGAATCCAAAAATGTGTGCACTCTAGTTGAATGACCACCTGGGTACTTTTTTTTCACTGACGTCTCTTTTATAAAAGCACCAGGAATCTAAACTGGTGCTGAGGGTACTCATCTGTACTGTAATTGTGGTGTAGGGAAGCAAGGATTGCTTTTTTCATCTGCTCTGCATTTTCATTCCCTCTGATGGCTCTAGCATAGTAAGTGCTCAATTTCTTGATCTTATTGGCTGTCAGACTGCCTGGGTTTTTTTCCACCGAGAATTATTCCTGAATAAAATTTAGAAAAAAAATATTTGTAACTTTTCATAATGGAAACATATGATAAAAAAATGATTAAAACACATTCCCATCAAATACTTTTAGTTAGAAAACTAATTGAAAATATATTTTTTTAAATGACTTCGAACAAATTTAAATTGTGAAAAACATTTCTTGCATTTTTGAACCAGGTTTCTCAAAGCAGTCCCCAACCGCTTGGACACATGGTTCAGACATTCCTCCTTTTTTATTGTGACCTTACTGCCATAAGGCTTGATGTTATTAAGTCTATCAAAGGCTTTCGAGTCACCATCGCCAATCATGGTAGTGTATCTGAAATTGTGAAGTTGTAGGAATCTTCACCATAGAACATCTGCAGCTTCTGTCTCCATCATTCCGAATACACCTGTATTGAAAATTAAATTGCACCATTAGAGTATAAATGAATGATGAAATAAATCTGATAAAATTGTAAGATTATTATATATACATTAGTATAAAATAACTTTTAAAAAGTTAATTACCAAACGAAGAAAGCTGATTTAAAACAAATTTAATTTTTGTTTCTTCATTGGTAAAAATTTCATTTTTTTTAATACCAAATTTTTTTTTCAAAAAAATACATTTAAATAATTGATAAGTTTCAACTTACCTTTAAAATTGATACTGCATCCTTTTTCTTTGTGGTTGTCAAGCCATTTCTGATAGATTCGGGGATGAGAATCTTTAAGTGCCCTCTTCTGGGCACATTTGTTGCAATGTAGGAAAACCACATGGATATCTAAAACTAGGCCGCTCTGTACCTCTATCACACAGCCTATGCCTTTGAGCGATGAGTGACCACGAGTTAGCCAAATTCCATCAAATGTAACTGCTATATCGATAGGCTTGCTGTCATCATTTGTACTGTAGTTGTTGCTTTTTCTTACAATGGCAGCTGCGCGTTGAAAAATAAGCTTTTGTGACAACACCATGTCTCTTCGATATTATGCAGCCCAGGTAGATTAAGACCCTCACAAAATTTGTTAAGTTTGTATGGGCCCATCAACATTGATGAAACTACCATATCATGATTTATGGTAAAATGTTTTGAATTATGTTTTTTTTTTTATTAGAACGTGAAGTATAAAATGACAATGACTCATTACAAGTGCTGCATTTGCCTTATATGTTTTTAGTAAATCCCTTAGATTTATTTTTATTCACTCCAAATGCCATCTTACCACAGCACGTGGGGCAGAAAAAATTATCCAAAAATGAAATTAGTAAGTCCAAATCCAAAATTATTCTTTCACCAAAAACGAATAGAGAAACCATTTTATGTTCTGTACACTACAATTGTCTAGCCACAAGGTCAGATATTCAATGTCTCTGTACTCACATAAGAAAGCATGGAATGCACTGATGATGTCTTCTTTTTTACACCCTGCCAAAGCTTCATGCCAAATTACAGCCATCAGTTTTAATTTGCTGTCTTTTCCGATGGGTACAGATCTTTCATTGAAGGCTATTATTCTTCTCATAAAGAGAAGAGTTTTGAACATTTCAAATCTTGGCAGCATAATAACCTTTTGTAAATCAACAGAGACAAAAACCTTCTGCTGTGAGGTAAATTTCGTATTCTCCTGAACATCATGCTGATAACTGAATCTGGCAGCTTCAGCCTGTCCATGTGTTTCTTCCAGTTATTGCAAATATCACATTCAACAGTTGGAGTCTCATCCTTATGGTCTAACTTATGAATATTCATTTTCTCACGTTTCACACTCCTCATTACTTTACGCAGCAACAACTGCAGCTTTCTTAAATTCATCATCAGCTTTTTCGGCTGGTTCTAACAATTTTGGATGCTTTGACCTCATGCGTCATTATGGGTGAAGTGGAATATTCATGTTGACTTTTTCCTTGTGAAATCTTTGCATTGCAGCTGAGACAAATTACAATTGAATCATTTGTGTCAGAAATTAAAAAAAATTCCCAGATGAAACTGGTTTGTCTCCTGTCTGCCATTAAATCAAATCTGTTAAGATTAAAAAGTAAAATTTAACTGAACTATCCATCTATTAAAAAAACACAGATGGGTGCTAGTTAACTAGTTCCCAATATAAATTTTTATTTATCATGCCTAATTCAAAAAATTAGCCGTTCGTCATCAACCTTAAGACGTTAACGAAGTAGTAAAATCTCGCCTAACATAAAAATGATATAAGAATGAAAAATAGAGTAAAAGTTTTTAAGTTCTCGATAGCAAAAAACAGTATTAATTAATTTTATTATATTAATTTACCACCCTTGTTATTTTGGAATTATTTCTGACGATTTTCTGTAAGGTGTCATATTACTACTAGACTAAATATGATTTAAATCTTCCTTTTTAATATATTTTTACTTTATATAAAACTAAAAGCGATTGACTTTATTGTATTTTTTAAAAAATCAAGAAAGATAGGAAGTTATTGTTTAATTAATTGTATAGCGCTAAATATTTAATAATTATGTTGCGCCAAAAAAATCCGGCTTAAATCTGACAAATTTTAATCGGAACTGGAATCAGAACAGGATTTATTAACACTGCCGGAGTCCAGCTTAGCAGGAACCGGAATCGTATTGCGGTACAGCCCTAGTACTATCCCATTGTACATTTCTTTCGTTGACATGTTGATATCAAACCTGTAAAGGCAAAGCTTTCTGTCAACTAGTCAATGAAACATATCTTCAATATTTTGAGTTTGTACATCAAATCTTTATAGTTTATTTTTATCTCTTCAACAGTCATTTTTGACAGCAATCTTTCAACTTTTCTTCTATCAAACTCTCCTTTCTTTTGTCGTTTACATGTTAGTCATTTTGTTATTACCTTCCTCATTTCTAAATGCTTTAATTTACTAAAATACCTTGATTGACCATTTGACTAAATGTTTTCTTGAATTGTCATTGAGATTTTCCAGATATTCTACTGTTCTATTTTTTTTAGATCTTGAAATTCCCAATAGGTAACATGGTGGAGTTAAAAGATCTTATTTTGATATAGCTTAACGTGCCCATCATTTCTTCACTGTCAATATTATGAAGCCTAGTAGTCTGTTTCTAATCATATTTTATTTGTAATTGACTCAAAACATCTTCAGCAGAAGTAAGGCAAACCATGGCCATGTTCACTAGCTGGTCATCTACAGGAGAGATCCTGGTCAAGGAAAGTAACACTTTCTTCTGAAGTAGATTTCCAAAAAAATCACCAACTCTTAGGTTTAAACCAGCTGGATTACACTTACTTTGCTGTATAGCATAAAAACATCGTGAACTATAGCTATATCATTGGCATGGTTAAATGTTGGATTATATGCAGACACATAGAACTTTGTCATCCATGGGGCTGTAAGTAATTTTCTTTGTTCTGCCAGAAAACTCATTTCTTTATAGCAGTTGTATTACAAAAGCTTCAGCCAGACTTACTTGTAGACTATGGCACGACAGAATTCCATGAGTTAAAATGGTTTTAAATATCAGTGTAGCACGAGAATACCATACATGTGGAAAAGAATATGTAGACTATTTCCACGGTATCATGGGATAATACATATAGGTAGCCCATTTGCTTAGAAAAATTTAATGAAACCTTTAGGATCACCTATCCCATCCTTAAACCTCATTTTGTTCATGGCCAGAACAGTATTGGTTGCCATGCAGTCTTTGCCGTACAATGAAGTGCGATCATTCTCTACAGACCTCAGTACATTTCGACAATATGTAGCTATTGAATCTACAGGATGTAAGTGACAGCTGAGTTCATTAAGATTTTTTCCCTGAATTTCATTCACTTTTTGGATAGTTAAATGATTCACTGGAGCTCTACCAGACAGTGTTAGATATGTCATTAATTAAATATTTCCGACATTTATTGTAATCTGTTGAATGCAATTCAGAATAAACTCTAGCTAAATGGTCTACTGAGTGACAAATGTGGCTTTTTTAATCATCTTAAGAACCTCCTGGTAAATGGTCTACAGCAATAAAATGACATCTATCTTGTGATGCTAAAGGAATACAATTTATATGAATATCATGCTGTGCTGTAGAGTCAAACCAAGGGTTGAATTCTTTGTGCTTATAACCATTTCTGCTGATTGTATGTCAGATATAATTTCAAGCTCACGGGCCATCATCTCCACTGTAGAACGTTGAGGGATTTGTATTAAACCCATTCCAGGGTACTGGGCAATTTTTTCAAGTAAATGGAGTATACAACAGGTAGGCACGTTGGATACTAATATGTTGTATACTAGCATTCTAGTTGACAATGACATGACATTATCCCTCAACCCGTGGATGGGTCGTTGGGGCACCGTTGTTGACCGAAAACTAGTTTCCGCCATTTTATCCGGTCCTGTGCTGCCTTTTGGGAGTCGACGAACGACAGGCCTGTCCATTAGCCTTATTCACGAATTCGCCATCTTGAAACGAAAACGAGGCTGTAAGCTCCCAAACAATAACATGTAAGTATGTTTGTGATAAGTATAGGGTAGAAACAAACACGATCTGTGTCGGCAGTAATCATATTTTTACAAATTATCTGAAAAAAGTGTGAATGGTTCTTTTTTAAACCAAACTGCTGATACAAACCATCATCCTCAGTAATGCTTAAAAAATCACAATTCTCTAAACTGTCATGTGTTACACATTTGATTTCCAGAAGACCCCCATGGATCTATTTCATTGGAATCAAACACTCTTCTGTCAGGTGTACACCCAACAACTGGACATGAAGGGTTGATTACAAATCCTACAGGATATGTAATTGCATTAAATAGACTAGAGTAGCATTTGGCAGCTACTGGCTCGTTAAGAAGTCCATACTTCATGGCAGATGTTTGAATATTTTTAGAATTTTTTAGCTGCTCGGACATCTGAATAAAATTATTGGTCCTGCTGCATATTCTTTTAAAAATGGATGCAGTTAGTCTACCATTTCTTAGATTCTGACTGTTTTCTCGTATCTTTTTCAAATTCTTGACATTGTTCTAATGTTAATTTCATGGAGTCAAATTTTGCTGCCTTATTTTCTGGTAATGGCAAATATTCTTTGAAGTATGACAAACCTGGCAATGAAAACTGTGGAATATCTGGTGTAGTAACCTCAGCTGTGTAAGGTTGTTGGTAAGAAAGTAAAGAACCTTTTGGTACATCTCCATAATTAGTTGAAATAAGGAGTCGCTGGTTTGTACTATCCCAGAGCTGGGAATATTGAGGCCTCTCACTTGATTTAAAGGTATTAAAAAAGGGCACAGCTTGCAAGGAAGATTTATATCAATTAAACTTCCAGCAACTAGATTGTATAAGGTGGAGTTCAGTCCATTTGCCTGGCAGTCTCGAGAAGGCTTTTGCACAGTCACAACTAGATGGACGATCAGTCCTAGGTGGTACATGCCAGTTCTGCAGTCTTGAAGTCTGTGAAACCCCAGGTGGTATATTCTTTAAACTTAATTTTTGGTAGTGTTCATGCTCAAAACATGATGGCAAAGCCCCTGACCAGCTTCACATGAACAGCCCCATTGAACTGGAATTCCCATCTGATCAATTTTCATGTAAGCATTGTGTGGTGAAAGGTTCTTTCGCATGGAGCGGAAGCATTTACATCTAATTGCAAAAGTATTCTCTTCAGAAGAAGCTGTAATGGAATAAAAAGATCTTGTTAAAATATATCAAAATAACATATGGGGATATGCTTACATTATAAAGATTATTTGATGACATTTCATTGACATACATATAAACAATTCTAGCTTTTTTAATAAAGATATTTATTTAGTTAATAAATCTGTGATTTTCTTTGAAGAGATTATATTAGTGAACAGCCAAATGGGTCACAAGAGTAAATGTTTTAAAATAATGGTTAAGTGATGTCACTTAATTGTCAGTTACAATAAAAAAATAAGTTTTCATAGATTTGTTATTACTTACTTTAAGAGAAATTACTGTGTTTGGAAACGTCTTTAAGCTATGTCTATTCCTATATAATTATATGTTATATAATAATATGGTAATATGAAATAGTTAACTTCTCACCTTCGAAATCATAAATACAATCCTCCACGTGAAATTTGTAAGCCGCGTAAGCTCTAGGCTAACTGTGGGCACTGTGGCTTATTTACTGGTAGATGCATTTTTTTTTAATTTTAGTAATTTTTCTCCAGTTATATCTGGCAATATTTGTATGCCATACTTGAAGCATGTTGATATTTTCATCTGCCATCATATATGCTTTTTTGGGTGGACTTTCACACCATGCTTTGATAACTTCGACATTGGTTGCATAGCCGTTACTATGGACTTCAACAATTCTTGATAGAAATCGGGAGATTACAGCATCGTTTTGAAAACGCAGAAGAGTTCTCCGTGAATAAGGCTAATTCTTTGATCTTGTCTTCCCATCTTTTCTTTTGTCATCCTCTTTTCCTTCCTCCGTTGGTTGTACCTTACATGATTGTTTTTGCAAGACCTCCACATCTCGCAACGTGTCCATAACATCACAGTTTCCTCCTCTTGACTGACGTGAGAAGGTCTTCGTGAGGGCCGATGGCAGCCGTTATTTTAGTGCGCACCTCTTCATTCGTTATGTATTCCGTGTATGAGATGTTGAATAGCTTGCGGAAACATCTCATCTCCAGTGCACTTATTCTTCTTTGGAGGTCTGCAGTAAGCGTCCAAGTTTCACATCCATACAGGAAGACCAATGTCACCAGAGAGCGCATCAGTCGAGTTTTTGATCTCAGAAAGAGTTTGTTGCCTTGCCAAATGTGTTTAAGTTTGCTCAGAGCCGTTGTCTGGGCCAACCTGGCAAGAATTTCCGGCTTTGATCTTTCGTCGGATATTATGGCCCCCAGGTATTTAAAGGAGGAGACAACTTCAAGTTTTTGCCCATTATCCGAATGTCGTTAAAAATGAATTGACAATGAATACTCCCTATTATCATCTGTTAACTTGTCTACTTTCCCATCTTCTTTCTGTGTTATTTCAGCTTAAAGACTTTTAGTTATCATTATCTGTGCATTTAAATCAGTTGAATGTTTAGCTTGCAGTTTACTGATTTTATGTTTTGTCTTACTGGTAAAAGATTTTTTTTTAGCATTTTTCTTAAGCTAAACCCTTTTGCTGTTAAAATTTTTCTTGGAATTTTTTTAATCTTAATAATTTCCTCTCTTATTGCTTTGATTGCATTATTTTAGTGTCTGGTTTGAGTTTTTAATTTTCTTTGCATGCTATTCAATTTAGTTTTAATATGAACTAACTTGCCTCTGAGTCTTTTTGAATAACTAGCTCCATTAGAAGATAAATTAAAAATCCTCTGTTGGTTTTTTTTCGTGGTGTCCAAATCTCTCTTGATGGCCTTGGAAAAGTTAATGCTGTTGTAGATGGGGAACTGACAGGTGTGAAAGCATTAGTTGAAGAAAATGGATCTGAATATACACAAGATACAGTATAAGATGCACTAGAAGGTGTGGGAGAATTAGTTGAAAGACATGACTCTGAGTATGAAGATGACACCCTTATTGGTTGTGTTGTCTGTGACACATCAGTAAGTAAAGGTGGTACATATGAGATAAATAGGGAGCGACAGATATGCCTTTTTACAGATAGTCTGATACCGATATTTTCCCCCTGCATTTTTACCAATACCGATACCTATTAATGAAAGGGTGTCTTGCAGATGAAGATTAGAAGAACAAAAGGTTTGAAAAGACAGACGGAAGACTGAAGTCTGAAACTTAAACCATGCCTGCATAATCTAAGAAATCTGCATGTTTATTGTTTAAAATTGAACTTATAACAAACAATTTGTTGTTTTTACTTTTTACACAAGTAAAAATGTATTAATTGTTAATTGTAACTTCACTAACTTGTGAGAGTTATGATGAAAGTAAAATAATTTTCTTCTTTAATCTTGGTAATTTTTACTGAATGTAATGTTAAATAATACGCCGATTGAGTGACAAGATGGCGGACCACTAACCTCGTCTGCCCAGTTGTTAAGCTCAATCCAGTGATTATTATAATAGGTTGGCTTGAAGCCATTCAAGCCATCGGCCGCGATCTTGAGTGAGCAGTGAGCACAGCTATATGTGTTGCCTAGGTAACTACTAACTACTCTTAGATAATACGGGCAAACCGCGGTTGTTCACGGCCGCTAGATGTCGATATAAATATATCCAACAGCCGAAGGAAAATTGAAAAATACGCAAATCACAAGTTGAAAAAAAACAATGTATTGGCGGCCAAAAAACGGCTGGTCCAATAGATAACCGATAGTGCCAATATCGGTCCGATACCGATCAGATTATAGGTCGCTTCCTAGAGGTAAAGGGATGATTACTATAGTCTTCTAAATGTTTACAATTTGCTTCTCTTTTGAAATTGTTTACCCACTTATTTTCACACCTTCGTCCAGCTTCCGATCCAGCTTCCGAGCGCATGGTCGCTTTGAATTGTGCCCTGCTGAACACGGCCCTTGAGGGGGGGGGGGGTGAGGGCAACATAATATGGGGGAATCTGTAGTATTGGACGGGACTGCAATCTTAACATAGATTGGTCACTTTAGATAATGCCACAATGTTTTTAGTCACTTTAAGATTTTCATTAATGGGTTAACTATTCGATAGACTGGTCGTTAGGCTAACATGAGCATCAGCAATCATACACTAACTAACACATAAAAAAACCTTTACACAACCTCACAGTAAGCGTCAACTATCTCACCTGATTACTACATTTTTTTTAGTTCACCCAGTCTAGCTACACACACAGACACACAGAGAACACTAATCTCAGTTACACACTGATGCTCTCCCCTGATCATATATACCATAACATTCTATGAACTAAAGCAAATTGATAGTACAAATTATTACAAATAATAATCACACAAAAACCTCTTTTTTGCCAGTAATTTGCAGGCAGACACAGTGAAACCACCTCTTACATACTCCACCCAAAGTATTTTTTTGCTATCAGCTTTGCCATCTTTGCCTTTTCAGGCTCTTCCGTCATGCAAATGTGGCATCAATTTTTTTCATATCATCCTTTGAATACTTTGCTTCTGTCTTTTAATTTTGTGTGGTGCAGTTTCGTTGATTCCACTTTCTGTTGTCTTTGTGATTTTTTTTCTCTCGTCATTACTATCTGTTTCCATCATTTTCAGATGTCAGCTTTTTTGTTTTAATTCTTTACACCCTTTTGGACATCCACACGGTTTTAGCCCTTTTGTACAAAACATTAACATTAAGTTTGTCAAAGAGATAAAGATACCCTTTTCGTTGTTTGTCTGTCAGTGTCCATTTTTTCATTTGCCATTACATGCGTCATTATAATCAGAACAGGTAATTAACAATTTGTCACAAACGAGATCATTGGCACATGTTTGTATAAAGGGTAAGCATCATCTGTAAGCGCCAAGTCTTCCACAAATACATTACATGGTTAGGGTTTGCATTAAGGATCATATTTGACTTCTGCTCAGTTTCCCAAAGAAAGTCAGGTGGGGCAGAATCAGACTCATGTCTGTCACGGGTTGTGACTAATCTGTCGAAACCATCCCCTTACTCCAACCCTTAACTTAATAGTATTACTAACGTTAAGATGTATATTATACCATGTATAATAATATACGTTCCCGTTCTCAAGTTCCCCACCTTTTTACCCCACCCCCGTAATTGCGGCATCAGCCAGGTGGACAGCGAAACCTCCGCCGATGAGTAGGGCGGTAGTTGGCAGAAACACGTCACATTCCACGGGGAATTCTCTCTGACCACTGGGCTCCTGTTCAAAGGCCGACAAAGGGACGAATGTCCAGTTACTACTGTCTTTGTCGGTACGACGTACTTCTCCCCCCCCCTCCTCATCTAGGCTCCACCCCCTAATTTGAAAGTTTGAAAGAAACATATTCTATTTGATTGGCTAGGGGTCACGTGGGAAAAGTGATATGAGGAATGAAAGATAGATTCGTAGAGATTCGACCGAGGGGTCCCAGGGTGACCGGTTGACATCGACTGAGTGATAGCTAGTCGATTGATGTGTCTCTGAGTGAGATAGAAAGAGAGAGAGAAGGGTGATCTAATGAGAGAACGTCCCTTTAATTCTGATCATTGATACTGGATTAATCTTTGACATTTTTGGATTACTTTTGCTTATGATTTTAAAGAGACCAGCAGATCTCTGTTACGGACTGGTGTCTCTGTAAATAAATATATTTTTATCGTTGTTGTTACACAAGACTTGTCGAATTGATCATCGTCACTTGTTGTACGTTTAATTGTTGGTGAGACTGTTTGTGGTAGAAACACAAAATACAAATACGAGTCATCATTGAGTCAGCCCTCATACTCTTAGCTACAAGCCAAGGATACCCTCAAAGGGGTCCTCAACATCTGAGAGGCTCGTTTCGGGATCGAACCTTCACCTGAAGTAGGATTCTGCAATAATCAGGCGGGGCCGAAGCTGATTCAAATATAGACTCGGGGGGCTCAATATCTGCCACACGTCTTCAGTGGGCCAGTTCTTCATCAGATTCGGCCGGTTTAAAACGTGAGTGATAAACGCTACTGTCACTCACGTGTATCGTCGGAGAAAACCAGAAGTTCACAAGTCTTCATTAGGCCAGTTTATCATCAGACTCGGCCGGTTTAAAACGTGAGTGATAAACGCTACGTTTACTCACGTACATCGTCGGACAGAAAACCAGAAGTTTACAATTCTTCAGTAGGCCAGTCATTCATTGGACTCGGCCGTTTTGAAACAGGAGCAGTAAGTGCCACGCTTACTCACATCGTCCGAGGGAAAGTACAGACGAAGTCAACAAGACAGTTAAAGGAAAAGCCGCACTGTTATCGGCGAATAAATAACATTTAGACTTGAGACTTTATGCATGTGTGTAAGATTGTGTACGGTGGAAGCTATTTCGTATTCTGTTGAAAGGAGGGAGGAAGCGTCAAGGTAAGCCATTTTAATACACTTCTTTGATTGTGATCATTTGTGGGTGCTCCGACTGCGTGTTAAGCTGCACGACGAGCTCCATCTGTGCTAACGGTTACTCATCTTAGGCTTGTATTAACGTCACCAACCATGAAGTCCATGGATGAGTACGTGCAGTACTTCATAGGCCTGGGGTGCGACGTTACACTGCCATAAAACACGCTAAGAATGAAAGAGATAAAGAGGTCGGGGGCCTAAGTTGTTGTCAGGGCGCCACGTTAGTACCATTCTTGGATAATGGGAGGGCCCATGGCATTTTAATGTTGTAGGGGCGCAGTGCATCTCGCTGCCATATGCATGCGGCAGGAGATGGGCCCTTGGGGCGCCAATTAGCTGTTCATGCTAGACTCCAGAGAGTCGGTGAACACTAAGATATTTTAGATTTTGAGTGGATGTTTATGCGTTTCATTCATTATATATTTTTTTCTCTTTTACTGTGGTTGGTGTAATCATTTTGAATTGATGTTGTGTACTTTCATTTGATTTTGGGTAGATTTCTTCTGATTTTGTGTACCTCCCCTTTTTCGTTTGTTGTCAGGGCGCCACATTAGAACCATTCATAGATTGGGTGGGCCCATGACTATATGTTGTTGATGCCATGCCACCTACCTCATGGTACATGTCCCTTAGATAGTTAAGGCCCAGCTGCTCTTTGGTAACACGAGGGTTGGGCGTGGGACTAGAGGAGCCCAGGGGGCCCTCGAAACCGCGCAGTAGAACGCCTCGTCTGGTGCGGCCAGCGTAGAGTTATTCAAATGATTGAGTGGACCAGGTTTGATGTGTAGGGAAGTAAGGTTGTACGGAGCCGCGGCATACTCATTCCTTGTGAACGCTAAGAGGTTGTGCGCTACGGGCAGGCGGGCCTCATATTGATTAGGCGGACACCGGGCTAGTTGCTTGTAGTCTTCTTAACGGGTCCCTTAAGTGAATGAGTGGCTGGCTCAACTATTCCATCAAACTGGAGGGTCTTTATATAGGTGAGACCCAAGGGGGGTCTGTTATACAACAAAGGAAGAAATGTCTGTGCATGCTGTTGTCATGAGTGATTGTTTAGGCGGCCCTGTAGGGGCGCGCCCTTTTAATTTTCGTTGCAAAGCCGAGAGGGTAAACCATGAACTACGCGTAAACCACGGAGATTTTCCCAATGGGGAGGAGTCGGGCCCTAATAAAACTAGGCTATATATCCCTCCAGGTAAAAGGGGCAGGTTAGGCGTGGGGGGCATATCTGATGAGTCGGTGCCCAGCATAACTAGTCGGCAGCTACATGTCGGTTTGAGCTCACTCACAAAGGGCCACTCTTAGAGAGGTTATTAGATGGCTTGCCTAGAGTGAGTGAATGTCGTACGATTGCAGTTATGTCACTTATTATATTTATTTATGCATGGTTTCCTCTCTATTTCAGGTTTAATGTTGTAACGCTGTTGTATCTATCAATGTAAAGTCATCCCTTCAAAGGGAGATTATCTTGCTTAACTTATTTCGTATCCAGTAACCGCCTATGTAGGCTTACTGATACAATCAATTTTGTTTAAGTGCCACCTTTCGGAAGAAAGAGTGTTCACTATTTTCTTTTTATTTATCTCTGGACCAACTTGTTTTGGCCAGACCTTATGTCCGGCTGGCACCATCATGCTATACGCCGTTGTAATTGTTCTGTTTTATTTTTAGGTTATTTAAGTATGTATGTTTTTACCCACTGGCCCTATCCATTATGTTGTGGTCGGGGTACTAAGATAAGTTTTCTTTTTGTGTTATTCCAATTTGACCCTCCATTCGTTTTGGGCTTTCTTATATAAAGATAGGCACATATGCTTAGGTATAACCCCGGGTTAATTCGCCCTTTGTTCTAGTCCTAACGTATGGAAAGGACTCGATTTTTTTTTATAATTTGATTTATGTTATGTAATGGCCTCACCTACTACGGTGTCGTCACCCCTATGGTTTCGAGTGGGGTGGGGGTGATGTCACGGGTTGTGACTAATCTGTCGAAACCATCCCCTTACTCTAACCCTTAACTTAATAGTATTACTAACGTTAAGATGTATATTATACCATGTATAATAATATGCGTTCCCGTTCTCAAGTTCCCCACCTTTTTACCCCACCCCCGTAATTGCGTCATCAGCCAGGTGGACAGCGAAACCTCCGCCGATGAGTAGGGCGGTAGTTGGCAGAAACACGTTACATTCCACGGGGAATTCTCTCTGACCTCTGGGCTCCTGTTCAAAGGCCGACAAAGGGACGAATGTCCAGTTACTACTGTCTTTGTCGGTACGACGTACTTCTCCCCCCCCTCCTCATCTAGGCTCCACCCCCTAATTTGAAAGTTTGAAAGAAACATATTCTATTTGATTGGCTAGGGGTCACGTGGGAAAAGTGATATGAGGAATGAAAGATAGATTCGTAGAGATTCGACCGAGGGGTCCCAGGGTGACCGGTTGACATCGACTGAGTGATAGCTAGTCGATTGATGTGTCTCTGAGTGAGATAGAAAGAGAGAGAGAAGGGTGATCTATTGAGAGAACGTCCATTTAATTCTGATCATTGATACTGGATTAATCTTTGACATTTTTGGATTACTTTTGCTTATGATTTTAAAGAGACCACCAGATCTCTGTTACGGACTGGTGTCTCTGTAAATAAATATATTTTTATCGTTGTTGTTACACAAGACTTGTCGAATTGATCATCGTCACTTGTTGTACGTTTAATTGTTGGTGAGACTGTTTGTGGTAGAAACACAAAATACAAATACGAGTCATCATTGAGTCAGCCCTCATACTCTTAGCTACAAGCCAAGTGTTACGGATCCTTTTAATGATGATGCTTGTAGAGGGTGTAATAAATCAGACAACACAAATCACGAAGTTAACTCCAGTGAAGTAACATCAAACAATCATTTAATACTTGAACATGAACTGACATAAAGGTAGAATCAGGAGGAGTACAAAAGCAAACTGTAAATATGCATCCATCTACATAGATGCCCACAGCTAGACTCTGCTAGAACATGCATTGGTTTCCTCTTTAATGACCATGTACATTTTTCTTGTTTCTTTTTCTTTTGAGAATTCATTTTTCCCATTCACGCTTTTTTTCTTTCTGCATATTTAATTTGTGCTTCCTTCTAGCCTCAGTGAGTTGACTTTCTGTTTTCTTTTGTAGCATTATCATCTTCAATTTGTTTCGTTCTTCCACTTCTTTTTTGCATTCATCGTCATACCATTTAGCTCTTTTCTTCTTTTGCTTGTATCCTTTGACACTTTCTGCGGTGTTTTTTATCGTTTGTTTAATCTGGTCCCAGTGACTATTTAGATTTTTCAGTAGTTTTTGTTAGTGTTTCTAGTTTGCTTTTAATTTCTTGTACATACTTTTCTTTTGTTTGTGGCTCTTTTATTAGTTTTTCACAGTCAAATCGGTTTGTTAACTTTGCTTTTGTGTTGTTAAGTATACTTATTTTTGTTTATACTTTATTTTGACTAACATGTGGTCTGTGTCATCTCCTCCTCTGAAGCTTCTGACTTCTTGAATATATGAACCATGTCGCCTGTCTATTAACACATGTTCCCTCCTTTGAATTTTCGTCACCCATCTGGTGACCTCCAAGTTTCTTTGTGTATTATTTTGTGTGGAAACTTACTGCTAATAATGGTCATGCCTTTGCCAGATGCGAAATCAATTAGACGTGTTCCATTATCGTTGCTCTCTTCGTGTAGGATGCTGCTTCCAATTGTCGGTCTGTATATTGTTTCTTTGCCAATCTTAGCGTTGGAAGTCCCCTAACACTAATTTAATATCTTCTTCATTCATCCTTTATAGGAGCAACATACAATTCCTCTTTGGTATTCCTTTCTGAATCTTCAGTAGGTGCATGGGCACAGAGTAGGGTCATGTGCCACGTATCCTGAGGGCTGCACAATGTTTGTTAGCTGGTTTAAAGCCAATTATTTGATTGAGGATGTTTTCCTGACGGTTAATCCTGTTTCTAGTGTATTTGTGGTGTTCCCTCTATAAAAAATCTGATTTATTGGAGTGCTGCTATTTTATTTTGTACTTTCTAGCTATTCAGTGAGGCGCCCGATGGGGAGTTCGGCCTCTCCACACGGGATAGCGATGTCTATGTATCATATATGTCTATACTTCTGACTTAATAGGGTATGCTATTCCTACGAAATTTATTGATATATTAAAAAAAATTATCCACTAAAAAATCCAGAGTCGAAATACAGTGAGGATCAGCAATTAAATAAAAATTAATGTTTTGTGAATTTTTAATATGAAAAACTGGGTTTAATTATTTTATCAGTTTTTGGGGTCGTCTATGTATTACTTACGCCTGGTGTTGTCACTAGGAACGTGCGTGGGTGACACCAACAAAGGGATGACACAAAATTAACAATTTTAAATTTGATGCCGAAATTGTTGCCGTGATGGACAGGGAGAAGCAAAGTACAATGGGGTATTTCTTTGCCACGATAAAGATTAATCTTTATTGAATATGAGCACCTAATAAGGTTAAAGAGACGTTCGTGTACAGTTAAAGCATCCGTATCTTATCTATACCTGAAACTCAAAATAAGTTAATAGATGTCCTGGCACATCAAGTAAAGGAGATCACTTATATGTATATAAAGGCTGCGAATTATTTTAGAATTATGTTGAAAGACTGACCAGATTTTTATATATCTCCCATTTATCTATGATGAGTTATCCGGCGTTTAGCTTTTCAATGAGATACGAAGGCATCTGAAGGCAGCGAATATGGACAACACCAAAATAGTAATGTTTGATGTTTTGAATCCAATGCTGCATGGGACTTCCTAGAATCTGCCAACACTATCACTGAGCCTGCAATTATTTATCACTATTTGTGTGTCTGTAGTGTTAATGTGAGATGAGCTTTTCAAAAATGAAACTGACAAAAATTAACTGCGATCCACTATGGAACAGTCAAGGCTTCCTGATATTGCTCTTTTATCCATTGGCCATTGCAAAAGATATGGTGAAAGATATTGATATTGATGGTGTTACGTAGTATTTCAGGCTGGACTGATGTTACTTTATAATTTTACAATAGCTACAGTCTTATTTGCTACAATATATAATCTACGCCAACTATTGTTGTGCAAACATAAAAGAACTAAACTTTAATGGCTTTTACAACATAAAGAATATTATGTTAACAATACAAGCTTCTTTATCTAACGTTGTCTGCAAGTCTACCTATGTAAATGTCAACTACTAGCGACTACATTACATCTATCTATTAGGACCGTCGACTCCAAACTAACTAAAACTAACTACGTCTAACTTCTATGTCTGTCAGCACCGTACTAACTGGGTCAAATGTAAAACTAGCATCCTGTCAAAACATAAAAAGTCAGGCTAAGGTCGGGGGGGGAGGGTGTACAGCGGAGGCCTAAAATGATCCTACAAAATATTTCGACCCAGTTGTAAACTTGGAGTTGAAAACTTGACTTGTTGTGTGGAATGGTCAGTTAGGATGGGGCATTAACATGGGAGAGGGATGAAAATGTCACCTGGGGAAGATAAATGGGAGTGGGTAAATGCTACATGTCACAGGTGGAGTAATTGACAGATTTGAATTTTTGAAGACCAGGAAAGAAAATTTTAAATAAATTTATTGTCAAAATAACAATAATTTGACTTTGCTATGTAATTTTTTTATTTCATGTCGTTAAAATAATTTGAAACTCTTTGACCATTAGGACGACGGATTTCACATACATTACAACTATAGGCGATTCTCTATGGTCTAGTGCAGGAAAATTCGAAATATGTCCCATTATTCATGGTATAAGTCTTGAGGGGTGACACTTAAATTTTCCGCACTTGGTGACACCAACCATAGTGACGCCACTGCTTACGCCGTCACTTCTATCGGAGTATGGACCGCTAACGACGGTTCTCCAGCGACTTCAATCCTGTATCATCCTCTTCAGCTGAACCAGCCCCCTGGCGTGAAAATTCTACAGCAGGGGCCAAGCATTCTACAGCAGGGGACCGGTGTAGGGGGCAGGTAGTACATTTTACTAAGTAGAACAAATAAGCAGAGGGGGGCAGACAATACGCAGGGGGGCGCCCCCACACGCTAGGGGCTGAGCTGAACCCATCTTGGTTATGTCGGCTTTGAGACCGCGCCTTTATGTGTTTCATGGAAATCCTCTCTTTTTTTCTTGAGATATTCACATCAACAACACCTTATGATATTGTTTGCTGGTTTTGTATAAGGTGTGACCTATTCAGCCATACCATCTTCCCGATTTCCTCTTTACTTGGAGACTTGGAACAGATCCTTTCTAAAAGGGTGCCATTGTTGATGATGTTAGGCCACCTGAAGAAGTGCTTCTAAGGCATTTGGTGAAGGTCTGGACTTTCCTGATGGTGGCTTCTTGGTCATCCTCCAGGTCTGCACTCCATTCAAATCGACTGGCTTCACATTTGTGTTGAACGGGTGGCCCTTAGTTTCAATGACAACTCTGGAGTTAGCTTCTTCTTAGTATAGGGCTCTGTTTCAGATGCTTTCAATCTGCACAGAATCCAAAAAAAGTGTTTTTAAGAAAATACATTTCTATTTATACAGATGTATGATTTTGATCTCAGTCAGGCAACAGAGTCCCTTCAAACAACTTTAAAGATAAATGAAACATCATTATATATAAAAACTTCATAAGATATATTCTTATAAAGCATAGGTAGCTCTTGTTTTTTTCGATCCTTGCATTAACTGTGCCGCTGTGCTCTATGATGCTACCCAATTATGTTATTATAGCTACTAGCTACTAGCCTTTAGGGTGATAGCAATCGTACTGGTGTGGTTGATTTTTCTGGATCTAGTTTAGCCCAACTGTCCGCTACAAACACTTTAAAACTAAATGTCTTGTTTAAGCCACTCACAGAGTCCACAAATTTCTCAGAGGATTAAGTTTCCTGACGCGGTCTTTTTCGGTTTACGTCCCCGAGAGCACACCTTTTTGTGGGCCAGTGTCATAAAATTTTTCAGTACTGTAAATGGAATATGTCCCGATCTATGCGTCCGCCTCGACTTATTTAGATTACCGTGATCTGACCCCTCTACCCAGTGGCGTAGCTAAGGGGGGAGGGGCGTATGAAGTGACACTATGTCACTTCCAACAAAATTTTTCACCCAAGGTGCGAAAATAGTGTGAAAATGAATTGTTATAAAAACCCAACCAACACAGGAAATGTGACCGGACGTTTCGCATACAGATCAAATGTCAACCGTGAATTAGATGTTTTACATATTAGCAGTGGTATAGTTGAAGTGCAGGGAGGCATTCCTTGGATTTTTTCATCTGAAGGTAAAACAGCTACTGCATTGACTGGCGATATCCTCGAAACTAGAAACAAAGGACTGGTTATTCAGTTATGTCGCGGTCAAGGGTACGATAATGCAGCAAGCATGGCTGGAATCCATGGTGGTATGCAACAATAGATTAAAGACATTAATCCGAAGGGAATTTTTTTATCTTGTTCCAAACATTCATTGAACATTTTATGGCAAACATTCGTTTGCTAATAATCCCGTCTTGTCTTATAAACGTTTGGAAGTCTTGAGGCGTTGTACACATTTTTGCTCTGTCGACCGATCGCTGGAATGTACTAGTGAAATATACAGGTCTAACAGTGAAGAGACTGTCCACAACTCGCTGGAGTGCACATGCTGATGCAGTTAAGCAAGTGATACAGAAGTTTAACCACTTTATGGAAAACCACTGAAGCTCTGTGCGATGTCGAAGAAAGTGTCGAATCAAGAGGCACTGCGCACAATCTGTTGCCAGCTATATGCGACTTTTCTTTCATTTCGTTCTTGTTTTTCTGGGGTGACGGCTTAGCACAAAATTACATGCAAACACCAGGTATTTCTGTGGACATGGTTGCAACCAAAATAAGGATCTCAAGGTCTTTGTGGAAGAACATCGTACGAAGGTTGTTGACAATGCCGTCCAGCAGGCAATAACTGAGCATGATTATCAAATGCGCAGCCGATTTACGTGAAATGCGTAGCCGATTTACGTGAAATCAGGTGCCAAATTATTATTTTTTTATTTGACGTCACAGAGGATTTTTATTGATAGCGTTTTGCCCTGAATTCTATTTATAGTTTAAATCACTACAAAGCATTAAAAAATTAGAAAAGTAAAAAATAATGACTTTACTATGTCATTTTGCAGCGCGAAGGCACGATACAGCACTTATCGGGAAATTACATCATAGAGGATTTTTATTTATAGTCATGGCGCTCCTGTAAAAAAAAATTGTACCATCATACTTCATAGGTCCAAGGTTATTTGCGAATGCGCTCACTAGTGATATAGTCTGATTAAAATGCTATCTGTTGTATTAAAAACTAAAATAATTTGAATGATATATTATTATTATTATTTAATATTTGGGAAGTTTACATTTCATAATAAAAACCACAGAAACTATTTAACACTAGATTTTTTAAAAAGAAATATCAAACCGATTCAACGCAAGACGCCATTTTGAATTATGTTTTCGTGACCTCGCTGGTCACGTGATTACTATCAAATACTATTGTTTCATTTATTTCTGGAGGTCGTTTATTTATAGAACGGATTCCCCACACACCGCGGCTCGGACAAGCTTAGCTGCTTTATAAGTAAGATTGTCATAATTATTTCCTGAGGGGCATGATTGGGGATATTCTTTCACAGATATACTCATTTGCTCTCGAGTTCTAGGTAGGATCTGAAGGATTGCCCTCATGGATTTATTTTTAGCATGCCTGTAATTTTCTCGTCGTGGCTGCTAGAAATTGTTCATGTGTTCCCCGTACATGGGAGTGGATAACTTAATGTGAGCTTTTGTAAAGTCTGAGCTTCGTTGGTAGGCTAAAGATTTTGCTGGTCCAGATATTTTATCTCAACTACTAATATAATGTGGGAAAAGTTTTACGATTGACTATTTTTTCTCTCTTTGAGGTTATAGAAATTTCGCATCAAATTTAGAATTTTTATTAAGCGTTAGTTAATTGTTATAGTCGGACTGCAGTCTTGACCTGTAGGTTAAAATATTGTAACTTGTTCAATCTTGCCAGAATTTCCACAAAAGCGTTTTTAATTGGAACATTTATATAGCAGTATGTAAAATGAAAAACAAAACTAGAAACAAATTGTGTTTAGAAATTCTTGCTGTAATATATAAGAAATCTAACAATTGCTAAAAAAATCTTAGACAAAATTTAAAAAAGGACTCATCACCCTGAGCCGTAGCTAGATATTGTGGCGCCGTGTGCGAGTTATATATTTTGGCACCCTTCTCCCATCTGAAAAATGCAAAAATATCTAATAGCTCTCTTTTTACGCCCCTTCTTGGTTTGGTACCCTCATGCCCGTAGCCAAACAGGGGGCAGGAAGGGCTGAGCCCCCCCTTGCCTCCCGTACATGATTTTGAGCTTTTTGACAAAATTTGAATAATAACAGCTATATAATATCAATCATTTTGTTCAATAAATCGTAATAATAAAAACTTTAAAGTTTATATTTTGGCAATCATCCATGCTATTTTACTTACATATATAGCTTATCTAATTTTCGGTCATAAAGATTTTGGGCAGCATGGGCATTTGAGGCTTCAACAGCCGTGTGTGAGAACAGTTTCTCAACTCTCACACGAATGCTCACCCCACATCGCTTCGATCAATGTTACAAAAGCATCTAAGCAATCTTGTCCTGCTTGCATGTGAAAAAAAATTTAATATACATTCTGAATGCTGAAACATTTTAAGATAAATTCAATGCTAAACCACGACGTATGCTTTGATTTGAAACGTATAATAATATAAGTTCGCAACCTTGTAATATGTCCAGACGGCATACCACCCTTTTAGAAGCCCTGAAAGCCGATGTCCCACAACAACAAACATGCTTCTCCCTCTGCTCCAGAAAGTCTGGACGCAAGAACAGGTACCTGCTGAATGGAGACAAGCAGGCCCGGTTTTAACCCGCTAGGCAGGACTAGAGCGGCCGCCTAGGGCGGCAAATTCTGGGGTGGCAGCTGTGTAAAAAAGATACGTAAAAATAGAAATATTAAAAAAATTGACGTCCTTTTAGTAATACACGGATTGAATAATATTTTTAGTGCTAAGAGTTTATTAACATTGAAATTCTTAATATATTTCACTAAATAAAAGGACAAAACGTCATATTAGAAATTAAATAATCTGGTTTTATAAAAGAAATCAGAAAACAACGCGATTTGTCAAACGTGGTTAAATACGTCATGCATGCTTTGACGTTTTGGGGAAAACCATAAACATAACACATCTATCTATAAATATATAGGATTGCATCTTGCAGGCTGCTGCTGTTGTTCAGCATGGTTGGGTTAAGAAGAGAATTTTATATATATGTATTAAAAAAATAAATTAAATAATTGAAAATTAATTGTCGTAGAGTTACTCGACTGCCAACTTATACTGCAGGTAAGATATTTAGTTTTTTCTTATGTAATGCATAGAACAGCGTTATATTTCAAATCATTTGATTAGGAAGAAATTTGACAACGTCAAGTAACTACTTTTCTGTAATCTCCGCAACGTGTTTTCAAATGCGGCCAATCTGTGTCTTTTGAACTTAAAAATAATGAACCACAATAAAATTCGATCTTGCAGTTTCCATGGTTATTTAACCCACCATAGCAGAAGAAAACGATTGTCGTTGCACAGTATCGTAAAAGACGGGTTGAAAAATAAAAAAAAATTAACAAAACAAGGAGAATCATTGTTAAAGTATCTGTGTACATCGGACAGAGATAATGATGGTCAGATCGACCAGATGAGTTAAAAATCAAACCGAAGCAGACAAGGAAGCGGAGAAACCGAAGTTACAGTATCAGAAGAGTTTGAATCACAAAATGAAATGCACGTTACATACCAAGAAACACAATCTGAAGGTCAAGAATAGATAATTTCAATGGTGTATATGTTAACTTTGGCGATCCTGCTGCTTGGACCGAAATTGGTGATCATATGAGACAAATTTTGATAGCACATTTCATTATTAAATGACTATATGTACTATGAATTATTCAAGAAAAGGAATTAATATTTGTATCTAGTCTTTGAGTTTGCTGCTCCATGGAACAAATGATAATTATATTTATAAAAAGTATAGTAATTTTTTTATAAAGTGTAGAGTTTGTGCGCAGAATTGGTATCTGTGTAGAAAAAAGGACCCTTAAGCCCCTGAGAGCTCATCGGGGCAGATGAAGTGTAGAATTCATCTGTTTCATTAAACTCGGCAGATAAAGTGTAGAATTCATCTGTTTCAATAAACTCGGCAGATGAAGTGTAGAATTCATCTTTCATTAAACTCGGCAGATGAGGTGTAGAATTCATATGTTTCATTAAACTCGGCAGATGAGGTGTAGAATTCATCTGTTTCATTAAACTCGGCAGATGAAGTGTAGAATTCATCTGTTTCATTAAACTCGGCAGATTAGGTGTAGAATTCATCTGTTTCATTAAACTCGGCAGATGAGGTGTAGAATTCATCTGTTTCATTAAACTCGGCAGATTAGGTGTAGAATTCATCTGTTTCATTAAACTCGGCAGATGAGGTGTAGAATTCATCTGTTTCATTAAACTCGGCAGATGAAGTGTAGAATTCATCTGTTTCATTAAACTCGGCAGATGAAGTGTAGAATTCATCTGTTTCATTAAACTCGGCAGATGAAGTGTACAATTCATCTGTTTCATTAAACTCGGCAGATGAAGTGTAGACAGGCCCGGTTTAACCACTAGGCAGGACTAGGCTGCAGCCGTGGTAGTCAAAGACGTAAAAATAGAAATATTAAACAAATTGACGTCCTTTAGTAATAAATGGATTGAATAATTTTTTAGTGCTAAGAGTTTATTTTTATTAAAAATTCTTAAAAATTTACGCGGTCAAGGCTATGACAATGGCAGCAATTTGAAGGGAAAAGCCAATGGTGTCCAAAGAAGAATTTTAGATGTCAATCCCCGAGCATTGTTTGTTCCTTGCTGTGCACATACCTTGAATTTGGCTGTAAATGATGCCGCAAAATGTTACTTAGAAGCAACAACCTTTTTTGATCTAGTGCATCGTGTTTATACATTCTTTTCTGCATCAACTCGGCATTGGGAAGTTTTAACTCGACATGTTTCTAATCTCACTGTTAAACCACTGAGTGAAACAAGATGGGAAAGTCGAATTGATGCTTTAAAACCTCTTCGTTATCCGCTTGGTGATATCTACGATTCTCTGGCAGAGATTGAGGATGACACAAATTTAACAGGAACATCTGGTAATACATCACGAACAGATGCGTGGGTTATTGCAAAAGCCATTTTTAGTTTTAAATTTGTCGTTTCTCTGGTTGTGATGTATGACGTGTTGTTTGAGATCAACATGAGTAGTAAACAACTTGAATAAAAAAAAAGAATTAGATATACATGGCGCCATCAATCATCTGGCTGAAACAAAGAAGTAACACAGTATGAGAAAACAATGGTAGATGCAGTTGAAATCGCAGTCAATTTAGAGATACCAACACTTTTCGAACCCGAACCAACCCATATCAGAAGATAGAGGAAACAGTTCCCATATAAAGGAGATGACTACGAACCCATTCATGATCCAAAAGACAAATTCAAAGTCAACTTTTACTTCGCTGTTCCTGACACGGCCATACAATCAGTTAATGAAAAGTTCACTCTGATGCAAAAAAATTGGTTCTGTGTTTGGTTTCCTGTATGATGTTCATAGTTTACAAAATAAAACTAGCAGGGAAGTTACGGAACATTGTTTGAATCTTGAGAATGCTTTGCATTATGGAGACTCCAAAGGTATTGAAGCATTTGATCTAAGCAGTGAACTGAAAAGCCATTTCAAGACGAGTTGCAAGGTGTATATCGCCACAGGATGTACTAAACTTTATATTGAAAAATAATCTAACAGATGGTGTGCCCAACACTATTATAGCTCTCCGAATCCTCTTGACACTTCCTGTTTCTGTGGCCAGTGGTGAGCAAAGCTTCTCAAAACTCAAACTAATAAAGACATACTTGAGAACGTCCAGGCTACAAGAAAGACTTGTTGGATTAGTTACTGTGTCAATAGAACATGATATTGCTAGAGATATTGATCTGAGAAAACTTAAATAGTTATTGAAACAAACGACAACATATCTTTCCTTTGTGAAAGTTATAATATTACTTTAAATATGAGTTCTTTTAGTTGCCTTTAGTAGGGGGCGCGGTGCGACAGGTTCGCCTAGGGTGCCAAATACTCTGGCGTCGGCCCTGAGTGTAGAATTCATCTGTTTCAATAAACTCGGCAGATAAAGTGTAGACTTCATCTGTTTCAATAAACTTGGCAGATGAAGTGTAGAATTCATCTGTTTCAATAGACTCGGCAGATGAAGTGCACAATTCCTCTGTTTCAATAAACTCGGCAGATGAAGTGTACAATTCATCTGTTTCAATAAACTCGGCATATAAAGGAATAGTGTGGTTACTCCCCCAACTTAAAGTCAGGTTCCCATTAGAGCTGAGTGGACTAGGGGAGTTACACCAGGACCTGAAAAATCCCAAGGTTCTCACTGAGGTTTGAACCCAGGGCTCTCCGGTCGACAGTCGCGCGCTCTACACCGCACACCACAGTCCCCTGGTATCTGTGTATAGCCTTTATAAACGGTATCTGTGTATAGCCTTAATAAAGGGTATCTGTGTATAGCCTTTATAAATGGTATCTGTGTATAGCCTTTATAAATGGTATCTGTGTATAGCCTTAATAAAGGGTATCTGTGTATAGCCTTTATAAATGGTATCTGTGTATAGCCTTAATAAAGGGTATCTGTGTATAGCCTTAATAAAGGGTATCTGTGTATAGCCTTAATAAAGGGTATCTGTGTATAGCCTTAATAAAGGGTATCTGTGTATAGTATAGCCTTTATAAATGGTATCTGTGTATAGCCTTAATAAAGGGTATCTGTGTATAGCCTTTATAAATGGTATCTGTGTATAGCCTTAATAAAGGGTATCTGTGTATAGCCTTAATAAAGGGTATCTGTGTATAGCCTTTATAAATGGTATCTGTGTATAGTAAAGCCTTTATAAATGGTATCTGTGTATAGCCTTAATAAAGGGCATCTGTGTATAGCCTTTATAAATGGTATCTGTGTATAGCTTTAATAAAGGGTATCTGTGTATAGCCTTTATAAATGGTATCTGTGTATAGCCTTTATAAAGGGCATCTGTGTATAGCCTTTATAAATGGTATCTGTGTATAGCTTTAATAAAGGGTATCTGTGTATAGCCTTTATAAATGGTATCTGTGTATAGCCTTAATAAAGGGTATCTGTGTATAGCCTTTATAAATGGTATCTGTGTATAGCCTTAATAAAGGGTATCTGTGTATAGCCTTAATAAAGGGTATCTGTGTATAGCCTTAATAAAGGGTATCTGTGTATAGCCTTTATAAATGGTATCTGTGTATAGTAGGGTGGGGCAAACTGCTGTTGTCTCTGTCAGACAATTATAAATCGATGCTCCCTCATCTAGTGATCAATTTCACAATTCATATTCATATGTTATTTTCATGTCTAGGGGTCGCAACTTTGAAAAATACAGTTCTTATAGTACATTTTATGAATATTAACCCCTAAAGTGCCAACTAATATTAACGAAATGCATCTAGAATAGTTATCATATTTATGTTTGGTATAATTGCACAGCTAAATGATAACTGTTTATATTCATATTGCTATGTAAGCTTTTTGAATTTTTTTTTTATTTTTACTATAAATATTTGTGGGTATTAAAATGTGTCGCTTCTAGGCCCCCGTAGAAAAATTTCCAATGGCGTAAAATTAATGAAAAAAATATAAAAGACGAATGTTCACTTGTCATTATCTATTTAAAACACGATCAAATTAAATATACAAACTTTCCAGAAAAGAATCCATTAAAAATTAATTAAATTAAATCATTTATATCCAAGACTGTTGACACCTGAAAATGCTTTGCATCCCAGCAAGCTGCGCCGTCAAAGAGATGCTTGGAGGAAGAAGTCAGTTCAGGATCACAAAGAAGAAAGTGAAGGAATTGTTTGTCTCGGTTTTGATGGCAAGAATGATGTCACTCTAAAGCATACTGGGTCTACTTGTCGCAAAGTCAAAGAAGAGCACTACGTCTTAGTATCATTTCCTACCTGCAGCTATGTTGAAAATGTTGTTCCAGCATCAGGAAAGTCCAAGGACATTTCCAGAGAAATTATGTCAGTGGTTACAAGCAGCAAGTCGGAACTAATTTTACAAGCAGTTGTTTGTGATGGAACACCAATAAATACTGGTAAACATAATGGTGTAATTCGACAACTTGAACTTCAGCTACGAAGGCTACTTCAGTAGTTGGTTTGTTTACTGCATGCCAACGAATTGCCTTTAAGGAAGCTAATAGAAGTCGTTGATGGGAAGACCACTGGTCCAAAGACTTCAGAAGGACAGATAGCAAGCATGCTGGAATTTGATCCTCAGCAGAAATCAATCATCGAATTTTCTCCAGTTTCAGGTTCTGTTGTTGAGGTTGAAGACGAGGTGATGAAAGATCTAAGTACAGATCAGTAGTATTTACTGAAAATGTGTCTGCTTATTCAAAGTGGTTGCAGCGCTGGTCAGAGTTACATCTCATACTTAGAGACTGCCCAACCTGGGACAATCAGTCATGCCAGATGGATAACTAAAGCTAACCGAATACTCAAGTTGTATGCCTCCGAACTTCAACGAATTGTGAAATTCATAATGAATTTTTATGCTCCATCATTGTTTTGCATCAAATCTCATCCAAGCTGCCAGGATGGAGCCAAGAACTTTTTCTTCATGATTTCAATGTACCAAAAGCTTGACACAAATGATCAGGCTGTCGTGGCTCCATTACTTTAAAGCAACAGCTACTTTTGTCATCCAGAAAATATCTTGTTGGCGGCTGTTGGCGACAAAGACGAAAACATTAGAAAATAAAATTTGCATACGAAAAAGTGTTGCTGGCTCGAAGTACTCACTCAAGTGACACGTGTAAGATTCAGAATGCAAGAACATTATTAAATAAACTTTTCAGCTGAATCGTACATTAGCATTGTTAACTGGAAGTTGGTCGAGTTTGATTTACCTCCACTGCTGCAGGACATCACTGCCGAAGATATTGCCAGTTAAGGCCAGGTGATTCTACCTCACTTTCCATGCCATTCGCAAGATGTTGAAAGAAACATCAAGGATGTCACAGTAGTGTGGCAAAGTATACGGACATGATAGACGCCATGGTGCTATTATTCAAAAGAAGAAATCAAGATCGGACGTGCCAACAATAGAAACAAAGGCAGACTTTCTGCATTAATTTCATATTTGAAGTGCGGTACTGTTGCAAATAACTTTGTTTTTTTTATTTTACTAGAGATTGTTGTTGTTGAATATGTTGTGTTTGATCTTAAGAACCATTAACATTGTTAATAATTCACTCTGTTCAGCAGCGTTATATTTTCAGAACACATTTAATTGCGTTTTTTTAAAGACAGAGTTGCTAGAAAAGGGTTTTACAGAAAATAAAACTGCTTTTGTCTACGCTTTTACTTTCATATGGATAACTGATTTTGGTTTGTCTGAGACCTTAACTCCAAAATTTTTCAGTTTTTGCCCCACCCTAGTGTATAGCCTTTATAAATTGTATCTGTGTATAGCCTTAATAAAGGGTATCTGTGTATAGCCTTAATAAATGGTATCTGTGTATAGCCTTAATAAAGGGTATCTGTGTATAGCCTTTATAAATGGTATCTGTGTATAGCCTTTATAAATTGTACCTGTGTATAGCCTTTATAAAGGGTATCTGTGTATAGCCTTTATAAAGGGTATCTGTGTATAGCCTTTATAAATTGTACCTGTGTATAGCCTTTATAAATTGTACCCGTGTATAGCCTTTATAAATTGTACCTGTGTATAGCCTTTATAAATTGTACCTGTGTATAGCCTTTATAAATGGTATCTGTGTATAGCCTTTATAAAGGGTATCTGTGTATAGCCTTTATAAATTGTACCTGTGTATAGCCTTTATAAATTGTACCTGTGTATAGCCTTTATAAATTGTACCTGTGTATAGCCTTTATAAATTGTACCTGTGTATAGCCTTTATAAATTGTACCTGTGTATAGCCTTTATAAATTGTACCTGTGTATAGCCTCTATAAATTGTACCTGTGTATAGACTTTATAAATGGTATCTGTGTATAGCCTTTATAAATTGTACCTGTGTATAGCCTTTATAAATTGTACCTGTGTATAGCCTTTATAAATTGTACCTGTGTATAGCCTTTATAAATTGTACCTGTGTATAGACTTTATAAATGGTATCTGTGTATAGCCTTTATAAATTGTACCTGTGTATAGCCTTTATAAATTGTACCTGTGTATAGCCTTTATAAATGGTATCTGTGTATAGTTTTTATAGATTGACCACAGTGACGATTAGGAATAAAAAAAAAGGGGAACAACATTATTATTTCATAAAATATATCATTAAAAAGCTTATCTTGAGCACCTTTATTATATATTTGTTTTGTTTTGCTTTTCGACATTTTAATAAACGAAATCTTCAATTGATATTACCCACCATCTCTGTTTTTTGTTGCGACCGACGCGTACATTTTCTACTCCCTTATAATAAACCCTAAATATATACACATTTATACATTTTATTTAAAAATATGATTCATAGAAAATATCATTGTTTATTTTAACTTTTCAGATGTATTTAATAATATTTTTGCGTAAATCTTTAATTTGGATAAAATTTATATCAATCATTAGAAAGCTGGATTTTTTTCTCTATAACATTATTATAAATGTAGCCGCACCATTTTAAAACACCCTATAATTATACATTTTTTTACCGACGCGATGACCGAAGCGAAGGATTTTCATTCTCTGACTACTCATAGTGCTTTAGAAAAAAAATATTTTTAGGACTTATCGAGTATCAGAGGTAATTAAAGCAGAGCTGCCAACTCAATGAAAATAACATTTAATGACAAATACAAGAACTCTCAACAAAATTTACGGACAAAAACAATTTTTTACGGACACATTTAACATAAAATGTTGACCTAAAAACGAATGAATATAAAGCATAATCCAAGCATTGTACCTAAAAAGTGTAAAGTATCCATTTGAGTATGTCTCTATGATCATGTTCATATTTTATAACGTTAGTTTATTGTACGACATCATCAGTCACAGTGTTTAATATCTTCTGCTGATGATCATACATAGAAACATTTACACTGTAGATCTTAGTGGGAGTAATTTTTCCCGGTCCATTTCTCACTGTCAGTAAACTTTCCAACATTGGAGTAGACAATTTGTTTCTCAAGTTGGTTTTCAATAAACTAACAGCATAAAAACGCGTTATACTTTTGCTGTTCCATGTGGAAACGCCAAGAATGTTTGTGCAAACTTCGAAAGTAGCAGAAATCTGTACTCTTTGTTTTCGATATTTCTAGTCGTTTGTCCAATCAGAAAACTGTTGAGGACCCCTATTGAGGGTATCCTTGGCTTGTTATCTAGGTTATGAGGGCTGACTTAACTATGACTTGTATTTTTATTTGTGTTTATGCCACACAGTTTCACCAGCATTCAGACGTACCACACGTGGAGAGAATAAAGCAACAGGTCTTGTGTATACAATATAAACAGGCTCTTCATTTACACGAAGGCACCAGTCCGTAACAGGATCTGGTGGCTTGTAAAAACACAGCAAAGATAATCCAATAAAAATATGAATAAAGTGAAGGACGTTCTCACGATATATATATATATATATATATATATATATATATATATATATATCTTTCTCTCTCGTGGACCACTCTCTCAGAGCCACATAAGTCGACTGTCCACCAAGAGGAACCTCAGTGGAATCACAAAAGCTATTTTACGTTACTCTTATACTTTTACACACGTGACCCCGACCAATCCTTCATCCACGCTCCTTTCCCTGTCAATCAGTGGGCGCTAATTTCCCCGCCCTAAATGGAAGGGGGGAGATGGAGGTACGTCATACCGACTAAAGACAAAAGTAACTGGACATCGGAACGGGTTTCTATTCCTTTGTTTGTAGCCGAAACGTGGAACAGTGGACGAGTGGTAAGAGGTGCGAAATGACATCTCTCGGTCAAATTTCTGTGCTCTCGTTCGACTCGTCGGCACGTAGGCTTTTCATCTAATGCCTCGCTGGTCACCAATGGTATGACGTAATTACGGGGGTGGGGTAGGAATGGGTGGGAATAATGAAACATACTATTACAGGGTGGCCGTGCGAATCAAGGATTGGAATAAAGTGGGAATGGTTTCGACAAATTACTCACAACCTGTGACAAAAGCATCATAACCTCCGACGGCCTTGACATTGCTTACATCCACAACTTGGTAGTCAATAAACTCGGCCTTTAAATAATCAAAATCTGCTGGAGACACAATTTGTGGAAAAGGCTTGGCTAGTTACAAAATTTCCGTCTTTTCCACCGATATTCTGTTAGTGGGTTTTAGTGCTCCAGCACTCTGTTGATAATAGGCACTCTTTTCTAGATTGCACCGACAGCTTTGGTATAAAATTCAAGAACATCAGCATCTACTTTTTGCAGCTGTAGCTTAGTTTGATAACCAATGAATATGTTATCGCGTGATTTAAAGTTTGTACTTTCCAAGTGATCAAAACTCGTTGAGTCTTCAACTAACAATCCCTGTGGTCCCATATAGTAACCCAACACATTTTTCAACAGTTGATTTGCCTCTGCATATAAATCTGGTAAAATCGTAGAATTTGATTGAAACATTTTGTTGAACTGAGTCAACATAGGCAACACTGTTTGCAAAAACAAAAAATAATATTTAACAACAGGATTTTACAATAGATTGCTAATTCTATCCACTGTAACCAACCGGTCACACTCATCACTTGATTGAAAATAGCTTGAAAGTGCATCATATTGGTTAATAATACAATTAATACACTCCAACATGCTCAACCATCTCGTGGAACACAGGTGCAATATTCGTACTCTTGAAACTCTTTCTACAGCTGTAATCTTTTGCAACTATGTGAAAAATGGCTGTTAATGTCTCTGCATAGCTGTTCAATAAATTTGGGAAATGCTTTACATGCATCAGTGGCACATAGAGGAGCTACATTGCATGTGCAGGGTAATATATTTGGTTGAAACGTGAAAGCACGGAATGTTTGGCTCCATTACGTTAGCTCCATCAGTTCCAAGTGCCATTACATTGGCCAGTGGTATTTTATCCAGACATGCCTTTTTTGCACCAAAAAATGAACTCTGCTTCTGCTCTTTTAAATCGACTAAACGATAAAATCTATATTGAACCTTACCAATTTCAACATCGAAGTAAATCAATACGATGGCCATTTATTTTTTCTATGGTTGATATATCAGTTGATTGTCAACCAACAGAGTAAAATAACATGATCTCAACTTAGTTGACACATCTTCTTTGTTCAGTTTGCCAATAACATTTTTAATCATCATAGATCCCATTGTTCGTTGAAATCTTTAGTGATTTTCGATTAATGAAACCAACTGCACAATTTTCCAAGATGTGGTCACTTAGTGTTTTTGCTTGCGACAAATTTTGCCATTTTTAATTCACATTCTGTTACCTGTTTTTTATGAGCAGTTACAGGAGATGGTTTTTTATCCTTACTCAAGAACTGCAACATTCCACCGGGAAATTTCCTTGTTGACATTGCCTGAATATGTTTTGCGCTTCTACCGTAACTGCGTACGTCTCGTACACCACCAGATGCAAGGCTAAAAATCTTTCTAGAGCACGTACATACCGCGTTATATTTGGAATCATTGTCGTACATACCGCGTTATATTTGAAATCATTGTCCGTACATACAGTGTTATATTTGGAATCATTGTCCGTACATACAGCGTTATATTTGGAATCATTCTCCGTTGATATCCAGTCCTTTAATTCGCCGTTTGTAATCCATGTAGGTTGAAAATAGCATTTTCTGTTCACTTTAGATTTTTTAACAAGTTTATACGCATTTTCGTTTATTTCACAGTTTTCACTGCGGCTATCGTCCTCGCTTGTATCCATAGATATATCTATGCTTGTATCCATCTTCTCCGCCATTTTTTTAAAAACAGATACTATTGTTATATTTATGTCGTCATAATTTATGCGTAACTGTGACGTAACGACTAACGAACTGTCTAAACGGACTATCCGTAAATTTACGGACGGTTGGTAACCCTGAAGTAAAGCCAGGGCTGCTTTATTAACTAGGCACAGTAGGCACTGTGCCTAAGGCCTACGGACTTTTCAAGGGTCTACAAAAGCCAGAACATAAAGTGAAAAAAAGTTCAGACTGCCAGTAAAATGTAACATTGTTAGCATTAAAGTAACTATATATAACTGTGTGAGATGTCCCATCGTTGTTCGAAGATACGTTCTTATCAATGTGAGTTTAGAAAAGGAACGTTCCCCTTCAACACTTGTCCCAAAATTTGAAAGATAGATTCGGAAAGCAATATTTACATTTGGAAAACTTGTCACCAACTCATTCTGTATTTGTGCTGTAAGCATTTCAGCCAAAGCTTTCTTGCCAGCAAACATCCGTAAGAACAAAAGAAATTCATTAGTAAATGCCTCTTCCAGATCTGATGGTTACATCTCAATTAGTGACTTCTTATAAAGCGTAAAACGAAAATGCAAATTATATTAAATACCTTCTTGATAAAAGGCAGAAAAAATGGAAATACAGAAGAGACAAAATGATCTGAAATGTAAACATACTGACTTAGAATTTTAATATGTTATTTAGGTTTATTGTAATAAATAAATTTGTGTTTTATTGTTATAAAAACATAATTAATATATTTAATGTTCAAATACCTGACCAATTTTCTACCCACCTTCCCCTAACCCCTTTATTTACATGATGAGATAACCTCGTTTAACGCTGTTTCATAATACGCTCTACTTTGATGGAACTTATAGCCTACGTCTTACTGTATTTATATTTTTAATGCATAGTTCCACAATCTAACAGTAGACCATACCCCATTTGTCAAGAACTGTAGGAGACAGGTATCTGGTGGAAAGGGCATGGGATCACTTATTCAAACGATCACAGTCAAGGCAATATTATTATGTGATGTTTCTCAATGAAATTGTTGATTGCAATTCAAATATTTTAGTCAATATTGTGCTAGTTTTTTTTTTAATATAAGTATTTAAAAAATGCAAATTTTCATATTTTTTTAAATGTACATGTATGTGTCTGATTTCCTTAAAAAAGGTGTTACTGAGAGCAAATTCTTTTGGAATATTTACCCCCAAAGTGGGCATTTTAGTAAGTTGAAAATTATTTTAAAATCTGACAAGTTTCAAAATTCTTAACTTCCTTAAATTTTGCCATACATAGACGAATTTGGTATTATTGATCTTAGAATGACCCATATTTTGTAGCCAAAGTGTAAATAAACCTGATTGTTTGTAAAGAAAAAATCAGTTTTGGATACCTATAACAAGTAGGTCTAAGTGATTTTTTTTTCGTTATATGTTTCTAAACCCATATGATATTCACCATTAATTACACTTACTACATAGATCTACCTTTCTACTACTTTAAGTATCTCCCTATAATTATAATCCATCAACATCTATATAATCGGATGTCACTCGAATATAGACAAGTAGGCCATACAGCAAATCGAAAAACATTTTTTATAAATAATTCCAGAACTTCTCCCAATGCGTATGTCAGAAATGTGCCACATTATTAGTTGAAAAATAAATGAATTAAATGGCAACCGTTAAAAAATAAACGTTTCTTTTTGATAGATGATGGGACGGAAAGCCAGGATTGCGGGTTCGATATCAGGTCATTGTGAAAGTTCCCTCCATATCTCCCGTGGTGCTTTCATGTCCATTGCACAATACGCTATAAAGGGGATGAAAGAAGGGCACTACAAACACTGTGTTTATTATATTTTTAATTACTACAAACTGGATCTTCATAATCATGGAAATGATAAGGGGGGAACAGAGATGGGGAGAAATAATGAAGGATAAGGAGATTAATAATTAGGGGCTGTCCATTAATTATGTCAACAAAGTAGGGGGAAAGTTGTTTTTTTACAACTGTTGAAAAGGGGAGGGGGGAGGTCAAGAAAATTTGACGTTAACATTACTAACTTTTTTAATAAATTTAATGACTTAACTGAGGAAAATTAGACAGCGTATGTAGTCCTGTGTTACTCGCCCAACCTTCAGTATTTTAATTAAACTAACTATATTGCTGTAAAATCTGTAAAATACAAAGCAAAAGTACAAGTTGAATTACAGAGCCGTATAAGCATCTTCAAGAGCGATTTGATTGGCTTGTATAAACGAAAAGAAAGTGGTGTTTTAGCAGTAAATTGAAGGTCCAAAAGAAAACTGGTCGACCAACAATCGGAGAAGATCAGTGCTATTTCTACTCGGCTCATGCCAAAATGAATCACCTAGAGGAAGTGGCTTATTTGTTGGTACCTAAAGAAGTATGCTTTATTAGTCAAGATGACAAAGCCATAGTCCCCATTGAATTGACAGCAGCTAGCAAGCAAGCTCCACTTTTAATGCATGTGGAATACCGCGTTACATTGCCTGATCACTACTGGGTAGTAGCATATAGACACTAAGCTCATACCATATGTTTATGCTGGTATTGAAATCCAAAAAGACTGTTTAGGTAAACCCGAAGCTGTAACGTATGCAGGCCCAACTTACATAGCCATCAGATTAGGCAAGCATTGCTCATCATCAGCAAATAGCCATGGACTGGACAATGAAAGTTTACTTGAATTGGAAGAATTTGACATTGTTACAAAAGATCCAAGCAACAAGTTGAACAAGCCGATTCTTATTATGTCTGTGGATGGTGGACCTGATGAAAATCCAAGGTATCAAAAAGTTATTGATATGGCATCCATCGTTTTGTAAAGCAGAACATTGATGTAATGTTTGTAGCAATAAATGCGCCTGGTAGAAGTATCGATAGGAAAGGCGAATATGTCCTCTTAATCGAGAACTGTCGGGTCTAATTTTTCACATAAATATTTTGGAAGCCACCTTGACACATAAGGTCGAACAATTGATGAAGAGTTGGAAAAATAAAACTTCAAATATGCTGGCGAAACATTGACAGAAATATGGAAGCAAGTAAGCATAGACAATTTTCCAACAGTGGCAGAGTATACCGTGCCTGAAAAGTTTAATAACCAAAGATCAAGTTTGGTGCCAAAACCATGTAAGAACAAGTCACTACTTTCTAGATATTGTCAAATGCTGTGATTTAACTTGTTGCCAACCGACTAGAAGCTAGAACTTTGATATTATTGCTGATAGATTTATTCCCCCCCCCCCCAACTATTCCAGTTTGCCAAACTAATGAGGGTCTTAAAGCACCAGATGTATCTGAAATAAACTCACAAAGATTCCCATCTCTTTTCTTCAATCAGTCTGTGAAAGTTGAAAACATACTACCTCGATCGGCAAAAGCATAAAAAATTCTTCCATATGATATATATTGTCCATCTATTCAGTTGCTATTGTTTGAACGGATCTGTAAAATCTGTCACCTATAGCCAATAATAACAATTGAGGAACATTTGACATCTCCATGGGAAGATATAGAGTCTAGGATATAATATTTGGATTTGTTTTAAAAAAAATATGTTAATAAATTAAAACTGTATTTATAGTTTAACTTTTTAATCTCGTTTCTATTTGAAGTTAGAAAAAGTCTGTAAATATTTAAATAGTCTTTTAAGTGTTATATTAATTTGAAATATGTTCATAATTTAAAGTTGTTATGTGTATACATTTTTGTAAAGCCAATAATCTCTTTTCTGCTTAGAGTAAGTCTTTGTAGTTATAAACTGGAAATATGTTCTTAAGTTAAACATTTTACTTTTATTCATTTTTTGTTGTAGTTGTAAACTAGTTATTTTAAAAATTGTTTTTTTTTATTCCGTTTAATTTCATTTGGTGTGTGTGGGGGGTAGGGGTAATCAAATGTTGACTTAATTTTACAAAGGGGGGGGGGGCTCTGGAAGTTTATCAAATTGTTGACATAAGGGCGAGGGGGGGAGGTATAAATCGCCGAAAATTTGCTTACATAAATAATGGACAGCCCCTTACTGGAAAGGGGGGGGGGTAAAATTTTGGGAATATAGAAAATACAGAAGGGGAGATGGAATACATATAGGAAGTAACAGAGTGTACGGAAGGGGATATGGAATACATATTGGAAGTGACTATATTGTACAAATTATGGGAAAATTATGAGAAAATACAGTATATACAAGGGCAGAACATACAATAAAATACAGTATATACAAGGGAGGAACATAAAATAAAATACAGTATATACAAGGGAGGAACATAAAATAACACCTTTTTATTGTGACAGTCACTAGTCAATGAGCATAACTGGCCATTGGTGTCGGATGTGGTCACAAAAAAACACCCTTTCACTTTGCCTCACTCAAGTAAACTGTCGCAACTGTAAGACCGCGGCACTGAACAATGCTAAACATTTGACAATATACATATTTTCTTCTTCACACGCGAGCATTAATTACTGTTCTGAATAGTATGATATGTCTTATGAAACATATTTTACTAAGAGTGTCTTAGATATTTAGGTATATAACATATAATTGGGTTATAGTTATAATTTTATACTTTATAACAGAGTTATAATATGGGTTGCCATTTTTTTTTTGTAACTGAAAGAAATGCTTAGTAAATCCCTTCTGCCGACTCCCACACACACAAAAAAGAAAATTAGAAATATTGCTTCCGGTCGGCTGACGCCCACTTTTGCTTCGCCTAGGTGTAGCGAGGGTTTTTCGCGCTTAAAAAAATCTCACACGAGAAATAGCAGAAATAGCGCAGCGGAAAGTTTCGCTTTGATTTGGTGAGACCATAACACGGTGACACCACGGTGCGCACCAAAAAATACTTTTGTTCAAGGAAAATGTATGCTGGTTTTAGATAAACTAAAATGAAAAAATCTCCTAAATGAATCGAGAATTAAAATGCTAAAATGTTATAATTGGCATAATATAAAAAGAAAACTGACGTGTACTACCATAGTCAAATGTTTCGTGTTCTTTTTTCGATTTGACTTTGTGGATTTCTAAGCTTCACAAACAAAGATAAAAAAAAACATTAATTTACATAAAGGGAGATTATGAACAAGAATAATAAGCTTTGATATTAATTAATTGACTGAAATGCTTTAAAATAGAATATTGTCATGAGACGACACAAGTGTTCAAAATTTTCTATTGATTGGAATAGGAGTAGTTTGTGATAATGGATATCAAATTTCCCGAAACACAACTTTATACACACATTATTCAAACGTCTAGACACAGTAACTAAATAAAAATATCTAATAAAAACAAGCACTGAAGTTACCTTCTGTCGTATAGGAAAATCATAAACTTCGTCTTCTTCAAAATTATCTTTAGGTTGACCAGTTGGTATCTAAATAAAAAGAAAATAGCTCGACATAAATAACATAAAGTTATCAATAGAATTATGCTAATGTATATAGTTATATCTAAAACAGTATCGGTGATACGGCTGTAAGATATCACAAGTGGCCAATTGATAATTATCCGATGTGTCGATTCATCAACTGTCATGTGGCATACAGCTTAATCCTTTCTACTTTTAGCTAAAGTTGTGTATTTATTAAAGATGGTTTAACAGTCTGTGTTTATCTAAATATTTGCAATGGAATTTGTAGATGAAGACTTATCATAGCCATATCCTAGCCATAGTATAGCGGCGAATATATCCAGATTGTAGCCATATTGTTCCACGTTTTGCATTTGGTCATTATAGGTTGTAAAAGAAAAATTGAATGGAAGACCATTAAAGTACTGTAATTGAAGTACTGTAATGGAAGACCATCTAATGTACTGTAATTGAAGTACTGTAATGGAAGACCATCTAAAGTACTGTAACTGAAGTACTGTAATGCAGGCCCGTAGCCAGGTCAAAGTAAGCAGGGGGGGCACCAATACCCAGCAAGGGGGCAGTTTTTCTCATTTTAGTTACTTTTTCTTTATTTTTCCTCTTTTTCTTTTTTAAGCGGGGGGGGGGGGCACTCCACACCTAGCGGGGGAGGGGCACGGCCCCCAGTGCCCCCCTTGGCTACGGGGCTGCTGTAATGGAAGACCATCTAAAGTACTGTAACTGAAGTACTGTAATGGAAGAACATCTAAAGTACTGTAACTGAAGGACTGTAATGGAAGACCATCTAAAGTACTGTAGCTGAATTACTGTAATGGAAGACTATCTAAAGTACTGTAACTTTTGTGACTGGCTGAGACTATCGCAAAAAAAAAAAAGCGAGAAATCCCTCAAATTAAATAACGTGCTAGAACTGCGAGAGGTGAATGTGTTTAAAAGGCCTACAACTTTTTACTGGCAACTTTCCATGTTATCTACGCATATACAGAAACAGATTGTGATTAGCATACAAATAAAATCAATACAGTAGTAATAGCCAAAGATGTGCTTCCAGCACAATGATTAAATTTGATCACTTTTATAATTGAAAAATAAAAGTTCTTTTCATCTGTGTGTGTGTGTTTGTGTATGTATGTGTGTGTGTGTATTTATGTATGTCTGTGTGTGTATGTATGTATGTGTGTGTGTGTAGATTATCTATCGTTTTATATAAATATATATGAACCAAGACACATGAATGTTGATGGCCTTGTAAATAAATGAAACCTCAGCAAGATAGAATATAGACATCATTAGTATTGAAACTTACTTGTAATGTTGACATGATGAAAGTAAGACCTGAATTACTCATGTTGACATCATCTCCTGCTATTTTAAGAATACTCTGCCTTGCTTCTGTCCATAGTTGTGCACTATTATTACAGGGCGATTGCGTTACTATGTGATATAATAGTAGCAGACACATTTTGTTAAACTCATTTTTATCTAATTCTTGTGTCCGTTTTACTTTCTTTGCAGACGATGTTAACAAAGATGTGTTGAAGCACTGAAATAAAGACATTCAAATTACTTTATGCTAGTCAGGGCTGCCAACTATTTTCTTCAAGAACTATCCAGATAATGATTATAGTGAATATTTGGCAAATATCAAATTTAATATCTAAAGGACAAAATTAAAGTATCCAGTTCTATTTTTTAAAAGCATTTTAAAATGTCTGGATTTTTTTTAGAAATATCTGGATCTGGAAAAAAAAATGTCCACATTGACAGCCATGATGCTAGTTATGTGTATATGTATATATATATTATAAATGAACAGATTCATCTTTTTATTTATTTCCTTTTGCGCTATGACTGCTAAAATGAAAAAAATATTGTATTCACACCAGCTTTTGTTGTGTTGCACAACACCCTTAGACTGTCGTAACCTGTCATTTATAGCAACCTCCCTCTCTGTCTGTGGTGGCAGGAAAAAACCTTTGCTTTGCAATTCTCGCCGATCAGCAGTACACACATCCATGACATACTAGCTGCTGCAGTGCACAAAAAATACATTCCCAAATTTTATTTTTACAGTTGGGAGCGAATAAAATGGTCATGGAGACAAATACCATGATCTATCCAGGAGACAAATACCATGATCTATCCAGGAGACAAATACCATGATCTATCCAGGAGACAAATACCATGATCTATCCAGGAGACAAATACCATGATCTATCCAGGAAACAAATACCATGATCTATCCAGGAGACAAATACCATGATCTATCCAGGAGACAAATACCATGATCTATCCAGGAGACAAATACCATGATCTATCCAGGAGACATATACCATGATCTATCCAGGAGACAAATACCATGATCTATCCAGGAGACAAATACCATGATCTATCCAGGAAACAAATACCATGATCTATCCAGGAGACATATACCATGATCTATCGAGGAGACAAATACCATGATCTATCCAGGAGACAAATACCATAACCTATCCAGGAGACAAATACCATGATCTATCCAGGAGACATATACCATGATCTATCCAGGAGACAATTACCATGATCTATCCAGGAGACATATACCATGCTCTATATGGGCAGATCATTGGGATCTCCTAGAGATGACAACTAAAACTTTTATGTGACTGTGGCAGTTACATAGTCGATGAGGCTTAACAGAGACCCTGGTACATGCATCTAGCGGGATTGACTCGCTTCCACTTTGTCACACACAAGTACACTCTCGAAGCCTGGCATTTTTTGCTAGAGGGGCTACGTAACTACATCACCCCCCCCCCTTTGTCCCTTATGGCAGGAAAATCCTTTGCCGTGACAATATGGCCAAGTTGCTATGATCCGTTTATTCTGCAATGTCGGGAGATGTAGTGGATACACTCACCCTGACCCTCTGTAGGCATGCAGACACTTGTCCTGCGCTGCCAATAACGCTGGTTTGATAGGCATATACAATTCTGTTATACTAGCAGTAAAAAAGCCAATAAAAATGACCAAAAAAAAAACGACAAGAAAAAGATATACAAGATATACATAGTCAGTGAGGTTCATCCGAGACCAGGTGCTCGCCGCTGCCGATGTTGATTGATTCGGTCGGCCTTCAACACCCTTACAGACCATTACACTAAAGCATAAATATCAAAGATCTACTCCCATGTTTTATGCATTATTTCATTTACGTTAAAAAAAAGCCCAATGTTTTAGCGCGATGCCAGCAAATCCATTTCGCTTGACACTCCTCCCACCCTCCCCTTTAAAATCGAATCTGAAATGATGATGCCCCAAGCATCACTTAATTTTATTTCATTTTTTCATGAGCTAAAAATAGTGGTTTATATAATTTCTTATGACTCATTAGTCTAGTGCAAAACAAAACAGAAAAAGTAAACCTCCCATACCCCCCCTACATTGCCCAAGGCTGGAAGAGTATATTCTGAGAATATAGGACCAGCGCCAACATGCTGTAGCCTTTATGTTTTGCTATAGGCATAAAGCACTACCAATACATTAATTGCAAAACAAACTAGAAAAAGGCTGTTTTGCACAATGTTTTAAATGAAACCCATCGAAACTCGTTAATAAAACACCGCCCTAACTGAAGGAACACTCGCTATTCTGGGAACACTTACAAAAGGCCAAACGTTAAGTTTTGTAGACGTTGAAATGCTATAGAAAAGTCGTCGTGGTAAGGTGTATGTGTTTAAGGATGAGATCGTTTAGATCCCATACATCAGTACGGGGATGGTTTTATTGTGTGCTTCTTGCATCCCCAGCATAGCCCATGGCCACACAACTGGAGATAAAGCGGGAACTTTGACCTAGACCTGAAATATCCATAGGTCCTCACGGGCGATCAAACCCGGGAAACTCAGGTTAACAGTCGAGCTCTTTACCTTACGACCATTCGTGGTACGGTAGCTCGAGTAATCTTTCGGCTCAAGGCCTCACTGGTCCAGGTGCCCGCTTAAGTCGACTGCTGATGTTGCCTTTGTGAATAGTGTCAATAATGGGGCAACCGTTTAGTAAGAAATTAATTTTTCTAATTGTAATTTTTTATTTCGTTTTATAATTCAGTTGTAAACATTTATAGCTTTGAAGAATAAAAAAAATTCAGATAAAGAAATCTTTGTGTAATCATTAATTACCCATTACTTGAATGCAGACCTTTTCTTATGGATGGATAGGCTCCAGAAATGCTGAGGAACCGGTGTCGGCACTTTTTACGCGGTGTCGATGTCTGCATCAGTACATTGTCCGGAGTCGGTGTTGACATTTGTAATTTGTCCGGAGTCGGTGTCGGTGCAAAAACTTTCCCTAATAACGTGAGGGAAAAATACTAGAACTTTAAATAATTCAGAACAATGGTAGACAGTTCTTGGGTAGTCTTTATTATAAAGTGCTCATCAAGTTTCTTTTTTTTTCTTTCTAAAATAAATACTTGGTAAATCTGTTTATCTGCGAATGCGTTTTTTTCCCAAAGCGAGATTCTCCAAAGTACAACGACTTGTCAAAATTAACAGCATTGTGAGTGAAAGCAGATAGGAATTCTATTGGCTATATCCATGTTGGAGAAGGATTACACATAGACCTATTCAGTCTTTTAGAACCTCAACAACTGACCTGTTAACTCCGGAAGTTCTTCACCAATTGCCTTAAAATTTACACATAAAATTGCAGTAAATTACTAGGCGTGCTGATATATATATATATATATATATATATATATATATATATATATATATATATATATATATGATATAGACATAATATCCATTATATTTAATAATAATATTTAAACGATCGGTTTGGTAAAATTATTTCTTTATTTCACTTTACTTTTTTAAAAAACCACTGGAGGTAGATCAAAAGTCACAGAGTGCTAACTAACATATGGAATAAACCAATCCGCCGAGTAAAAACTCACATTTCATCATATTTCTTTTCAGTTAACAAAACGGTATCGTAAAATATTTCTTTTTACTTTAGTTTGTAAACTATTATTTCGACAGTATATTTTTTATTTATCAAACGGTATCGTTAAATTGTTCTCTTAACTTTAGAGATTTTTCTTTTGTAAAAGCCTCGGGAAGTAGTTTTTCAACCTAACCTTATTGTATTGAGAGTGCAAACTAATATTTATTACGTCCGTATTTTTTTAATTAATATAGAATTTATAGCTTTAAATAACAATTTGTGTATATAAACACAAATAATGGTACAAAATAAAAATATTGTATATCTAAAATCATTTCATCAATAAACAACAAATTTAGAAACAAAGATCAACTAAAAAGAACTCATTTTCTTTTGTTTATAGTTTTAAATGATTGATAATTATTTTTTCTAAAATGTGTCCTTTTTTTATAAATAGAATTAGAAACAATGGCTTTCTCAATACTTAATATTACATTACATAGGGAATAGCCACGGAAACGCGTGGCCGGGTACAGCTAGTTTATATAAATAAATTTTATGTATGTTTAAACTTGTAATCATTTTATTATAAATGATTATGCTAACTGTATTCAATGCACACAGGACCATTGTATAGCTATAAAATGAGAATTTTATTAAAGGTAGCGAATGAGCCGCTCCAGATTTAGTATAAAAATAACATCCCGCATACTCTGGCATACACTTCTATTACTTCAATGTATTCACTGCAGCTAGAGCTGGGGAGCCGGTGTCGGTGTCGGTGATGTCGGTAGTTTTTGCTGGTGTCTGTGTCGGCATTTGCACTTTGCACGGTGTCGGTGTCGGCATTTGCACTTTGCCCGGTGTCGGTGTCGGCATTTGCACTTTGCCCGGTGTCGGTGTCGGCATTTGCACTTTGCCCGGTGTCGGCATTTGTATTTTGTCCGGAGTCGGTGTCGGCATTTGTCCTTGTCCGGAGTCGGTTCGGTGTCGGCGCAAAAACTTCCCGCCAAAAAATACTAGAACTTTAATTAAATAATCCAGAACAACGTCAGATAGTTCTTAACCAATCTTAATTTAAAGTTTTCTTAAGTTCTTTTTAAAGCGAGATTTTCTACATTACAACAACTTGTCAGAATTGTGATTGTTATTCACTCAATCATTGTAAATCATGAGAAATTTTTAGTTTCCACCTCTCTATCAATATCCATGTTGGAGAAAGATTACACACAAACCTATTCAAGTCTTTTAGAACTTCATAGAACGATCACACTCTCCACAGCTTAATTTCTCTCAGTCAGAATGAAACATTGCCAATCTACGTCACAATGGCACTACATTAAAGCCCAGTCCGTAGCTGGAGCTGTTGAGGCGCCCCCCCCCCCCACCTATTACAATACAAACATTTTTAATACATATTTCAGGTATAACTCGGGTGTAAAATAACGATTCATTCCTCTATTAACTGTTAAGTATGTAGTGTCTTCATACGTCTTTCTCTTGTCTAAAAAATAGGTCTGAAACAACAATCTTTTATCATTGTCTGTAGCCCTTGCCGTGATTTTATTTCTGCATTCTCAGAATGGCCACTTATAAACTTCCAAACATCATTGCTCGAGTGTTGTTGGATATGTCTGTACTTTTCAGTGATTTGCTGGCTTAGGCAATCGTTAATAATAATCTTGACCAATATTTGAGCATAAGCCTACACATAAATGAGAACTTATTAAAAGTAGCGAAGTGGTCGCTTCAGGTTTACTATAAAAATAGCATCCCGCATACTATGGCATATCTTGAAGTAAACCATACACTTTTGTTACTTCAATGTATTCACCGCAGATACTCTTGATGTCCATATCTAGTATTTTTCGTGACCTTTCAATGTTACATGTACAACTGATAACTTTTTTTCCCATCGTAATGGACATGCTGCAAAATCGCAGATCAGGGATGTAAATTTATAACTACTGAAGAACCACAATAGGTTCTTAAATTTGATTGAAGGGCTGGGCCAAGAACAGATCAATGGGGTGTTTATAATACTTTATGTGAGCTAACATAAATGTAAATGTTATCAATGTAAATGAAAAAAGGGATTGTACTGCAGGTCAAATCAAAACGTTTAACTGGACGTAGATTGCCCTTGTCTGGTTTAGAAGCTGAACATTGTTTTCAAGATTACTATTTCGGTGACCCGTCTAGCTCGGCGCCCTGTGCATAATTATTTAAATAAATACATTTAACTGCACAGTTCGGGAATTTTATTTATTTACTTTTGTTATTTATTAATTACACTACAAATTAGGGCCATACAATGCATGCTGCAACATAATTATACCTTCTTTAAGATTTTTTTTTATATTCATCTATAAAATTAGGTATATTCATGGTGAGGTCGGAAAATAAAAATGCCGACAAACTTGCTTTGAAAGAGCAGCTTAGTAAGATACAAAGGCAATTTTTATTTTGTTTAAACAAAATAAAAGCTACCGGTACCATAGAAGTGGTGTGTGTGTATTAGTGCAGTGGTCCCTAACCTTTTACTTGCCGCAGACCTGTCGACATTTGATAATTTTACCGCGGCCCGAGAGGGGTAGGTGTCGCACTATCCTGAGAGAAATACACTACAATAAATAACAAGCAATTAAGCCTGTTCCATTCTGGACACAGGACGTGTTAGCGCATTTTCGTGTTATGTATCAGTACGTTTGTTAGCTTTCAGTAAATATTTGTAAATTTTGGAAATGTTTATAAATTCAATTGTGTAATGCATATATTTGTAAAAAAAAATTATAAAGATGTTTCTTTATATTTGAAAAAAAATTATTGTCTCTTAAATCTAACTATAAGTGGTTTGTGGTTACTGAAATAGGACTCATAATTGAAAACATTCTAAATTATAGTCATTTAATCTTCCGAAAACTCCGTCAATTGTTGCATAGCTCTGATACTTTCAATTAAACTCAGAACACAAGCTTACTATTTCATTTGATGAGTTTCTTAATAAATCTTGGTGAAACTACGTGCTGCAGTATTTCGCACCAAATGAACGGGTTATTGAACGTACAAGGTGTATATATAATATATAAGCCCCTTAGGAGCCCTGAAGCCCGGCCCTCAGAGGTCCTATCGCGAAATGAACTTTTGATGTACACATGGCAGGCCAAGACCTACAAAATGATAAATACATCATGGGTCTAGGACTTATAGTTGTTGAGATATAGCGCTCCTTTATTAATATAGCTTATATAGTAAAAAACGGTACTAAGGCCCCTTTTACGGCCCTGAGAGGTCAGATCGCGAAATGGAAAAAAGTCATTTCTTGGCAGGCCAAGACCTACAAAATGATATATACATCATGGGTCTAGAACTTATGGTTGTTGAGATCTATGGTGATGACGGACGGACAGACAGACAGACAAAACGGGGACAATCTAAAAAGGAAATAATTTAATGTTTCTTGGAGGTCCAGTGCCGGTACTGGGGATTGGGGACCACTGTGTTTGTGGGTGCACAGGCAGTCGGACAGTTTGGTTATACTTTAGAGCGGCAACTTCCAGATAATGAATAGGAAAGATAGGAAAACGTTGCTAATGTATTAGTATATCAAACCTATATTAAACTTATAGTTGCATAATATGTGCACGAATATTACCAGTCGATTTGATTATACTCTGTAGGATGTTGGTATGCTGTCAATATTGATTGAGAAAAGGCAATAGTACCATTACGGTACTGAAAAAAAATATGATCAATCGCGAAACTGTATCAGTTTTACTTTAGTAGCATTCAAAAGTGAAATGATAGAAGTAAATATATTCAGTCAATTTAAAATACCGTTTAAAACACTTCACACTATAGACTTGGAATTCGCTAGCAATTCTCTCAATTAAAAATGGGATGTGGTTGGGGATAAATAAGTTTTTCATGTGCGCCCAAAAAGTTATTATGCTGACCCAGCCCAAATGTGTGTATATTTTCTTTATTTTTCACTGAGTACTGCATTCAATAAATGCTAATTGAAACATTTTTTTTCATACTTTGATTATAAGTATACATTGATTTTTATAAGGGATCAGTAACAAAAGTAAATATATATTAAACAAATATATTTCACCAAAGCTCAAAATATTTAACCAGAAAAAGTATATATTGTTTATTAAAAGTATACATTAAATAAAAAAATATCGATAAAGTATACATATAAATTTCAGCAAACACGAAGAAAATATGCTAAGCACTTGGGAAAGGAAAATATTTAGGAAATTATATGGGCCAGTAAAGGAAAATAACGAGTGGAGGAGTAGAACCAATCCAGAGCTGTACAATCTGTACGAAGAACCAAATATAACAGCTAAAATCAAAATGAATAGATTGAGGTGGGTAGGGCACATAGAAAGAATGGAAAACAGAGGTCCAAAAGCAATATATAATTTATAACTACTGAAGGGCCACAATAGGTTCATAAATTTGATTGTAGGGCCGGACCAAGAGCAGACCAAGGGAGTGTTTATAATACTTTATCTGAGCTAACATAAATGTAAATGTTATCAATGTAAATGAATAAAGGGGAGACAAAAAAAATTATTTCATATTAGGCTCATACAATGCATACTGCAACATAATTATACCTTCTTTAAGTTATTTTATATACATCTTTAAAATTAGGCATGTTCTTTTTGGGGTCGGAAAATAAAAATGCCGACAAATCGTCCATGATTTTAAAGAGCAGCATATACTAGCAATTTTTATTTTGTTCAAACAAAAAAACAAATAAAAGCTACCGGTACAATAGAAGTGGTTAGGGAGCGACCGATAATCGGATCGGTATCGGACCGATATTGGCACTATCGGTTAATATCGGATCGGCCGATTTTTGTAGGGAGCGACCGATAGTCGGACCGATATTGGCACTATGGGTTAACTATCGGACCGGCCGTTTTTTTGGCTGCCGATACATTGTTTTTTTTTCACAACAGAGTTGCAGAAAAAAATATACGTAAATAACCCAATTCTATGACCAGATCAGACAAGATTTAAAAAAAAAGGAAAAAAAAAACCCGTACACAGAAATTGTCACGTCCACAAAAATTGCATCAGCGATATGACCTTGAAACAATAGGATTGGCATTTTTTAATTCTAATGTATGACCTTGAATGATACAATTAGTGAACATCTGTGTGTATTTTTTTTGGGATGGGAAGTTGGGGGTGGGGGGTATTACGATAGTGGAGGGTAAACAAGACTTACGTGTGGGCGAAGTGTTACAAAATATAACAGGGAAAGGGGGGAACAAGGGTTGACAACTTGACATACGTCATAAGTTTGAACTACTGCACGAGAAAAACACGTGTTTGGCATAGGTGTTGATTAAAAAGAAAATATCGGTATCGGTATGGTATCGGTAAAAATGCTGGCGAAAAATATCGGTATCGGACTATCGGTAAAAAGGCATATCGGTCGCTTCCTAGAAGTGGTGTGTGTGTTAGATGGCGCCTAGGCAGCCAGTTAGTTTAGTTATTCTTTAGAGCTGCAACGTCCAGATAATGAATAGGAAATATAGGAACACGCTGCAAATGTACCTGTATAGAAAACGTGTATCAAAATTAATAGTTGCATAATATGCAGTGGCGTAGCGAGGGAGGGGGCAAGGGGGCATCATGCCCCGGGCGCTACTCACAAAGGGGTGCCAAATGGTATATTTTACATATAATATTATATGGTTTTCGAATGGGGGGCGCTAAAAATGTAGTGTGCCCCTGGCGCGAGTTAAGCCCACTACGCCACTGATAATATGTGCAACGAATATTACCAATCGAGTTGATTATACACTGTAGGATGTTGGTATACTGTAAATATTTCTTTTACGTTGTAAACAATTGATTGGGAACTGGCTATAGTACCAGCACGGTACTGAAAAAAATATGATCAATCGCGAAACTATATGAGTTTTACTTTAGTAGCATTAAAAATTTAAATGATCGAAGTAAATATATTCAGTCAATTTAAAATACAGCTTAAATCATTTAATGCGATAAACTTAGAATTATCTAGCAAAATTATTTTAAGACAGTCGAGCGCTTTACAACACGACCATCTGTCCCCTAAGCCCGTAGTAAAAGGACTTCATTTCAGGACAGATGGCTATACCTTGCTTGTGTTGCAAAGGGTCCTGAAATTGGGTTTTCACTAATTTTTCAAAGGCAATGTGAGGTAAAAAAAATATTAGCTGTGCAATTTCAGATGGACATTGCAAATGTGTGTACTAAATTAAACATGTGTGTGCTCTTTTGTAAATATTATGGAATGTAGCCTCAAAAGAAGTTTTAAATGGTTAATATGTTTGTACACGTCACAAGAAAATTAATGGCTACCGCCAGTACGAGTATATGAACTTAAAAAAATGGTACAACATGGCCGTTTTAGCCCTGAGCTCGTCCTGGAACTTGCGTGTTTGTAGGGGTGGGGGGAGCATAAAAGGAATTTATGATAAGAAACTATTTAATTAAATCTTTTGAAAAGTTGTCGTGGGGATACAATCAGAAGCGTAAACAGATATGTGTTGTCCAAGGTAGACTCTAAAAATGCCCCCCCCCCCTTTTCGAATCCAAACACCTTAACAATCGGAAAACTCTGAAAACAAATTAAATATCATCAATCCCTTAGAATACGAACATGTTTTCAAATCCGAGCATCTGGTTTGCTATTTCTGTGTCTTTTTTTTATGCAAAGTTTAGTTATTTTGCTATCATGCTATCTTTATGCTATTTATAAAAATTTTCTGGCTGGCGTCAAAATTGTTTGGAAAATCTTTTTTTTTTTGTTTTTTTTTGTTGTTGTTTTTGTTTTATTTTTGTGGGAGTTGGTCAATTTGATATCAGTCTAAAGGTAAAAATTATTCAAAACCTGAATGATTTGGAATATTAACAATTTAACATGGGTTAAAGTCGTATGCTGAGGTGTAACGGCATTGAACACCCGAAATGCTGTCCCGTTCACGTATCAGAGAATGTATCTCCGGGGGCTGACCTTCCCTTTCCAATTTAGTCCACTGGTCAATACGAAATCCAAATAGAATTTTAAGACGGCGTAGAATATTTGACGTCCGTCAGTTAAAAGTACATAATTAGTACGAATCGTATACTTTATTTACGTTTGTAATGCATTAAAATATCAAAAGAAATAAAAGATTTTCACTGATTTTCAATGACAGCATTAAGTGGTATTAACATGTCGCAACCAAAAGAAGATAAAAGTACGTTGTTATTGTACATAAATAATATCAAATATTTGAAGGTAAATCTAAAAAAAGTCTTCCCTAAATGAATTTATTTAGCTTCAACCATATAATTTCATTCGGCTACTAACTAGCTTTATTCTAATACCACTGATACGACACACATTTTTTAATAATTTTTATTAATGTTTTTGTATTTTTAAAAATATAAATACATTTATTAAACGGTATTCTACTAAAGGATTTTTTTTATTGAAATATTGCATAGCATAACGTAAATCCTTACCTTTCTCATTACACATGTTTCACTATCAAAACATTTTAGACGATGTGATAGTTCGTTGATGAACTTATCAACATGTCTAACTTGCAAAACTTTTGAACTTTCAAGTCCCTGATCAGTTAAAATCTGATAAAATGGCACTAAATTGTCAAAACTGACATGTGCTTGTGTCACAATTAAATACCAAGCAAATAGTAAGATGACAATCTTTGTTTTCATTTTTGTTCTGGGCAAACGGACTAAAATGATTGATTGTATGGAGTAAACACCAAACACTATCTTAACACTTTCCTTGTACGGGGGTTTACTAAACCTGTCAATTGCTATGTAGCAAGAAGTGAGTTTGCCACCTGGGGGGGGGGGGGGGGGGAGGAAGGAAGAGGGGGATCGCTAACAACGTGACCGCAGTTTGTCTTGTTTCACCTTTTAGGTACATGCTGTGCGAAGCGAAACCTAACCAGGAAACATGGTAAGCTGGTCAAGTGGGAGACTAAAACATTAGCTGAAAAAGTACATTACTATAACATTTATTTTTTTAATGCTCATCTGCTGTCATACAACAACTTAAGGAAAAAATGTAATTGAATGCTACAAAGAAGATGAAATATAATGCAAAGTATAGTTGCAATTGGAACAAATCGAGAGAATAAAGCTGATTTTTTAACACAGTGATTATTATTTATATCGATTGCCTGCATCAAATAAATACTTCTGATGCTAATCTATTACTGTACTACTAAGCACATGATACTAGGTTCTTCAGATGGTGCCCCAGATATCAGCAAAGAAAAAAGTGAAAAACGAGTTTTTGCTGGAGATCCTATAGCACATTTATAACTGTTATATTATTTCTAAAAGGAATACATATTTAAAACTAAAGAGATTGATAATTCGTACGCATCAGTTCGTATTTTTGCATTTGAACTAATTCAAAACCTGGACGATATGGGATTTCAAACATTTATTTACGTTTTTGAGTTCATATTCTGAGGTATAGCTATATTTCAGCATGTCATACAGCGCCTCTTACGTAGGCAGTTTAAGTGATGCATAAGAGATTACCCTCCCCCCCCCCGCCTCCGGTTAACCTGTTTACGCCACAGCTTACATGATAGCCATTTTACTACTCAGGATATGTTGACTAATTTTAAAAGAAATGTTACATGCAAGTTTAACATTCTGGCAGAGTTTAACATTCTGGCAGATATATAAAGCTAACATGCAAGTTTAACATTCTGGCAGATATATAAAGCTAACATGCAAGTTTAACATTCTGGCAGATGTATAAATCGCTTGATAATTATCATTGTAAAAGCTAATAAAGCTCGTAAAAACCTAAAACTCATGATATTAAGCCTGGCGTTGCCCGAGAAATCTAACAATTTTAACTACTGAATTTTTAAATACGGTTAATTAGGTGCTTATTTATGCCACCTTCCTAATGTGCAGAAATGACCTACATTTCAAACATAAATTACGTTTCACCCATTTTACCAAACAAACCAACCGAACCACCAATCAAATCAAACAACCAACCAAACCTACTAACCAAACCAGCTAACCAATCAACCAAACAAACCAATCGAGCCAACCAATCAAACCAACTAAGCCAAACCCGTAACAAATTACGTATTACCGTCAACGCTAACCAACCAAACCAAAAAGCCAAACCAGCTAACCAAACAAACCAACCGATCAACCAAACAAACCAAACCCACCAAAGCAAACCAACCAACCAAACCAAACCAAACTAAACACCATTAGGTAAAGATATGGGTGCAGGGGCGGATTTAGAGGGGGGGGGGGTTTATCACCAAATATGTAGCTTTAACTTTTATAAGACATATATATATATATATAACAGAACTTAGTGGAGTACACACTACAACAAATATTTTAATACACTATAATACAACTTAATACACTTCATTCTTCTTCTAACTACTTATATCTACCTATGTCTACTCTAAGCCTGTCAGCATTATACTCTACTACTATCTACTCTACTGCATATTCTCTACTCTACTCTAAGCCTACTGACTATTAACTTATTCTAACCTAACTTTATAAAGGTCGGGGGTGGGTAGGGGCTTAGCTTGGCCATGACCTTGAGTTGAGTTACGCAACATGGTCACTATGATGAGTCGACGGGAAAGTTTCACCTGACGGTGTAGAAAAGGGGTGGGGGTAAATCCTATCCTAATATATATATATAGCTTACAAAGCAGTTAACCTTTATCCGGGTCGCGGCAAAGTCCAAAATTTATTAATAGATCATCATTGCTGGACAGCTGCATTCTGATCACAATGATTTGGAGAGTATCATATAAATATTTTGGCATGATATTTGTATGAACTCTCCATCCTGGTCTGAGAGACATACCATGATCTATGGGGGATAGATCATAGGGGTTCTCTAGTCAGGGTGGTGGTACTGTGGTCAATGAGGATTATCCGAGACCGCAGTATTCACCGCTGGCGGTGGTGACGGATGTGGTCGGCACACAACACCCTTCCACTTTGTCCCACTCAAGCACACCTGCGCAGCCTGCCATTTCGGGCTGAGGGTACAGGCACACTACACCCTCCCCTCTGTCCGAGTGGCAGGAAAAACCCCTTGCCTTGCCATTCTGGCCGATCAGCAGTACTCACACCCTGTTGGTCTGGCCAGTTTGGGCAAGGAAAAAAACCCATCTTTCTGCCATCCCTGCAGATGATAGCGGGCACACTCAACCCGCCGCTCTGTAGGGATGGCAGACATGCATCAGCGCCGCCAACAGTGCTGGTGTGGTAGGCACATTACACCCTACCATGCTGGCTATGGCGGCGTAAAAAAAGGGTGGTGTGTGGGGAATCCGTTCTATAAATAAACGACTTCCAGAAGTAAATAAAAGATATCTATTTAGTTAATAATCTGTGATTTTCTTTTAAAAAATAGCATTTGTCAAAAAATATAACTAGATTGAAGATATTATATTAGCGAACAGCCAAATGGATCACAAGTCAAAGAGTAAATGTTTTAAAATAATGGTTAAGTGATGTCACTTAATTGTCAGTTACAAAAAAAAAAAAGTTTTCATAGATTTGTTATTACTCACTTTTAGATAAATTACTGTGTTTGGAAACGTCTTTAAGCTATGTCTATTCCTATTTATTATATGTTATATAATATGGTAATATGAAATTGTTAACTTCTCACCTTCGAAATCATAAATAAAATCCACCACGTGAAATTGGTAAGCTCTAGGCTCTAGGCTAACTGTGGCTTATTTACTGGTAGATGAATTTTTTTTAATTTAGTAATTTTTCTCAATTTATATCTGCCATATTTGTATGCCATAATTGAAGCTTGTTGATATTTTCATCTGCCATCATATATGCTTTTTTTGGGTGGACTTTCACACCACTCTTTGATAACTTCGACATTGGTTGCATAGCCGTTACTATGGACTTGATAGAAATCGGGAGATTACAGCCTCGTTTTGAAAACGCAGGAGAGTTCTCCGTGAATAAGGCTAATAGTATTTGATAAAGTAATCACGTGACCAGCGAGGTCACGAATTCAAAATGGCGCTTGCATCGAATCGATTCGATAAATATATTTAAAACATCTACAGTTTTAAATAGTTTCTGTGGTTTGTAAAAGTCCTTAATATAAAATAATAATAATATATAATATCATTCATATTATTTTAGTTTTTATCACAACATAGCATTTTAACATCGTCAAAGTGAGTCAAACTAGCGAACGCGTTCGTAAATAAAGTTTATAATATTAAAAAAAAAAGAAATTCTGCAAATTTCTATACAAATTAAGTCACTATCTACGTTTGTGAAAAACAAAACTTCTGCATCCGAAGGTACACTTTTTTTATTAATTTAAATTTATACTATTTGTAAATATTACATCTGCTAATATAAAGGTTGGAGGTATATCACAGAGTATATTCTGTGACAGAGCACCAAATGGATAATCATGATGAACGGAGCTGAGAAAAGGTGTGACGAATGAACGGTTGTTGTTGTAGAAGAAGGAATTCATTTTATCATACCCGTTTTCATTGTTGGAGTTCATTCATATTATAATTATACTGAGATATTTCATGCTGTGAAAACAAATTTTCTGCATCCGAAGGTACAATTTTTTTATTACATTGTTAAGCATTATTAATTTAAATGCCTACTTTGTGTAAATATTACATTGCTAAGCACAAGCAATATATGCATTAGCAATCTTTAAAACAAAACTTCCTACTTTTTAAAAAATTGCAATAGATCGAAAATCCTTGGTGGAAGAAAAAGATAGTTGAAGATAATGCCTGCGAAAAAAATTTAAAACAGATGATGAAATAAAGGCTGCCAAAGCTGCAAGAATGCGATTGGCACGCCAAAATCAAACGGAAGAGCAACATTTGAATGAGGCTGAAATAATATATAATATCATTCAAATTATTTTCGTTTTTATTACACCAGATAACATTTTAATCAGACTAGGTCAATAGCGAGCGCGTTCGTAAATAACCTATGACGTTGCATTTTTTAATGCTTTGTTTTGATTTGAACTATAAATAGAATTCAGGGCAAAACCCTATAAATAAAAATCCTCTGTGATGTCAAATAAAAATAATAATAATTCTGCACTTGATTTCACGTAAATCGGCCACGCATTTGATAATCATGCTCAGTTATTATAGTTTGTTAACATTGTGTACTGGAGGTTATTGTTCCCTCGATGGATTACTTTTTGATGATGGTTTGTTGGTTATGGCAGCCACATCTTTTGACGTATAAAATGTAGATCATTTCTGCACATTAGGAAGGTGGCATAAATCAGCACCTAATTAAATTAATTAAATTGATTAGGAAGGGGTTTAGCATTACACCCGGACTTAATATCTAGTATATAAATAACTAAATGTTAGCTTTATTTATTAATGCTTGCAACTTTAAAGTTGGTATCAAAAATTATTTCTTTCGTTTAATTTTGGTGGCATTTAAGAAAATTTCAAAAGCCATTTTGATTAGTGGTTGTGACACTTGTGGGATGTGGACTAATTTTAGTTGGGTTGCGTTAAATTAAAATCTATATATAAAATTAAAGATGCTTTTTATTGTATTTTGTTTTGTAGGCTGGTAGTGAAAACAAAAACAATTTGTCATAGTGGGTTACAAAGTGGAAAAGTTTGAGAACCACTTAATTATATCGTAGTATAGAATTATCTTGTTTATTAATTTTTGGTCATAGTCCATAATTGGATTATCTTCAATATTACAAAGTATTACTGGACTAATTAATATTTTCCTGATTCAGACAGTTGAGTGTTGGTAAAAGAAAAAAAAACATCCATTCAATTTTATTAATTTAAAGAGTTCGTTTAGAAATTACATGGATTCCATTATTATATTTTATACCAAATTATGAAATGCTACAAAATAGGTTAAAATATTTGAAAATATTTTATTTTGTTAGTCATCCACATTAGTTGGTTTATTCATGACATAAATTATTATTAAAAGTTCACTAAATTGCATTGAAAATCCAGTTCCGACTGCTGGGGTGATTGTCATGTTTTGACTGAATTATGAACTATCTATTACATATTTCTTCAAGCATACATTTTAAAATTTCGAGTCCCTATTTTTAGCTAAAAAATGTATCAAATTACTTCAATTAATTTGAAAATCATGTAAAATTCAAACAATATGCCATAGAACAGAAAAGTCTAAATTAAAACATAACTGATTGGATTAATGTTCTATTACCAGTATTTTTTACAAACCTATATATTGTAAATTTTTAATGAGTTACTATCAGCAATAAAATTTTTATTTATTTGGGAGGGGGGAGCTGCAGCACCCCCCCCCAGCTACGGCCTTGACTGGATGTATGTTCTATGAAAAACATTCTTTTAATTGCTTTAATGAAAAACAATATAACTATAATAAAAAATCTATATGTCTTTTTTTATACATCATGTGTAACCTTAATTTAAAATAGTTATCACTAGTTATTATAGGCCCATTGACTGGTTGGCTTCACAAGGGATAAGTTAACTTATAAACAAACAGTCGTAATAAAGGCCAGGGCCGGCGCCAGAGTATTTGGCATCCTAGGCGAACCTGTCGCACCGCGCCCCCTACTAAAGGCAACTAAAAGAACTAATATTTAAAATAATGTTATAACTTTCATGAAGGAAAATTATGCTGTCGTTTGTTTCAATAACTATTTAAGTTGCAACAGAACCTATACAATGTCATGTATCATTGTGTTTTATGGCTATAGGCTACAATCGTAGGCCAATAAAATAAATCTATAATTAAATTTCAAAACTTTTTTTTCGCGCTCTTACTGTAGAAAATGTAAAAACGAGTTCCATCATATCAATGTCTCTAGCAATATCATGTTCGATTGACACAGTAGCTAATCCAACAAGTCTTTCTTGTAGCATGAACGTTCTCAAATATGTCTTTATCAGTTTGAGTTTTGAGAAGCTTTTCTCACCACTGGCCACAGAAACAGGAAGTGTCAAGAGGATTCGGAGAGCTATAACAGTGTTGGGCACACCATCTGTTAGATTATTTTTCAATATAAAGTTTAGTACATCCTGTGGCGATGTACACCTTGCAACTCGTCTTGAAATGGCTTTTCAGTTCACTGCTTAGATCAAATGCTTCAATATCTTTGGAGTCTCCATAATGCAAAGCTTTCTCAGGATTCAAACAATGTTCCGTAACTTCCCTGCTAGTTTTATTTTGTAAACTATGAACATCATACAGGAAACCAAACACAGAACCAATTTTTTTGCATCAGAGTGAACTTTTCGTCAACTGATTGCGTGGCCGTGTCAGGAACAGCGAAGTAAAAGTTTACTTTGAATTTGTCTTTTGGATCATGAATGGGTTCGTCGTCATCTCCTTCATATGGAAATTGTTTATTCTTTCTTCTGTTACGGGTTGGTTCGGGTACGAAAAGTGCTGGTATTTCTAAATTGACTGCGATTACAGCTGCATCTACCAGTGTTTTCTCATACTCTGTGTCATTACTGCGGTTTACGAGAAACTTCTTTTGTTTCAGCCAGATGATTGATGGCGCCATGTATATCTAATTCTTTTTTTTTTAAGTTGTTTACTACTCATGTTGATCTCAAACAACACGTCTTACCACACAACCAGAGAAGCGAAAAACTTAAAACTAAAAATGACTTTTGCAATAACCCGTGCATCTGTTCGTGATGTATTACCAGATGCTCCTGTTAAATTTGTGTCATCTGCATTATCTGTCTAACAGTGAGATTAGAAACATGTCGAGTTAAAAATTCCCAACGGCGAGTTGATGCAGAAAAGAATGTATAAACACGATGCACTAGATCAGAGAAGGTTGTTGCTTCTAAGCAACATTTTGCGGCATCATTTACAGCCAAATTCAAATGTACGTGCACAGCAAGGAACATACAATGCTCGTGGATTGACATCGAAAATTCTTCTTTGGACACCATTGGCTTTTCCCTTCAAATTGCTGCCATTGTCATAGCATTGACCGCGTAAATTTTCGATAGATAAAGACATCTCTTCTAACTGCTTAAAAATAGTTTCATTCATGCCAGCACCGGTTGTCTCTTTTAGAGGTACAAAACTCAAGAAATGTTCCTTTACAGATGATGGTGCTGCAGTGTCATTTTCTGGACTTGAAATCACGTCCACAAAGCGAATATGTTCAACATGACCAGCATCTGGTGTGCAATCTAGAATTATTTAAAAGTACTTAGCATCACGAGTAGAAGCCAGAATTTTTTTGTTTGACTGTATTGGATAAAAGCTGAATCAATTCATTCTGTATGTCTTTGCCTAGGTAATGTACATGTGGCTCATTGTCTTTAATCTTTCGGAGATACTCATCCATATGTGGGTCAAACAAAGCTAGAAATTCCACAAATTTCAGGAAGTTACCGTTATCAGAAGTGTTAAGTTTATCATGTGTTCCACGAAAAGCAAGATTTTGCATACCAAGAACTCTTACTAAAGCAATCAGCCGTCTCAAGATTTACTGCCAATACTGTTCTTCTTTTTTAATGAGACGCATGTGTTCGGCATCAATTGTTTTCATTTGTCGCAGTCTCAGTTCAAGTTCCTTCCATGACTGAAAATTCGCTAGATGCTCACTGCTTTTCTCATGCCCTGATAGAATTGCGGACATGTTTTTCCAATCATGTGAACCTTTATCAGAAAGAGATGACGCTCCTACGCTACAGATAGTGGTAAACAGCTTGCAGCAGAAGCAATAAACAGAGTCATTACTTACAGAATACTGCAGCCAGCATCTGCGAATTTCTTCTCCATTGACAAGCCTGCGGTGGTAATGAATATTTGAGAATTTTCGTTGCAAACTGTCTTTAGGAAAATCAAACTGTTCAACTTGTTCTGGTCTATGTGCCATCAAAATTGTCTCATATGATCACCAAGTTCGGCCCAAGAGCAGAATCGCCAAAGTTAACATATACACCATTGAAATTATCTATTTCTTGACTTTCAGATTTTGTATCTTGGTACGTAACATGCATTTCATTTTGTGATTCAAACTCTTCTGATACTGTAATCTCCTCGAATTCCTCCACTTTCTTGTCTGCTTCGGCTTGCTTTTTAACTCATCTGGTCGATCTGGACCATCTTCATCTCTGTGCGATGTACACAGATACTTTAAAAACGATTCTCCTTGTTGTGTTACATTTTTTTTCTTTTTCAACCCGTCTTTTACGATACTGTGCACCAGACAATCGTTTTCTCTCTGCCATAGCGGGAAGGGGGGGGGGGTTAAAATAACCATGGGAACTGCAAAATCGAATTTTATTGTGGTTCATTATTTTTCAAAATATTTGTAATACATTCTTGAAAAATAAAATAATTACAATTTACATTTACAAATTTAGGCCTACATACAGGCCTGTAGCCTGGTCAAAGTAAGCAGGGAGGCACCAATACCCAGCAAGGGGGCACCTTCTCATTTTAGTTACTTTTGCTTTATTTTTTCCTCTTTTTCTTCTTTTTTAAGCGGGGGGGGCACTCCACACCTAGCAGGGGGCACTGCCCCCAGTGTCCCCCCCCTGGCTACGGGGCTGCCCACATATCTGAGGACTAAACTTTCAAATGGCAATTAACCAATGACGTCTATATATAGTATTACTAGCTGAAATGCTTCTATATTGGCTTATGCAATAGAAACAGGCCCATTTTACAACGTTTTTCTTAACTTCACTTCTTGTCTGTTTGTTTTATTGATTGTTTGTTAGTCCGCAGAATTTTGCAATCCAATTTTAGACCACTTTCCGATAAGCTGTAGCTCTGATACTTTCAATAAAACTCAGAACCCGATGACAATGCAATATTCTTACTATTTCATTATGATTTGATGAGTTTCTTAATAAATAAAATTATATATGTAAGGCGAATAGGTCACAATCTTGTCTAAATCAAGGGAAATTACTGGTGCTAAATATAGTACACAGTTACGGAATTAGGCACCAATTTTAGACCACTTTCCGAAAAGCTATAGCTCTGATACTTTCAATATAGCTCAGAACCAGATGTCAATGCAATATTCTTACTATTTCATTTTGATTTAATGAGTTTCTTAAGTATTTTTCGAAAATGAAATTATTGTGGCTAAAGAATGAATACTCTACTGCGAACACGTGTGACGTAAGAGCTCTCCGATTTGTTCGAGCAGAATAGATATAGTTTAATCGGGTCTGTCTTACACCAACATTTTTTAACTCTTCGTATTGATTGAAAAAAAAATATTGTAACTAAATAGTAGAAAATAAAAATTACATTATAAAAAATATTTTATAAAAACAACGTTTTTCTTGCGTACTAAATAGCAGAAAATAATTTCTGATTAGTAATAGACTTTATAAGAGCTTCTGATTTTTATAAAAACGAAAAATGTTGGGTGCATGAACACAAACATCAAGACCTTTATAACATACTCTAATTTATATAAATGAAAACCTGTTTAAAATAATTTCACTATATTAATATATTGATTCAATTGACTTTACAAGTATTACATTCTATATCATGAGTTTAGGTTATACAACACTAGAATTAATTTTACTTTAATTGTTAACATTTGATGATTATAATACTGTAATACAAACATTCACATAATATAAAATTCATGCGCCCAACGTTTTTCGTTTTTATAAAAATCAGAAGCTTTTATAAAGTCTATTACTATTCAGAAATTATTTTCTGCTTTTTAGTACGCAATAAAAACGTTGTTTTTTATAAAATATTTTTTATAATGTAATTTTTTTTCCAAATGGCGATGACAATGGCATGACGTCATTAACGGTCGTTTACATATTTACATAATCGTTCACATTTGACCGTCGGCCATTTGCAAAATATCTTCCAATGTTAAATAATTGGACTCGGGCAAAAGGCGAAGCGTTAAACCCCTGCTATTAACTAACTTTAATCTTCACAGTCCACTGAAGTAACGTCTTTTTAAATGAGACGTTATTTTAAGTGCTTCTTAAGTTCAAAAGACACAGATTGGCCGCATTTGAAAACACGTTCTTTAAGCGGAGATTACAGACAGCAGTTACTTGACGTTGTCAAATTTCTCCCAAATCTAATGATTTGAAATATAACGCTGTTCTATAGTATTTACATAAGAAAACTAAATATCTTACCTACAGTATAAGTTGGCAGTCGAGTAACTCTACGACAATTAATTTTCAATTATTTAATTTATTTTTTAATACCTATATAGCCTATATAATTCTCTTCTTCACCCAACCATGCTGGACAACAGCAGCAGCCTGCAAGACGCTATCCTATATATTTATAGATAAATGTGTTGCGTTTGTGGAATTCCCGTATACGTCAAAGCATGCATGGCGTACTCAACCACGTTCGACAACTTGCGTTGTTTTCTGATTTCTTTTATAAAACCAGATTATTTTAATGTCTAATATGACGTTTTGTCCTTTTATTTAGTGAAATATATAAAGAATTTCAATATTAATAAACTCTTAGCACTAAAATACTATTCAATCCATTTATTACTAAAGGACGTCAATTTTTTTAATATTTCTATTTTTACGTATCTTTTACTACAACGGCTGCCGCCCCAGAATTTTTGCCGCCCTATGCGGCCGCCTAGTCCCGCCTAGTGGTTAAACCGGGCCTGATAAAGGCTAATGACCGCATATAGGCCTATCAGGAATTGTATCACAGTGGAAAAAAAAAAGAGTTCCCATACCATATGTTTTAATATCAGTATTTATTATATATTGTTTATATAGATTTTAAAATCTTTTCTGCCTGTTAGGTTTTGGCATGCAGGCCCGTAGCCAAGAATATTGGATTGGAGGGCCGAAGACATTTTCGGGGGGGGGGGGCGAAGAAATTTTTTTCGGGGGGGGGGGGCCAAAGAAATTATCCTGGGGCACAGGGGCGGATCAAGACAACTTTGACTGGGGGGGGGGCAAAACATTGACCCCCGGGGGGGCGAAACTGTTTTCATTGTTGAAAATTGGTCTTAGAACAAAAAATATTTCGATAATTTAATGATTTATTACCTAAACTTGCGATAACGGGGGGCATGGCCCCCCAGCCCTTCCTCTAAATCCGCCCCTGGTGGGGTAGAAGAAATGTTCGTGGGGGGGCGAAAATGGAGGCGCGAAGCGCCGAAAGCTTGCGAATGGAGAGGAGGGGTTTGAGAATCCCTAGTGAATCCCCTCCCAAAGAAATTTTTTGCAGTTCCATATCTGGAATGGTGCATTTTAATGATAAAAATGTATTGAGGCTGAGCAATTTCTGTTATAAATATATTAACCATTTGTTCTGCTACACAATTGTTACATAATAAATACCTGATTTATATAATTATACTGTTTGTTTAACAATCAATATATAAAACTATTACAAAGTTACGAACAAGCACATCAACAGATTGGGGGGGGCAGGGGGCAATGCCCAGGGGCCCGGCGAGTTTTAGGGACCCGGACTGAGCTGGCCAATCAACTTTTTAAAATATTAATATCAGCACGGCCCCCCCCCCCCCCAATCGTCTGCACTGGTTGCGAACTTATATTATAATACGTTTCAAATTCGCAAACGTCGTGGTTTAGCACTGAATTTACCTAAAAATGCTTCAGCATTCAGATTGTCTGTTAAATCTTTTTCAAATGCAAGCAGGAAAAGATTGCTTAGAAGCTTTTGTAACATTGATCTGCGATATGGTGTGAGCATTCGTGTGATGGTTGAGAAACTGTTCTCACACACGGCTGTTGAAGCCCCAAATGCCAATGCTGCCCAAAATACCCAGAAGTGAACTTCAATAAGATTCAATCTTTTATGCCCAAAAATTAGATAAGATATATATGTAAATAAAATAGCCTGAATGATTGCCAAAATATAAACTTTAAGTTTTTATTATTATTGATTTATTGAACAAAATGATTGATGTTTTATAGCCGTTATTATTAAAATTTTGTCAAAAAGCTCAAATCATGCACGGGGGAAGGGGGGTTCTCAGGTCATAAACGGGGGGCTCAGCCCCCCTCTGGCTACGGGCCTGTTGGCATGCAAGCAGCATATTTGCCATCCAAAGTAGGCATATAGGCCTATATATAATGTAAATTTTAAACTGTACATTATTTATTTCTAATCCTTCTAATCCAAAAGGCTTAGACAAATGCTGCTCTGGATATCCAAGTAGCTAGTCAGACCAGCATTTCCCTATTTTGTGTGAAAAATAATTTGAGATATATAATAGTTTTAGTAATTTAACTCTGTATTTCAAAGAAATCAGAGATAAAAAAAAGGAACCATATTTAAGTATTTACCAAAATATAAATGGATGTAACAACTGTAAAAAGTTATCACCACACACACTTAAGTCAACCTACAGGAAATATATACTTTATTTTTTATTTTGGGGGGCTTAAGATATGTTAAAAATAAGATTATAATAGCAAAATAAAATTTTTAAAAATTATGCTTTTGGGGTGCACTCTAGCATCTACTATTTTAAAGATAACAGAAAAGTATTAGCTTTCCCTTAAAGTGTCATGAGATGAAGGTTTTCAAGAGAGCTTTTTTCAATATCTTAAAAAATAAAAAAGTTATGCATCTTTCGACGGTCAAAAAAGTATGGGAGGTGGGTTACTATATCTTCAGTAAAATAAAACCTTCTTAAAAAATTTGAAAATGGCCTCTTGAAAAACATAGATTAGGTTAATGAGCGATTATGCAAAGTTTGGTGTAATTCTGTAGAACGGTTTTTTTCACAAGCATGCACAGGGTGAAACAAAATAAGCAAAATGTTAATTTTGAGAAAGGTTGAAACAAAAACTAAAAATAGTATAACTTTTTATAGAATAAACATTAACAATATTTTTTTCCAGTTTAGTAATTTTCATTTAAGCTGCTATAAGAATATATTAAAATTATTGTAATATTATGTAAAATACTTTTTTGAAAGATTATTTACAAACACTGCATTGAACAGAAACATGACTAAACAGACAAATATGTATATACCGGCCGGTATATATATATATATATATATATATATATATATATATTTTATTTATTTATATATATATATATTTATTTATATATATATATATATATATATATATATATATATATATATATATTTATATATTCCTTCCTTTTCTTCATACCTATTGACTAAGCATGTTGGGTACATTTATTGATTCACCTCAGTAAATGTTGGTAACCCAATTATTCTATGTTGTTTTTTAACAATTCATGACTAACTTTTACATTTGTACTAAATGCTCTATTTTACACTGTTTTAAATAATGTTTTGGTTTTACGTATCTTTGAAGGTTCACCATGTCATATGCCATAGTTTGTTTTATGGAAGATGGGGACTCAATTGCAATAGTTCCAATGTCTTGGTTAGAGGACGACAAGACATTCTGGCCAACTTATGTTGATCAAAATCTCATCGACAAGGCTGTCAGAATGAGTGAATCCCCTAGTAAAGAATGGGCGAAGTACATTGAGAGGATCCTGGGAGTATCAGGCTCACTCTTGTCAGTCTGACTGTCGCATACTAAACTATGAATTACGATATATCTTTTTATATTTGCACATGAATGTCATTTACTTCAAGGTAACTACGAAAATGCTCGGCAAAAGCTACGAACTGCAGAAATGTGGTCAGACATTGACAGCAGCTTTGAATCTAAAGCACGACACAGAAGGTTGGTCAACTTTAAATAACTACATTAGCCATTTTTCTATTGTGTGAATTTATTCAATCTAATCCTCAAACGCAGTATTCCTTTTATTTATTGCATGACTTCTGTACTTTTTGGTTTCCATTCATGATGTGGTGAATAGCTGAAAAGTTTTTAAAATATCAACTATATATTATGAAATTTGTTTCTAATATAGGGCACCGAAAAGGCTATTTGACACCGGTGATGATACATGTGTGGAAACTCGTCCATTAGGGAAAAAGTCGAGGAAGCAGTTTAGTCTGTCAAAGCAACTTGCATCTGCACCAGTGTTATCATTCCAAGAAATATCTTCAGTCCAGCAACCCACCACTGTTGAGTCGTGCTCTGCTTTTTAACGGCTGTGATGTTAGTATTCCAGATCCTATTCCGATGCCACTTAATCCTCCTAGTTCAGTTTCAGTGTCATCTTGTTCATCGCAACAAGCACCAGGCACTCAACCAAAAATGCCTTGCCTTTCAACAGCAAATAAAGCTACTCCAGTTTTCAGCAATCTTCTCTTTCTTCATTTACCTCTCCAGTACCAACCATTAGAACTATTCATTCGGTGGCAACGGATTCTGTTGGTGCAAGTAGGTAGTACATGCTCATGATACATTATGTACCTTTAACATTTTGGAGTTTACTGTTGTATTGTTGAGTGTTGTGACACAACTTTTGACAATAAGGATAAAAAAAAATATAGAGTTGTATCCCGCGTCAGAGAGATAGAAGAAAGAAAACAGGGAGAAAGAAAACAGGAAGAAGGATAATCAAGATGGCGGTATGGCGTTAGAAATGAAGACGATGCACAGCCCAATAGTGAATGAGAAAGTATCGAACATTAAATACTAAGTATTGACAGAAACACATATTAACGGTTAAAGAACTAGTTGTTTATTCTTTATATATAAGTTTATTCAGTGTGTATATAATTTTATTAATAAACAACTTCAATTGTCATTCTAATTGGTTGTCGTTGAATATATGCCTGTGTTGTGTTACTCTATGTACACGCTACTAAAACACAATTAGAGTCACGACATTGAGTTAATTGTTGTTTTAACAAAATGTCTTATTCAAAAATCAACAGTGTGTTGCAGCCTTATTGTCATTGTTAATTTTTTGTACAATGACTCTCATTAGCTTGGAAATATAAGTTTTTATGAGTTTACAGCAAAATATGGTTGTTTCATACATGACTGATCCTCACAATGTTGACAGAGCTAAAATCGTCGGTCAATGAACTTCAAAAGCAGATGACAATGAACACCAAACTTCTACAGACATTGACTTCGGGGGCTTCCAAAGCAGATGACGAATTGGATGTCGATTTGCCATTTCGAAACAAAGCGGCATTGGATTTGTTGGAACAGGAAGTTTCCAACAACAGAACTCTATTCAAGTCATTGGTATATTAAACCTTTTTAGCATACTAAAACATAATATTGATGCCTAATAGATCATGCTTGTTGATTAATGACGTTAAATGTGAAGGTTGACTGGTGATAGCCATGATTCAGATTCATATCCCATTCATTATAGACTAAGCACATAGCTACCAAAGGAGGCAGAGACGTGAAAGATGCCACTACCAAAGGAGGCAGAGACGTGAAAGATGCCACCAAAAGAATGATGACTGAGTACTTCTCAACCGAATTGGCAATTGAAGTGAACTGGACTGGTCAAGGTGGAAAGGTTTTATTCAGCAAGCTGAAGTCGGCCAACATTATTCGCAGTAAGTCAGCATGTTTACATTTAGTATGTATTTTGGTATGGTGTTGAGTGATTATTTAGGGCATATTATATTGTCAGCACATTTTGCCATTGGTAATTATTTTTGTTTTTATATTTTCACATAAAATGTAAAATTAAATGTTTAACAGAGTATGTTAGAAGAAATTATTCGACACGGGATGCTACGAATGCAGAAATACAGCGAGAGGTTGTACTTTTTCTGCACGGTGCACAGGATCGCGATAAAAAAAAAGAAGGCAGCCGATCAACAAAAGACAACTGAAAAGTCGCCACAGTTGTCAAATTTATCTTTTGACTCTGAATGACATCTGAATTGACATCTAGTCATCTCATTAGAACTATGTCTAAGATTTTTAGAGACTTGTGTTGTAAATAAATAATCTGTTTATATTAATAGAAATGTTGTTGTTCATTTAAAACCCCTACAGATTAATGCTTTTGTGATATAATTTGATTTGGCTTTTACTTGAAATCCCTGGTATACAATATGAATATATAACTTGAAGAGTTTCTTTGTGAATAATGCCTGAGGAATATGCGTGAAATTCATGTGATCTTGCTTCTTCAAATTTTGCAGATTTATGTTTTTGACATTAAATCGAGAAACAATTGCTTCTTGACTTAATTTAATATGTTTAAAACTAGGGCTGCTGATTAAACTGCGTTAATTTGCGATTAACGCGTCAAAAAATTTGCGATTAAAATTTTTAACGCAACACTTCAATGCGTTAATTTGACCAAATGCGGAAAGTTCACCAAATCGATAAATTTCACAGAATTTAACAGAATTTCACTCAACCATTTGAAGTTTGAGGTCCGTTCACTTATTAAGTAGATCTACCACCCACAACCTGTCGCAATTCGCACACACCCTCACCCCCAGGTATGTCAACTGAAGCCCCACTTGTAATATATAATGAAGATGTTTGGTTCGACAAGTAAACCTCCTGCTCCCTTCCCTGTCGATGTAAAAAGAGATAACCTTCATTCACTAGTTTACATTATATACTGTAGTGGAGGTACTATAGTGTATTGTTGAAGGTATAATGAACCCGTTTATAATTAGATCAAAATAACGAGATGCAAGAAATTTTGTATCATTTTTTTGCGCATAATTTTGTATCGTATTTTGATAGTATAGCTTCTTGCTGGTCATATCTGCAACAGCTGAACTAATAATACATCTGTACCCGAGACAGTGGTTGTATTTTTCATAATTATTGTGATACTGAGTTAAATTTAATATAGGGCTGTTGATTTACTGCAATTAAAGCGTAATTAATGCGGTAAAAATAAGCGATTATATTTTTTAACACAAACACCTAAATGCGTTAAATTTAACCCAAATGCTGTTATTTCAGGTTTGCAGAAAAAATAAAAAAATCAGTAAATAACCTAATTCTTTAACCAGATCAGACGAGATTTAAAAAAAAAGCAAGAAAAAAAACCCCGAACACAAAGTGTTACGTTTACATAAAATCATAGCAGCTATATGACCTTGAAACAATAGGATTGCCATTTCTTATTTCAAACTTATGACCCTGAATGATACAATTAATGAGCATCTGCACGTGTTATACTTTGATTGACAAGTGTCATGGCTTTGAAACGATGTAACTTGTGGTTGGTAAGTGACGTCATCTTTGTGCATCTGTGTCTAAAATGAAACTGGGATGGGCCTGGGGGGGGGTATAAAAAAACTGCGTTAATAATAAGGGAGCGAGCACTTTATTGCTATATTATTATTTTATGAAGGAAAGGCACATATGAGATATAAATGACGTGTGTATTTTTTTTGGGATGGATCCGTGGGAAGTGGAGGGGGGTATGTACGATAGTGAAGGGTAGGGTAAACGAGATTTACGTGGGGCGAAGTGTAGCAAAATATGACAGGGAAGGGGGAAGAGGGGTTGACATACGTCATTAGTTCAGAAACTACGGTACGAGAAAAACATATGTTTGACATTGTTGTTGAATAAAAAGAAAATTCGTATCACTTGACGTGATTGATACATGTCAATAAACTGGTCTCAGTAACTAATTCAATAGACATATAGGCTAATGCTTAATAAATCTGTTACAAATAATTATACTTCTTTCGTTAATCAATCTGACTTGTTTATTTTGCTAATTTTATGCTATGATATTATGACTAGTTTGAATACAAACAAATGTTTTATATTGTTTCGATTAAAATGTGCAAAAAAAATTTTAATCATGCGTTAATTGCGATCAATTTTTTTTAAATCGAAAAGCAGCTCTATTTAAAACCCTTTAGATCTTGAAGACTGTGACTAAAATCCCTTCCCCAATCATGAGTTAAGAAAGATAACTGTCAAAATATCAGGTTCTTTGTTTAAAAAATTAATTAAAGAAAAGCTGTACCTAATTGAATATGATTTCTATCACTAACTGACAAAAAATTGGGTAACATATCTTTAGAATTCATGATGAACATGTTTATTAATAAACCAATTCAAAAAAAAAATATTTAGCTTATTTTTCAATAGTTTTCCATAGTGACGTCACCAGACTATTATTTCATTCATACTTTCATTTAAATCATTATCTGACTAACTATTTTACATAAAAACGCAAATTAAAATACATTTTAAACCTATATCAATATCACTTTAATGTTCAATTAAAAATGTATCTTCATGTTATTTATCTAAATACTAGATATTAAGCCCGGCGTTGCCCGGGAAATCTAGGTGTAATGTTAAACCCCATCCTAATCAATTTAATTATTTTAATTAGGTGCTGATTTATGCCACCTTCGTAATGTGCAGAAATGACCTACATTTCATACCTCAAAAGATGTGGCTGCGATAACCAACAAACCATCATCGTGGGAATAATAACCTCCAGTACACAATGTTAACAATTTATAATAACTGAGCATGATTTTCAAATGCGCAGTCAATTTACGTGAAATCAAGTGCAGAATTTTTTTTTTTAATTTTACGTCAAAGAGGATTTTTATTTATAGCGTTTTGCCCTGAATTCTATTTATAGTTAAAATCAAAACAAAGCATTAAAAAAATGCAACGTCATAGGTCATTTACGAACGCGCTCGCTAGTGACCTAGTCTGATTAAAATGCTATCTGTTGTAATAAAAACTAAAATAAGTTGAATGATATTATTATTATTATTTAATATTTAGGACTTTTACATTTCATAATAAAAAACCACAGAAACTATTTAAAACTAGATTTTTGAAAAAGAGTTATCGAATCGACAACGCAAGACGCCATTTTGAATTATGTTTTCGTGACCTCGCTGGTCACTTGATTACTTTATCAAATACTATTGTTTTATTTATTTCTGGGGTCGTTTCTTTATAGAACGGATTACCCACACACCGCGACCCGGACAAGCCTAGCGCTTTATAAGTAGGACACGTGGAATTTCATCCATTTATCCAACACGTGACAAAATTCACTAAATTAAAAAATTCGCAGAAAAATTCATTATTGGCCTATTTTTAAAATGTAGACACCAGAGGTGTGCGGATCTTGAAATTTAGCGTCCGCGTCCGTCCATGGATTTTTTATCAATGATCCGCGTCCGCAGAATCTTACAACATTGGTTTGCAGTCAGTCCGCGCGTCCGCATTGCTGAATTTTAGCTGTTTAAATCTTTTTTAGATGTTTTAACATTAATGTTAACATCCCTCCCTGTTTTTTATTATCCAAAAAGCCACTTTTATTTATTGATTTATTTTCAGATTCAGTGGCAAAAGTTTACGAATAAGTAAAGTATCTATTAAAACTAAATTATTATAGGCAAGGGCACGATGATCCGCGTCAGTCCGCAACTTAACCATACGAAGCGTCCGCTGTCAGTCCGTGGATTCAGAAAAGTCTGCGGATATGCGTCCGCAAGCGGACGCGTCCGCTGTCCGCTTATCTCTAGTTAACACCCAAAAATAGTTCGTTTTCCCCTATTTAAGGAAGTAGCTAAATATAGTTTATAGAAAACACGGAATCAAAAGTAGCGGAACAAGTAAAAGAAGCTGTGATCGGCGCCTACAAGACACTATCGGTAGAGGCAGCGACTACGAGAATATACACAGAAAGCATGAGCTGTAATATGTTTAAAAAACATTTACATGAATATTCCCAGAAAGCATGCGCTGTAGGACCGCTGGATAAAAGCAATAGTACACCGACGTCAGACCACTATAGGACCGCCATTACGCCGCTACTTGAATGCCAACATCGGACCGATAGATTGCCGATGGGTAAAAATCTATCGGTCCACCAGTGGCAGCCTATAGCGGACCGACAAGTTTACCTTTAGAGGGCCGCTAGCGGTCCACTCACGTTTTGCGTGAAAGGCCATACGATATTATGCAGATTAATATCGAAAAAATATTAATATTAATTAATCTTTCAAGCTCCAAATTAATGCATTGCAAATGCCACGTGAAATAGTGTTATATATAAATGAAATTATATATATATTAGGGCTGCTGATTAAACTGCGTTAATTTGCGATTAACGCGTCAAAAAAAATTTGCTATTAAAATTTTTAACGCAACACCTAAATGCGTTAATTTGACCAAAATGCTGAAAGTTCACCAAATCGATAAATAACGGAATTTCACGCAACAATTTGAAGTTAAATTCCGTTCACTTATTAAGTAGATCTACCACCCCCACCCTGTCATAATTTCCACACACCCTCACCCCTAGGTACGTCGACAAAAGCCCCAATTGTAATATATAATGAAGATGTTTTGTTATACAGCCCTTCGACAAGTGAACCTCCTGCTCCCTTCCCGGTCGATATAAAAAGAAAAAAGTTTCATTCACTAGTTTACATTTTATACTATAGTGTATTGGTGAGGTACTGTAGTGTACTGGTGGAGGTAAAAGAACGACAAGTGTTTGGTGAACTCTGCTATAATTAGGTCAAAAAAACGAGATGTTAGAAATTTTGTATCACCATTTTTTTGCGCCCAATTTTTTATCGCATTTGAAAATACAGCGTCTTGCATCAGCTGCACTAACAGCTTCATGACACTTGAAATGTCTAGACATGGCCTAGACTATGCTATGCAAACATCAGTACACGAGACAGTGTATGTATTTTTCAGAATTATTGTACTGGGCTAAATTTAATATTTTATATTAATTAACGTTCTGAAACTAGCGGTGTCGATATGATGGAAAGAAAGGCATATTTTCGTTTGTTCTTTGTATAGAGCAATAAAAACATCAATAGATTTTTCTCTAAGAGTTAGACCGGCAAATATTCTGATACAACTGTTGCTATTACCAAAATGAAACGAAAGAAAGACTTTTTAATGTTGACACACGAAAGAACAACAGAAGATTAAAAATGAAAGCCGACCTATCAAAATTTTGCTTTAAACGTTTGAAACGGTAACATTAAAGAGTGTCATTTTACAAGGTACTTTTTTATTAATTTAACTGACAGACAGATAAAAAAAATCTTTTCTGTTGTTCACTAAAACATTGAACAAATAGTTTATAGTATGAAAGTAAATGAATGAAAGAATATAAGAGTAACATTTATAGACTTCAAAAGAAGATCAAAAGTACATTTGTCCTTTAACTCGGTGACTGTGGTTGTCATTTCTGACGCGAGCTCCTAGTTTGAAACAATGGAACCGGTGTCAACATGTTTTTGGTACATCTTTCAGTGGAGAGAGAGTGTGTTAAAAATGTGACTTGGTGGGGAAAGGGGGGGGGGAGAATAAAAGAAAAAAAAAAACGCGTTAAAAATAAGTGAGCGACAACTTTCTCTCTATACTATTATTTTATGAAAGAAAAGTTACATTTGAGATATAAATGACGTGTGTATTTTTTTTTTTTTGGAATGGGAAATGGATGGAAGGGTAAACAGACTTACGTTTGGGCGAAGTGAAGCAAAATATGACAGGGAGGGAGGAAAGAGGGGTTGACATATTTCATTAGTTCGGAAACTATGGTACGGAAAAAAAGGTTAGACATTGTTGTTAAATAAAAAGAAAACAATTTGCATCATTGACGTGATTAATACATGTCCATAAACTGGTCTCAATAGCTTATTCAATAGACATATATGCTAATGCTTAATAAATATGTTATAATTCATTAAACCTCTTTCGTAAATTAAAATGACTTGTTTATTATGCCAATGTTATGCTTTGATATTATGACATATTAGTTTGAATACAAACAATTGTATTATATTATGTCGATTAAAATGTGCGTTAATTTGCGATTAAAATTTTTACTCATGCGTTAATTTTGATCATTTTTTTTTATCGAACAGCAGCTCTAATATATATATATATATATATATATATATATATATATATATATATATATATATATATATACATATATATATATATATATATATATATATATATTTACTAGCTGTACCCGGCCACGTGTTGCCATGGATAAGCCCTATGTAATGTAATAGTAAGTATTCAGAAAGCGCTTGTTTCTAATTCCGTTTATGAAAAAAAAAGGACAAATTTTAGAAAAATAATTATCAATCATTTAATACTATAATCAAAGAAAAATGAGTTCTATCGAGTCAATCTTCGTTTATAAATTTGTTATGTTTATTAATGCAGTGATTTTAGATATACAATTTGGTTTTTGGATGTACCATCTGCCCTTATTTGATTCTGATGCACATAAGCTTTGAATACTGGTTGCATAGCTGACGCTTTTCTAATATAACAGCCTTAGTTAGATCTTCCACTGCTAGGCACTTTTTTGATGAACTGAAAAAAGATTAATTTTTAAAAAATATATAAATGATTAAGCATTACCAAAATATTTCCTTTTTAATTTATAAAAAAATATTTTTTAATTTAATGAATTTTTTTTAAAATACTGATGAAATAAACATTAGTTTGCACCAGGCCCGTAGCCGGGTTAAAGTAAGCAGGGAGGCACCTTTACTTTTTCTTTATTTTTTCCTCTTTTTCTTCTTTTTTATTTGAAGTGGAGGGCACTCCACACCTAGCGGGGGGCACGGCCCCCATGTGCCCCCCTTGGCTACGGGGCTGGTTTGCACTCTTAATACAATTAGGTTGAAATATTTTAAAAAACTGGCATAAAATATAATGTTGGCCAGGCACACAGATGCCCCATCTTCTGATTTTCAGTTACTCACTACATTGTTGCAGCGCTTCGAATATAACAGATCTTCTTCTGCTAGACATTTTTCGAAGAACTGCGAAATTTAAATTAATGAAACATAAAATGGCAGTGCATTTACAAAAAAAACACCCACACAAATTTTAGAAAAATAATTATCATACATTTAAAGCTGTAAACAAAATTATCTACTGCCTCCGCCTTCTGATTTTCAGTCACTCCCTACAATGGTTCCACTCTTCGAATATAACCGGTCCTCCTTCTGTTAGGAATTATTTTAATAACTAACGAAAATTAAATAAACACAAAATGGTAAAACATTATTTAAAAAAGCCACACACAAATTAAAGAGAAATAATTAGCAATCAGTTAAAGCGAGAAACAAAGGAAAATAACGATAAAATAAAAATTAGGTTTAAATATGCTTAATTATTGTTATTTTGCAAATCATTTCAAAAAATAAAAAAAACACACACATTTTAGAACAATAATTAACAACAATAATTATTGACTACTTAAAGTTATAAACAAAGGAAAATGAATCATCTAAAATGTACTCTTAAAAAAAAATACTCACGAAATATATATTAGTTTGCATTACAATAAGGTAGAAATGTACTAATTTATTTATTTTAAAAAAATACATATTATTTTGCAAAAAGTTACTACAAAATATATTAAGGGTTTTTTTAGAATAACAGAAAAACAATTTTCGTTCATTTAAAGCTATAAAAATCTATTTAAATAAAAAAACTAAAATACTGACGAAATAAATATTAGTTTTCACTCTGAATTCACTATGTCAATAAGGTTGAAATATACTTACTTATTGTTTCGTGTAACGCAGTGGCTACGAATCAGAGGTGTGCGGATCTTGAAATTTAGCGTCCGCGTCCGTCCGCGGATTTCTATCAATGATCCGCGTCCGCAGAATCTTACAACATTGGTTCGCAGTCAGTCCTCGCGTCCGCATTGCTGAAATTTAGCTGTTTAAATGACTTGAAATTTTTTATGGTAAAGGTAAAGAAGATCCGCGTCAGTCCGCGAGTTCGCAACTTAACCATACGAAGCGTCCGCTGTCAGTCAGCGGATTCGGAAAAGTCTGCGGATCTGCGTCCGCAAGCGGACGCGTCCGCTGTCCACTCATCTCTGCTACGAATACGACCGGTCGTGCTACGTATTTTTTTTTCGGGACACGACCAGCAAACTTTGATGACGTCAGTAAATAGAATGAATGAGAACTCTTATTTAATGCAGACGTTGATGACGTCATTTGCTGTTAATAATCGGAGATATTTTTAAAAAATTTTTTTTAAATAAATACGGCTTTGAATTATATATTTTAGTTGTCAGGATATATGTCTAAGACTAAGAGTAAAGATGTGCGCATGCAAGGCAGTTATTCTTTATTACTTTTTTTCGGGTCTGTCCAAGCCTATTAAAGTCGGACGAATAAAACAAAAAACTATGCGCTAAATTAGTATCTATCGCAACCCCCCCCCCCCCCCCAGAAAACCGACAGCGGCATGACGCTGGTTATTCGACAGTCGGTTGGCTGTCGTTCTATCAGCGGCTTGCCGCTGTAGGCATGCCACTTGATTCTCGATAGTGGACAGATATCGACTGCTAACAGGGTCTTATTCCATTAACCGCCGACACCGGTTTTCTAAAATCCGCCGACACCGACACCGGGGGGAGGGAGCAAAGGGAGAAAATTGTGTATTTTTTTCCCTGTATGTATCTCATACTATATATCTAAAAATGCACGTCTAATTGTATATTTATTCTTCTTGGTTCTACAACCCATTTATGGCCCAGACCTGCCATACTACTCTTCTCCACTTTTCCCGACCCATGGTCTTCTTTCTCCACTCTCTCACTCCTATGGCTTTAAGGTCTTTCTCCACTTCCTCCAACCATCTGCTTCTTGGTCTGCATTTAGGCCTTTTTTCATTGGGTGTTGCCTTATATATTGCTTTTGGACCTCTATTGTTTTCCATTCTTTCTATGTGCCCTGCCCACCTCAATCTATTCATTTTGATTTCAGCTGTAATATTTGGTTCTTCGTACAGATTGTACAGCTCTGGATTGGTTCTACTTATCCACTCGTTATTTTCCTTTACTGGCTCGTATAATTTCCTAAATATTTTCCAATCCCATGTGCTTAGCATATTTTCTGCTTGTTTGCTGGAATTGTATATTTATACTTTATCGATATTTTTTTTTATTTAATGTATACTTTTAATAAACAATATATACTTTTCTGGTTAAATATTTTGAGCTTTGGTGAAATATATTTGTTTAATATATTTTTACTTTTGTTACTAATTTCTTATAAAAATCAATGTATACTTATAATCAAAATCGGAAAAAAAATGTTTCAATAAGCATTTATTGAATGCAGTAAAGTAAAGTTCCCTTCTTAGCCCTAACGAGCCATCGGGGCAGATGAAGTGTAGAATTCATCTGTTTCTATAACCTCGGCATATGAAGGGATTGTGTGGTTAGCACAACGCCCAGCCGCCTTTACTTCCCCAACTTAAAGTCAGGTACCCATTTAAAGCTGGGTGGACTTGTGGGACGACTTTGCACCAAATTTCACCTGGAAAAATTCCATGGGTCTCACCGAGGATTGAACCCAGGACTCTCAGGTCGACAGTCGAGTATCTACACCACTCGGCCATCCGTCCCACTATTGAATGCAGTACTTGGTGAAAAATAATAAAAAATATAAACACATTTGGGCAGGGTCAGCATAATAACATTTTGGACGCACTTGCAAAACTTATTTATCCCCAACCACACCCCATTTTTAATTGCGAGAATTGCTAGCTAATTCTAAGTCTATAGCGTGAAGTGTTTTAAGCTGTATTTTAAATTGACTGAATATATTTACTTCGATCATTTGACTTTTGAATGCTACTAAAGTAAAACTGATACAGTTTCGCGATTGATCATATTATTTTTTCAGTACCGAAATGGTACTATAGCACACACAAACACACTGGTCCCCAATCCCCAGTACCGGTCCGTGGATCAAATGGCACTGGGCCGCCCAAGAAACATTAAATTATTTCCTTTTTATTTATTGTAGTGTATTTCTCTCAGGATAGTGCGACACCTACCCCTCTCGGGCCGCGGTAAAATTATCAAATGTCGACAGGTCTGCGGCGAGTAAAAGATTAGGGACCACTGCACTAACACACACACACCACTTCTATGGTACCGGTAGCTTTTATTTTGTTTAAACAAAAAAAAAATAGCCTTTGCATCTTACTAAGCTGCTCTTTCAAAGCAAGTTTGTCGGCATCTTTATTTTCCGACCTCACCATGAATATACCTAATTTTATAGATGGATATAAAAAAACTAAAGAAGGTATGCAGCATGTATTGTATGGGCCTAATGTGTAGTGTAATTAAAAAAATAACAAAAGTAAATTTAAAAATTCCAGAACTGTGCAGTTAAATATGTTTATTTAAATAATTATGCACAGGGCGCCGAGCTAGACAGGTCTCCGAAATAGTAATCTTGAAAACAATGTTCAGCTTCTAAACCAGACAAGGGCAATCTACGTCCCGTTAAACGTTTTGATTTGACCCGCAGTACACTCCCATTTTTTCATTTACATTTATGTTAGCTCACGTCAAGTATTATAAACACCCCAGTGATCTGCTCTTGGTCCAGCCCTTCAATCAAATTTAAGAACCTATTGTGTTTCTTCAGTAGTTATAAATTTACATCCCTGATCTGCGATTTTGCAGCATGTCCATTACGATGAAAAAAAAAAGTAATTAGTTGTACATGTAACATTGAAAGGTCACGAAAAATACTAGATATGAACATCAAGAGTAGCTGCAGTGAATACATTGAAGTAACAAAAGTGTATGGTTTACTTCAAGATATGCCACAGTATGCGGGATGTTATTTTTATAGTAAACATGAAGCGGCCGATTCGCTACTTTTAATAAGTTTCATTTATGTGTAGGCTTATGCTCAAATATTGGTCAAGAATATTATTAACGATTGTGTAAGTCAGCAAGTCACTGCAAAGTACAGACATATCCAACAACACTAGAGAAATGATGCTTGGAAGTTTATAAGTGGCCATTCAGAGAATGCAGAATGCTGAAATAAAATCACGGCAAGGGCTACAGACAATGATAAAAGATGGTTGTTCCAGACCTATTTTTAGAAGAGAGAGAGACGTATGAAGACACTACATACTTAACAGTTAATAGAGGAATGAATCGTTATTTTACACCCGAGTTAAACCTGAAATGTGAATTAAAAATGTTTGTATTGTAATAGGTGGTGGAGGGGGGGGGGCGCCTCAACCGCTCCAGCTACAGACTGGACTTTAATGTAGTGCCATTTTGTGACGTCGATTGTAATGTTTCATTCTGACAGAGAGAAATTAAGCTGTGGAGAGTGTGATCATTCTTTGAAGTTATAGAAGACTTGAATAGGTTTGTATGTAATCTTTCTCAAACATGAATATTCATAGAGAGATGCAAACTAAAAATATCTCATGATTTACAATGATCGAGTGAATAACAGAGTGAACATAGCCAGTAGCCTTCTTATCTGCTTTCAGTCACAATTCTGCTAATGTTGACAAGTTGTTGTAATGTAGAGAATCTCGCTTTGGAAAATAATACGTTTGTTGATAAACAGATTTACCAAGTATCTATTTAAAAAGAAAAGAAGAAATTAAGACAACTTTATATTAAATATTGGCTAAAAACTATCTGACGTTGTTCTGGAATATGTAATTAAAGTTCTAGTATTTTTTTTTTGGGGGGGGGGATTTTTGCGCCTACACCGAATTGACTCCGGACAAGTACAAATGCTGACACCGACATCGACTCCGGACAAAATACAAATGCCGACACCGACACCGGGCAAAGTACAAATGCCGACACCGATACCGACACCGGCAAAAACTACCGACACCACCGACACCGACTCCCCAGCCCTGATTTGATACCAGCTTCGATGAAGTTGATCCAGTATCCTGGGATCGATTGCCGTCTTTTGCTGAAACTAACTGTATTGTTGATTCCTTTAAAGTGTCAATGATGCAGCCGAGCGGCCATTTGCACTGATGTCATCATTTAATAAGTCAATCACTAAAACGGAATCTGAAATGCAGAAATGGCTGCAAGTTGTAGGAGATCACAGAGAGTGCCAAATTTGAAGAAAAGTACACTGAAGTACAATATTTTGGCCGACACCCCATCCCTGGTATCAATACCAAATGAAAGCATTGCAGATAGTGATGAGGTACCTACAAAGTGATGCAGTTAGTGCAATTCTTCACTTTAAACACTCGATCCCTCCAATCATCGCCAGTCTCAGCATCGCTTCACCAATACTACCGAAACTTTTTCAGAAAACAACGCAAGAAAAAGCAGCTTTGGACTACTGTACCAAAGATGGTTTTCAAATTTCCTTTTCGCATCATCAGACACCGTTTTGTATATGACAGAATTTCGTGAAATCTGCTTGAATAACAATAGATCGTTAAGCGGAGCACCACGACTCACAAGACATGAGATCCCAGCTTTGGCGTAAATGTGAGTGGCAAACAAGCAGAAATCTTGCAAAATCTTTACCTCTGAAGGTGTGAGCTAGAACTGATTTCTAAATAAGTAGATCTTGAAGCATTATCTCTTTAGCAATCCAGCGAGCCATATGGTAAGCGCGCATGAAAGTGGTACGGTTAGTTGCTTACGCTGACACCAAATATCAACAATCAGGTTTTGATCATCCCACTGTAAACTTCACGTGGTGTGTAACTTGCGCACTTGACAGACTGTCTTGCAGGAATGACACAACACTGTATTTATGTTCCACCATAAACAGATCATCTAGTCTCGAATCCTCTAGCGGACTATACAGCTGCTGATCAACCTTAGGCCGAAATCGTTTAAAACTTTTGAACAGTGGAATGTTAGGGCTGTTTGTGGAGCCACAGAGAAAAAGCAACTCTAATGATCAGGTCAGGCACATGATGTCGGCAGGCAAAATGTAACAGCTCCTCTTGCAACAATTTACATGTCTCCTTAGTAACACCAGTGTTGACGGATGTTGTGTCAAAACATATATCAATAGTCTCATCAGATACCTCCCTTTGTCTTAACAGATATATTGTTGTATTGTCTTGTGCCTTACCCGCACGGCTGGTATTTTAGCTAAACCTAAAATCTTCTCAACTTTTTTCCCAGTTAAAGCTACAGCTAATCTGTCTACGTGTGACTGCAGCTCTGGATAAACTGTAGTGTCCTCCATTATCCTTCCGTCCCAGAAATGACCAATGGGCATTTACTTCTAAATGGAAATTCTGATTTCAAATTTCTTGTCTGGCATCGAATCCTCCGACAGAAGCTTCTTGTAGGAATCTCAATTTCAAAATCGTCGTCATCTTTACCTTCATCCACACTTTCGCTGTTGCTTGTATACCAAGTAGTAATAGCAGCCTTATGATGTCTTCTTTCTTCTTCAACTACTCTTTGATTCCCTTAGACTGCTTTTCTTTTTGAAGATCGTTAACAGTTACCTTAATGCTTTCGGATATTGTCTTATTCACTTACTTGTGATTATAGTTTTCTATAATCATCTTCATAGCATGACCCAAGGTTAGTTAGATATTGCTAGGCAGACAAGAATCCGTTTGTCCAATCAACCAAACATCAGTTATACGTCTTGTCAATACACTTTGTGAATTACCACTTGATGTGGATGCCATATCAATTCAATAATTTGTAGTTAGTCAAAACTACTTTATTATCCAGCAAACTTGAATAATAAAATTAGTTATAATCTAAAACTCAAATATCACGGTATACTTTTAATTTTACAATGAACTAAAATTGCACTATAGCAAAAGCAAGCAAGCGACACATCAGAACTGCCACATTATCTCATACAGTGAAACTTCAGGTTGCTTGAGCGACCTCTAAAAGTTGTCATTTTTTTTCAAAAAGTTTAGTTTTGTTGCCATAAGGAAAAAAAATGAACCACAATGCATTAGAATCGGAGAAATTTTTTTTTCCCATGCAATGATGAATCGCCCTAGTCATATGTAATACACAGTGATTTTTTAAAAATATATATTAAAAATACAATAAATAAACAAAAATAACAGCTAAGGACAATCTGCCCAAGTCCATAATTGCCATGAGTTAAATGGTTCTTTCATATCCTAATGTTGCCAAAAGACAACCGTCATTAAATAGTTAATTGACTTATGGGCAGACTGTCGTTGACAATTACCTAATACAAATAGCAAGTAGCCAGGGCTTTAAGTGCCTTAAATGATATACAAGTATCACTGGACACAGTTGTTTTTTTATGCTTGGTAAACTTTGTAAGTTTTTATTTCAAAGAAATTATGAAAAAAAAAAATATTTAAAAGTTTAAAATGTCCTTAATTAGGTGTTTTTCTCGGTACTCAAGACAGTCGTATTTACCAAGCAAGATGAATTAAATTGATATAATGACATCTTCGTCTTGTTTGAATCTCCTGCAATTTGTATATGCATCTTTGCGTACTTACGTACACATAATTACATGGGGAAGGTCATGAAACAGGTTTCGTTCCATCTGAATGGGTAGTTTAATTGTAATTAATTATTTTAGTATTTTACTATATTAAAGTAATCACGGTATAGGAAAGCCATCGCTATAAACAAAAATCCTCTGTGACGTCATTTCCCGATGATACATTTTTTTATTTGGTGCTGTATCGTGCCACACCAACTTGCCTTTGTGTATAATAAAGTTTTTTTTTTTTACTTTTGGTACACGGAACACAGCATTTTAGAGAAAACTTTACTAAACAAAAGCGGTAAGTAAACTCAAGATCCAGAAATTGTACAGAGAGAGAAAGGGAGGGAAAGAGATAGATAACGAGAGAGAGGGAAGGAGGGAGGGAGGAAAGGGAGAGAGGGGACAGAGGGAGAGAGAGGGAGGGAGATGGGAGAGGGAGGGAGATGGGAGGGGGAGTGAGGGAGGGATAGAGAAAGGGATGGGGGGAGAGAGGGGGGAGGGAGAGAAAGAGGGTAGGAGAGAGGGATGGAGAGAGGAGAGATAAAGAGAGGGGGCAGGGAGAGGGAGGGAGGGTGGAAGGGGGGAGGGAGGGGGAGAGGTAGAGGGGGGAGAAGGAGGGAAAGAGAGGATGGGAGAGGGAGGGAGGGAAAGAGAAATGGAGGGAGGTAGAGAGGGTGTAGCTAGGGAGAGAGAGGGGGGAAGGAGGGAGAGGGGGAGAGAGAGGAAGATGGGAGAGGGAGGGAGGGAAGGAGAAAGTGGGTAAGGAGGGAGAGAAAGGGGGAGGGATGGAGAGAGGGAGGGTGGGAGAGGGAGGGAGAGAGAGAGGGAGGGAGAGAGAGGGGGTAGGGAGAAAACAGAAGGTAAACAGAGAACCTTATTTTAAACCCGGGCAAAGCCGGGTACTTGCAGCTAGTATTTTACTATACTATAATGTGTACAACAGTAAATAAACCACCTGCTAAAGATGTAGCGTATCGCTTAACTGAAAGGTACTCACTCACGTCACACGTCTCTCTTTTTTTTTAAATACATAATGTGGAAAATCATATAACCTAAAATGAATAACTGTTTGGACAGGAGTCCATTCAAATGTTATGAATGAATTAAGATTTATCAATGATAAGGTGTTGTTTGCGCAAATTATGTATACTTAGATTCAGAGTTTAATCGTCGGGGGTTGTTTTGTTACGCTTCTGTATCCATAATGGGGATTATTTTCCTTGGGGTAACCATGGGCGCCGCTAGAAATTTTTCCAGGGGGGGAGCACAAATACACATTTTTAATTTAACTGACAACTCCATACAGGTTCATTTTTCAATTAAATGCAAGTTAAGTATAACATTAATTATTTATATTGACATAAATAAATGCTCTGGGAAAAATGTAAACATTTTGACAACAAGCACAAGAAGGTTCCGATTTTTATTTTTATGGCCTTCTATAACTTGATTAGGCCTTCGAAAATGTTTTTGCTATTCGGTTTGTTTTTGGCAACTCGTGTGTTTATAATCTTCTGCCAATTAGTGAATTTTATTTTTTTACTTATCCTAAAGTGGGAAAATGAAAGTCACAGAAGACTTCCTGGGATATATTCCAATTGTCGATAGAACAGCTGAAGGTTTAGCCAACACCATCATTACAAATTCTTTAGAATTTGGATTAGATATGCAGTGGCGTAGCTGGCCGTAGCTAGAGTAAACGTCACCCGGGGCGGTCTGTTCAAATGTCACCCCAGTGACCCCACACGACCATTTGCTGAATGGTTAGGTGTAGCTATATTTTCATAAATAATCTACATCTAGGCTCTAAAATGCTTCAGCATTCAGATTCTGTTAAATCTTTTTCAAATGCAAGCAGGACAAGATTGCTTAGACGCTTTTGTAACATTGATCTGCGATATGGGGTGAGCATTCGTGTAAGGGTTGAGAAACTGTTCTCACTCACGGCTGTTGAAGCCCCAATTGTCAATGCTGCCCAAAATACCCAGAAGTGAACTTCAATAAGATTAAATCTTTTATGCCCAAAAATTAGATAAGCTATATATGTAAGTAACATAGCCTGAATGATTGCCAAAATATAAAATTTTAAGTTTTTATTATCATTGATGTTTTATAGCCGTTATAATTAAATTTTTGTCAAAAAGCTCAAATCATGCACGGGGGAGGGGGGGGCTCAGGTCATGAACGGATGAGCCTCCCTAGCCCTCGCTCTGGCAACTGCGGGCTGAGTAAACACCTCATTTCACTCACAAATCTGAAGAAAGGACTCGAATGCCGAAACAAAAGAAAAGGAAAAAATCAGCTGGGGGGCCGTCCATAAAGTACGTCACGCTCCAAAGGGGGGGGGAGGGGTATAAGAAAGTGTAACAGTTTGTGACAGGGGGGAGGGGGGGTCAGGCCAAGTGTGACGTCACATTTTTAATCTATTTTTAATTTTATTTCTAATTTAATTTTTTATTTTTTCAGTAAAACTCAATAGTTTTAAACATAATTTTCAAAAAAAGTTGTGAAACACTTGAATTAGTTTTATGTCAAAAAAGCATGAAATGCATATCTTTTCAATGTGTTGTTCACAATTCCTCATGCTAGTTAGGACCGCTAATAAACTGTTGCAAAGCCTTGTTCTATCAGTAGCCTTATACGGAAGTGTTATGTATTTCTTTTGTTGTTCTGCTGCATAATTATATCACTGATAAAGAAATTTGGAATTTGTATTATAATACAAAAAAAAATTACCGTAATTGAAATTGCAATCCATCACTTCGTTAAAATAATATTGATGCCTTATTCCTTGCAACCAGTGCACCAGGAAGAAGTGCTTATAATCGCGTGGAACATCAATGGCTCCATTTAGCAGCGAACTGTGCTGGTTGTCATATTGCCAAATGAACATTTGGCATTCACTTTGATTCGCAGAGGGCAGAACAATAAACCAGGATTTGGAAAGGAGCAAACTTCAAGTTTGCAGGTGAAACTTTAGCTGAAATCTGGTCGCATGTGATTGTTGACCAATTTCCAACAGTTGCAGAATTTATCAACCCTGAGAAATCTGAATTGGATGCAGCAGGACTGATGTCGAAGGATAAGAATTGTTTGACCATCATGTTCTCACCAGCCAATACTTCACTCAGATTGTGAAATGTCAGGACATAAAATGTTGCGACAAAGTACGGAGCTCATTTTTCAACGTTTTACCTTCGAGATTATTTCCTCCTCCAAATCCAATCCCAATCAACCAAACAACTGATGGACTCAGAGCTTCAGAAAGAGCAGATGCACATACATTTCCTTCATTTTTTGTTTGTGGCACAAACTCTCAAATTTGATGACATTATGCCAAGACCAACAGGAGTTTTTAAAGTGCAACCATATGATCTTTATTGTCCATCTTTGCAGACCAGCATACATGATCGAATTTGCAAAGTGTGTCACTTATACTTTGCCTCATAAACAATGTTGAAGAAACATACAGGATAACACAGGAGCTCAAGCAGGAGAATGTAAAAAGTAAAGTTTCCTTAGCCTAAAGGGCCATCGGGGCAGATGAAGTGTAGAATTCATCTGTTTCTATAACCTAGGCATATGAAGGGATTGTGTGGTTTGCACAAATGATGTTTATTATATAATTGTCAATCTAATTTTTGCAATTTTTTTTTCAAATTCAATTGATTGAGTTACTGTTTCAAAGAATAACTGATACAACTATTGACAATTAGTTATTCTACTATTAAACTCATTTAATAATCTGATAGTTCTTTTAATATTTATATTTTAAGGCAGTTTAATAGTGAAGTGCGATTTAAGTTTTCGATTAAATTTTAATTAGTTCTTAATAAAAAAAAAATTTTCGAAAGTGTGACGTACTTTTGGGGGGGGGGGGGCCCGAAATTTGTGACACTTTGTGACGGGGGGAGGGGGGGTCAAAAATCGACAAAAATAGCGTGACGTACTTTATGGACGGCCCCTGGGCAGAAGCTGCAGAATCACTACATAAGTTTTTCTCTTTTGCTGAGGCTAGTATTAGCTACAGTGCTTCATAAATTATTGATTTCCATATCATTAGAGATAAATTTTATACTGTACGCCGAAGTCAAGAAAACAAAAAGACATTCGTGACTTTTTTAAAATCTAAGTGAAATATGTTTTACAGTACGTGTACATACATTATATGAAATGTAAAATAAACTTTGTTGTATGTATTGGTAGTTTAATTATTAACCTAATTTTTCTTATAATTACTGCCCGATAGACCGGAATTTTCGGTAGTCTGGCACCGAGCCGGTCCCGAACCTGCCAGATTATCGGACTTCTACTGATGAAAATATTGTTTCAAAACGAGGCTTGCGCAATCTGTATAATTTCTAATCTGTGCTCCAATTCAAAGTCATATATTTATTTTTAGAAAATATAAGAAAATATCGTTTTTTTTTTAAATGCACTAAGATGTTCCGATAATAAAAAAAAAATAATTAAAAAATTTTAGCCGTTCAACATAAAAACATTTATTCACTGCTGAATTACTATATTCTGCATCTCGGTTATACACGTCAAAACAATCAACATGGATGGTGGATTACTAGTAAGTTGGGGAAAAAGTAATTTTATTATATCGTGTAGATGTATACTCTTATCTTTTTAATGTGAGAACAGTAATGTATAATCTCTTTTACTTTTTTTGATATTCTGGTAATTTAGAGTATTAAATGTGTATATATGTATGTCTATTAATTAGGTACTTATAATTAAGGATGTTACGAAGTTCGAATCCGACGACATTACTTGAAAAATTACCGTTTTCAGATCAAACACGGCCGTAGAAATCGTAACCAAAATTTAAAAACCTAGAGACTTTCGAAAACCCGAAATAAAACTAAACTCCTGGACCCTTACTCAGCTGTCCATAGATCAGACGTCGTGTTTGGTCATGAACGTATTTTAGATACACCCCTCATGCCAAACACTGTTTTCATCCGAGCTTTCTAAATCTCGGAATGGATATGCGGATTGGAATGGCGGAGTGGATGTGTGGATTGGAATGGTAAAAAGCTGGTTAAGTGTGACCAATTGGAGTGAGTTGGAATGAGTTGGAGGAATGACTTTTGGAATTAGTTAAAATGACATTTGGAATGATTTTAAACGAGTTGGAATAACGTTTGAAATGATTTGTAATGATATTTGAAATGATTTGAAAGATTTGGAATTATATATAGATTTAGGTATACAGTGGGTATTCGGTTAATGAACTGTTCGGACAGCGAACAAATCGGACAACGAACACTTTCAGGAAAGATTTTTGTGTTCGGATAACGAACAAAAATTAATTCTAGCAAACGTCTTGGCTCTCGGAACACAGACATCAGTCCTCATTTGTACTGAAAATGGATAATGGCGATGTGACAAGTCATCATTCATACTACGTAGCAGTCGTGGTACCATAAATGATAGTTTGTGTGTGTCTTACTTATTAACCTCTTTGTACCATACATATATAGTTGGTTTATGTCCTATGGGTTTTTGTATGTGCTACAAACGCCTTATAAAGAAACCCTGAAAATTTGAAAATATTATGGGACCTGAAAAGAGTGGAGTGTCAAGAACTGTGCTCACCATAAAAACCAAACAAGATATTATAACTAAAGTAGAGAGTGGACAAATAATGACTGGTGTTACCAGGCGGTACGAGCTTGAGACGAGGCTACATTGAGGCACAATCCTAGCCAAAAAAGATATCGTCAAGAAGACTCAAACTAACTAAAAGAGTAGTGAAAAGCTACATTTGAGAGACAAAAAAAGTGTCATCCATGATAAACTCAGAGTTTGGCTTTTGGTTTGGATAAATGAACGGGAGGTGAAAAGAGATGTAACTAAAATGGCCATCATTCAAGAGAAGACTGGATACATTATTTGAGAGAATTGAAAGAGGAGCAAATTCCAGGCTGGCGTCACTCCAAAATTCTAGAATTCAAGGCTACCACTGGCTGGTTTACAAAATTTAAAAGGAGATCTGGCATTAAACAAGCTGATGTCAATAGGGTTGCTGATCTCCACCAACAACATTGCTATCAATCATTTCCTGAAAGTCCTGAAGGAGAGAGAAAAACAACCGACATCGGACATGTTCTTTAATTACCAAAGAAAGGAAAAGAACTGATTAATAAGCAAGACTGTATGTATGTATCATATTTGTAATAAATAAACTTACTAAGAAATTATTCTTGTGCAAGACAATTTTTTTTAATTTAATTTTTAGGATCTCCAGAACTAATTAATCGAATTTCCATTAACATATATGGTAAATCGATGGTCAGGTTCAACGAAACGATTCGGATAACATTCATAATTGTGGAACGGATTAAGTTCGTTCAACAGGAATACCACAATAATATATATATAACATGACATATATATATATATATATACTGTTGCGTGCTGGATTAAGTGCCACTTCTACTGTGTATGGGGCTGTCCATTAATTATGTCAACAAAATAGTGGGAGGGGGGGGTCAGAAAATTTTTGACAATTGTTGACAAGGGGGGGAGGTCAAGAAAAGTTGACGTCAACAATGTTACTTTTTTTTTAATTTAATATAATTACTTAATAAATAGGATAATTAAGCAGCGTTTGTAGTCCTGTGTTACACACTCGCTTAACATTCAGTATTTTAATTAAACTAACTATATTCCTACTAATTTCGCAACATAAACATTATGGAAGCCACCTTTTTAGAGGGGGGGGTAATCAAATGTTGACGTAATTTTATGGGGGGGGGGTCTCTGGAAGTTTGACAAGTTGTTGACAAGGGGGAGGGGTGAGGTAAAAATAGCTAAAAATTTGTTGACATAAATAATGGACAGCCCCTATTTAGTATCTTGTCTGCCTAGGATTCTTTCACTCTGTAGCCACTCGTTCTATTATAGATAGTCTAAATAAGATGCTTTCAAACTCCATACGGTACTATTTATAACAGAGGCACTTGGATTCTGTGTATATGGTAATATTTATTATAAACACAAGGTACATCACATGCAATATGGCCCAACATCAAATTCACTACGTACAATAACATCAATATCAACTGATAATCTACTTGTGTCCACTCTCGGCTCTATCTATAAATCTTATGTACTTTCACTCTGGTCACTAGCTCATATCATAGACCGAAGTCGACACCCCCCCCCCCCCTCAAACTAGGTCACGTGACTGGTCTCTTGACCATCGTCCTGATGCTAGCACCAATTAGGGAGGGGAGCGATAGTTGTTTCACCCCCATAAAAATTAGATAAGAAATACGACAGGTAGAATTAAAGAGAATTTTATTTTATGCAAAGCACCTTGTACTGATGATTTGTTAACAATGTGGCTACCTGTGCTTTGTAATAGTTTATGCTGCTGTTCATGCAAAAGAAATGCTAAAAATCCTCGTTTTCATGGGGGGGGGGAGCACGGGACTGACACCTTGGTATACTCCCTTTTAGCCACGTGTTGACCTGAATCCACATTAGAATCCGACAGATTTATATTTGCCGAATTCGACGGATGCGGATTTTCATCAGCTCCGTCACATCCCTACTTATAATCAAATTAAAACTACTAGTAACCAATGTTCCCTCTAAGGTGTGGTATGAAGTGAGCAAGAAATTTTGTCTCTGAGCGATATTTTTGTCTGAGGCCAAAATTTGTGAGCGATTTAAGCGATGTCGTCCGTCGGAGTAAGCGATCGTGCGTGTACTATGAGCGACGCTCTGAATACGCGTGAGCGATCGCTCACGGGCTCAGCTTAGAGGGAACATTGCTAAAAACTAGTATAGATTATAATAGAATAGTTGAATAAAGCCTGCAGAATATTCAGTATATTCCAAGACTTCATTAGTGAATTTATCTTATTTAGAAGTGGAGTTATAATGGTAAAAATCATAAGTTAAATATTTTTATATTAATCCAAATTATTGATACGAAGTAGCTATTCGGACCCGGGTGCCAATAAACTCCGATTGTTATTTGGACCCATCCCAATAAAGTCCGATTGTTATTTGGATCCGTGGCAAGTAGGCACTTAGCTTAGCTATATACTAGCTCCTACGCGGTGTTAATACGAGGATCTGACCAGTCAGTACCAGATATTTTTTTTCTGGGATACGACCAGCAAACGTTGATGCCATCAGTAAACAGAATGAATGAAAACTCTTATTTACGGCAGACGTTGATGACGTCATTTGCCGTTAATAATCGGAGATATTTTTATATTTGGCATTAATTTTTTCTGGTCTGTCCAAGCCTAATAAAGTCATTTGCTGTTAATAATCGCAGATATTTTTATAATATTTATTTTTTTAAAATAAATAAGGCTTGAATTATTTTAAATTACAAAATAAGAATATAGGCCTAAAACTAGGTCAAAAGGATGTGGAAACATAACCGAGCAATTTTTTTCTAATAGTACATTAAAATTGAAGCTTAGTTTGAGTGATGTGCTGGCAGAATGTATTAGGAACGTAGGGTTGACTTACTTTTATGCATACTATACAGGTTCGATTCCTGACAGAGAAATTTTTTTTATTGTTTTTTTTTTCCTATACAAAATGCCATATATGAAGCAAAAGAATGTTACAATTGATTTAAAGCAGTTTTTTTTTAATTTAATGTGGCCTATGGGCTATTAAGTGATTTGTTATAGTCAGAAGCATGGGCCTAATAAATAATAAAATCTGAAATGGACTTGTTTTTTAAATAGGACTTCCTACAACTTTTTTAAAGAAATATTAATAAATGTAGTATCTTTCTAGCAACAACTAGTTCTTTTCAATATTGAGTTCATAATAATTTAAAATTCAGTTTGGAGCACCTATTTAAATATATGCCTTGAAGTACTTAAGTACATGAAATAAAAAAAAATGTCTCTGTCAGGAATCGAATCGTCTCCCATAGATATCTATGGACAGACTCAATAACAAACAATTGTGATTGCCGCGCATGCGCACATCTATAGACGGAACGCAAAAAAGGAATACAGAGTCTGTCTAGTCGGAACCCTAGTTACTGCATAACGATTAAATCAAACTATTCAAACAAACAATTATCATCAAATAAAAAAAAACAATAATTAAGTTTATATATGGCTAAGCTAATTGTACATTTGCCACGTGTCCGAATAACAATCTGACTTTATTGGGACCCGGGTCCGAATAACCGCAGCCTTATTGATATATCACCTCTCTAAGTTTTCAAAGTGCATCAGAATATTCAGATAATACTTTTTCATAGTATTGATAATATTACATGTCTTATACATTACTAATATTATTTGGGTTTCTTCCAAGCCTTACAAAGTTGGAAATACCATTCTAATTATAAAAGTAAACAAATAAAACACAAAATTATCAATAATGCAGCATCTATTAACCGCCCCATGTGAAATACTTTATAAAAGTGTGGAGTTGTCTCCCTCATAATAATAAAATATTCTCCTCAATATAATGCAATTCTGAATTTATTTTACAAAAAAAAGAAAACAATATCTAAAATAAAATTATATGTCCAAACAAAAGATTGAACTTGTATCCCCAAATACACACCACTGTTCGTACATTCATCCATATCATTGTCATTGATAATTATTTAAAAGAGTTAATCTACACTGAATGTGAATTTTAGTTTAACTGCACATGTGCAATTAACGGAACCCAAAGAAAAAAATCTAGACTCACCCATAGCCATTGTTTTAAGGAAAACCTGTGTCCACATTTTGAGACTATATTACTTTACATCAGCATATTTTTAGGCAAGAGCCTTAGACTTAGAGAGAGAAGGTTCAAATTTTCAGCACTAATTTGCGATTATGCTTTTGATATATTTTATATGTTTGATTAAAAAAACTTCAGCTGTAATAATGGTATCCAGACAAAATCCCACTGGGCATATGTAATATATAATACCTGGATGTAATTATATATAAAAATATGTATTTTGAAGTGAATTTTTTTTTCAAAGTACCCTATAAGCATTGGTCCGTCGAGCTAAAGTTGTCAAATATCATTCTCTTGTTAACTTTACATCAGCTTATCTTATCAAGTAATACTAACAAAAGTAACAGTTTTAGCCCAAGGTCAAGACTGACCGTATCTTTATTCTACCTTTTAATTCTCGCGCCAAACACACATATTATAGCAGAAGGAACAACAAACAGCATAAGAACCACATTGGTCGAAAGCCAATCCTTTATTTAGGTAAAACAAATTAGGAACATAATATATCGAGAAATATTTCCCTTAGCCCATGGTCAAGATTATATTTTTAAAAGTATTGATAATATCGAATTAAATTCAATCTTAATATTTTGGGGGTTTTATCCTACACTCGTAATAATACCTCACTAAGGCAACGCTAGAAATTTAAGATATCATATCTTAGAACATAAAAACTATTCAAGTTGTATCAAATTTTGTAGAAATATAAAATAGCTTAAGTTAGGTTCTTCGATATCCGGAATTTGGCCGACTTTTTATGGTCACTGGAAACGTCCATTTATTTCATTTGTATTTAAGTCGGTGATCTACAGTGGTTTGTTTCCAATGCTCATAGTGGCATTGATTTACAAATTCGATATTTATCGTAAGTTATTTCATTGTGGAAGACGTCTTGTTTCTCTTTGTTTACCTAGTTCTGCATTCAACCCGTTTAATCGGAAGCTGTGCTGTTTTGAAGATAACCTGTAAGTTTGACATTTTTTTTTTCATATTTAATTAAATTTCGGGGGTTATTTATTTTATGATAGGGAGATTCTTCATTTAAAAAACTATACTAATATCACATGTTTGAGTTCAAAATCATTTGTCGCGCCAGTTAGTGAGGTTGGGTTTTCAAAACTGCTTTTCTGCCTAGTCGTGAAGTGATGGTAACAATGGCTTATTGTTTACTTTTTTTTAAAGATATCTCTAATCTAGAGATATCTTATTGTATATCGCATCATCTGATGGGTACATTTATTTTATTGATTATTTTACTACACTTTGATGTCAATAAAAATATATAATTTAATAAAAATGATTAATAGAAATTTAGTTAACATTTGATGTGCAGTGACAAAGTATAGTCTGAGTATATTATATATACTACATGGCAATAAGTAATTTTTTTTTTAACACAGTTATGTCTATGGTTTGAGACTAAAGAAGTATGGTCATCTAACTTGTATAAGAACACATGTATTGGAATTAATATATTATATTCAGAATTAAACCCCTTGCTTTAATTTTATTACTTTCAGTTACTGACAGTGACACAGCCCCTGTTGTGACCAAAGGTGTTTCACAGGATGTTCAAAGGATAACTTCAGAACCTTTTAGCACAACACTAAAAGAAGTTGGCACCAAATGAAAAATCTAATTGTGTCATGATTTCAATTCCATCCTATAAAAGACAGCCTGAACGAAGATCTCCAGAAAACCAGACTGCTAAGAGATCAAAATTTGAAAATTTGTAGAATTCTAATATAGTGCCTGCATTCCGCTACCTTCACCACTCAATACTCTTCAGCCGGCTAGTACAACCCCAACCAGGCATTGTACCTGTTGTTGCCGTCAGCCTAAAGCTCCTGATACTTCTCAATTGACTGGTACAACCACAACCAGGCATTGTGCCATTTGTTGCCCTCTGCAGCGTAGTATATCCTTCTCTGCTGGTCTGGAGGAAAGGCTAAAAAAAAAAGCTAAGGCAGAGGTGAAAGTTTTAAAGACCTTTCAGACCAGCTGAATAAACCAAGAGCTGCGCAGAAAAAAATGTTCTGATTGAAAAGTGCATTGTTGAAAAATTGTAGCTTAAAAATTCTAACTTCTCAATATTGTAAGAGAATATCAATCTGCGCAGTCAACTTTTAAACAAATTTCATGTTTTTTTCCACGTTCACTGTGGTCTATATGTTACATATATATATTAGGGCTGCTGATTAAACTGCGTTAATTTGCGATTAACGCGTAAAAAAAAATTGCGATTAAAATTTTTAACGCAACACCTACTTGCGTCAATTTAACCAAAATACTTAATGTTCACCAGATCGATAAGTAACAGAATTTTACTCAATGATTTAAAGTTAAGGTCTGTTGACCAAAGCAATAATAAAAAATATGACATTTTTATCATAGTACCTACTTAAGTGTTTTAATTTTAAACATTTTTTTACTTCGCAACTGCATGTCTTCAATGTCATTTAAAAAATAATGCTCAGATTGTATATTTGATTTATGTTTTATATTTAATTGAAAATAAAATTCTTTTAACCTTCCATGAATTGTCAAAAGATCATAACTTACTGAAATATCAACTTATATACACATTAATGAGCTTTAACCAGTTAATTATTATTTGTCTTTTAAAATAGTACAACATTTGGTAACAAAATTTTGAAAATCTCAAATCTACTACCCCTACCCTGTCGCATTTCGCACACACCCTCACCCCCAGGTATGTCGACTAAAGCCCCATAATATAAAATGACGATGTTTTTGTTATATAGCCCTTCGACAATAAACCTTATGCTCCCTTCCTGGTCGATGTAAAAAGAGAAAAATTTCACTCACTAGTTTACATTATATACTGTAGTTTATTGGTGGAGGTACTACAGTGTATTGTTGAAGATAAAAAACAACAAGTGTATAAAGAACTCGTTTATAATAAGATCAAAATAACATGATGTTAGAAATTGTGTATCATCATGTTTTTGCATGTAATTTTGTATTGCATTTTGATAATACAGCATCTTGCTGGTCATGTCTGCTACAGCTGCACTAATAGTTTCAAATACATGACACTGTAACCAGACAGTGTCTAGACTTGGCTGATACATACATCTGTACAGGAGACAGTGGTTGGAGTTAAATTTAACATTTTATATAGGGCTGTTGATTAATGCAATTAAAGTGTGATTGATGCGTTAAAAAATATGTGATTACATATTTAACACAAACACCTATATGCATTAAATTTTACCCAAATCCTGTTATTTCAGAGTTGCAGAAAAAAATCAGTGAATAACCCAATTCTATAACCAGATCAGACAAGATTTTAAAAAAAAGGGGGAAAAAAACCCGAACACAGAAACTGTCACGTTTACATAAAATCATAGCAGCGATATGACCAGCACGCAAGTTCTATTCGATCATAGGGAAATGACGTCACAGAGGAATTTTATTTATGGCGCCGTCGAGATTACTTTAATATAGTAAAATACTAAAATAAAAAAAAATTAATTACAATTAGACTACCCATCGATATGAAACGAAACCTGTCCTATAACCTTCCCCATGTAATTATGTGTATGTGTAACAAATTTCACGTTATTTGTTTGTCTGGATCTTGAGTTATAAGGGAACAGACAGACAGACAAAAAATGCGTCTTATAAGTATAGAGATATACACATTAATGAGCTTTAACCAGTTAATTATTATTTGTCTTTTAAAATAGTACAACATTTGGTAACAAAATTTTGAAAATCTCAAATTTGCCTTGCTATTTTATGTCTTGTTAAAAATTATGCAATTGTTTACATATGAATACATATAAATCTGATGATTCATTCATGATACAGTAAATAAATACACACACATCAAAAACAGATAGAAAGATTGGCTATATATATATAATCGAAATTTTAAAAAAAAGTCCTTGATGTGAGTGTCAGAGGTGAGTGGAGCTTGGTCCAGAACAATGAGTCATATGGGCCATAGTTTGCCTATTTCTGGTTCTAAAAAGATTAATGCCTGCCAATAGTGTAAACTTTCACAAACTCTTAACATCTTAACAGAATAATTTGCATATAATAGAAAAATTATATGTCTCAACACCTGAATTTGAATAAAAGATGGAATTTTTGAGACTAATAGATTAGGTAGCATCAATTTGTTCTGAAAACTTCAATCCAGGTATCGTTGAGTGGTTTGCAGACCATTAGTCTGGTCAGCAAAAGAAATGAGAAATAATTTAAGTTCTCTTTGGTAATTTTTTAATAAATTACACACTCATAATCACATACATTAAATATGTACATTTGAATAAAAAATGACAGCTGATCGCTGATTTTTATGTTATAGATAATGTAGCAACTGGTTATATCATAGTATTATTTGAAAAATAAATTTTAACTCACATTCTGTAATAAAATAAGACTTTAGATTTCTGTTAATGTTCCTTATAAAAAATAACAGTTTTTCATATTTCTCCAGTTTAGTATATTTTTAAAAAATTCTCTTTTATCTAATTTAGTTATTAGAGCATTTTCGAAAAAAAATGCTCTATTGTCCCCATTTTGTCTGTCTGTCTGTCATCACCCTAGATCTCAACAACCATAAGTCCTAGACCCATGATGTATATATCATTTTGTAGGCCTTGGCCTGCCAAGAAATGACTTTTTTCCATTTCGCGATCTGACCTCTGAGGGCCTTAAAAGGGGCCTTAGAAAGTACCGTTTTTTACTATATAAGCTATATTAATAAAGGAACGCCCTATATCTCAGCAACCATAAGTCCTAGACCCATGATGTATATATCATTTCGTAGGTCTTGGCCTGCCATGTGTACATCAAAAGTTCATTTCGCGATAGGACCTCTGAGGGCCGGGCTTCAGGGCTCCTAAGGGGCTTATATATTATATATATGGCCCCATTCTACACCTTGTACGTTCAATAACCCATTCATTTGGTGCGAAATACTGCAGCACGTAGTTTCACCAAGATTTATTAAGAAACTCATCAAATGAAATAGTAAGCTTGTGTTCTGAGTTTAATTGAAAGTATCAGAGCTATGCAACAATTGACGGAGTTTTCGGACGATTAAATGACTACAATTTCGAATGTTTTCAATTATGAGTCCTATTTCAGTAACCACAAACCATTTGTAGTTAGATTTAAGAGAAAATAATTTTTTTTCAAATATAAAGAAACGTCTTCATAATATTTTTTTACAGATATATGCATTACACAATTGAATTTATAAACATTTCCAAAATTTACAAATATTTACTGAAAGCTAACAAACGTACTGATACATAACAAGAAAATGCGCTAACACGTCCTGTGTCCAGAATGGAACAGGCTTAATTGCTTGTTTTTTAAAATCAAACCTTACATTCTAAAACGTTAATATTTTGTTCTATTAATTGTCTCAGGAACCATCACCCTATTCTATAAAAGCAATAATTATTCTTGATAATGACGGAAACAGACTTTTAGCAAAGGTGAGAAAATCTCAGTATATTTTTTATTTATACAGAAAATTAATGTAGTTCATTAAGTAAATTTTACTAAACTAATCAATATTTTTATGATTATAGTCACATTTTTGTGTGTGTTGGGTAGTTATGACTAAACTTGGTATGAATACTCCTCGGAACAAAAGTAATGGCTATCTGAAATAAGATCTTGAAACACAAGTAGCACTGTTTATTTCTATAACTTGACTGGTAATAAATTCATCTAAAGTGTGAGTTCACTAAAAAAACTATTTGTAAGAGGTCACACATGTTCAAGGTATACATTTAGAACTACGCATACCATGTTTCTACTAAGGATTTTAGTTACAAAGTATTAGAAATGTTTTCCATGTATTTCTGAAGGACTCTTTATGTTGATGTTTTTTTTTGTAAGTATCATTATCACTGTCACAGGTAAAAACCCCTGAGGGACTGATTGTTCCATGCTGTATAAATGTAGGAATATTATGTTGAAAGTGTTAATGTTATCATATGTAGATGTCTATTGATATGCAAATTAACATAGCCTGATGAAGAGAAATATTATTTTTCAAAAAAATGTTAACAGTTTTTCAGTGAATAAGATAATTTTTGTTTTTATAGGTTTTTTCTGAAGCTAGATTATTTTAATTCACTTTAACAGCTGTCAATAGAAGGCTTAGAAATGGCAGACAAAAAATATTTACTCGTCATAAAAGATTGAGCATTTCATGGTCACTGATATGATATACAACTGTTGATTGTTGCAAAGAAAAGCACTCCTATAAAACATTATTTCTTCTTCTTCCTTTGGCTCTACAGCCCATTTAGGACCCTGTCACACTAACCCCTAAGCCTCAAGTATTCAATGGTTTCTCTGACAGGAAAAAATATATAAAAGTCTGTTGTGACAAAAAGTAGTTTCAATAACAAATATTCAATTAAAATTACTGATCTTTTGCAAAATTCTAAACCAAAGGTGGTTGTTTTTTTTTAAGATTGTTGGCATCATTGAATTCACAATTGTACATTTTCTTTTTGTTGCTTTAACATGTTTAGTTCTGTATTTTTTTTTCCAGTATTATGATGATACTTTCCCAACTGCAAAAGAGCAAAAAGCATTTGAGAAAAACTTATTTAATAAAACACACAGAGCAAATGGTATGTAGTATTTTCAAATCTATTAAGAAAGATTTAATCAATCCATATATGTATTATACTATTATATTACTAACATATTGTATTCTAATGACTATAGTTTTTTTTATTTATTAAAGAATTGAAGTTTTAATGCATCATTAAAATATATAGTTCTGACACTTTTTCAATTTAAAAAAAAATTATTTAGAGGTTTTTTTTCCAAACTGAGCCCATTTAAGGTGGTTCTCTGGTGCAGCCATTTTGTTTTTTATTTATTAACATACATTAACTATTTTTGATACACAGAATCAAGTGACCCATTGATGAATATAGTATTTTTAAATTCAAAAAAAAAATTTTTTCCGGGTTACAGCCATAGTTTTTTGCTCCACGTGTATCGGCTTTGATAAATAGAGAGGGAAGTAATCATGTTGAATAACTGTTACAAAAATAAATAATGATTACACCCCTTTGATTAGCTTTTATTATTTACATTTAAAATATAAGCAAAAACGGTACCTAAAAAAACTCTTATATTCGGCCCTGAGAGGTCAGATCGCGAAATGGACTTTTGATGTACACTTGGCAGGCCAAGACCTACAAAATATATACATCATGGGTCTAGGACTTATGGTTGCTGAGATATAGGGCGCTCCTTTATTAATATAGCTTACATAGTAAAAAACAGTACTTAAAACGTCCCCTTTTTCGGCCCTGAGAGGTCAGATCGCGAAATGAACCAAGGTGTTTACTTGGCAGGCCAAGACCTACAAAATGATATATACATCATGGGTCTTGGACTTATGGTTGTTGAGATCTAGGGTGATGACGGACAGACAGACAAAACGGGGACAATAGAGCATTTTTTTTCGAAAATGCTCTAAAAAACAATAATAAAGTTTATGTATTGCTAAGCTAAGTGCATATTTGCCACAGGTCCGAATAACAATCCGACTTTATTGGGACGGGGTCCGAATAAAAATCGGAGCTTATTGGTACCCGGGTCCGAATAGTCACTTCGAATTTATAAATAATAAATATAAATACTGAAATCTTTAAAATATTTTAAATAATGTATCATTTTACTATTTGCTAATTTGATCATTGAAATAACTTTTTTATTACTTATGAAAATGGCAACTGGTTAAACTTTGATCGAAAATAATGATATGATTCTGGATGCACTGAAATGGTTTGTTTTTAGTAAAACCGACATGCGTATATGTTTCAAGTTCCTGACTATGGGGGTGAACGCGGCAAAATTTGCATAACTTTTTCTCAGTGGCATGTTTGCATGGCGCAATTACAAAAATTTTTGTAACGTTTGATACTATCTTAATAGGGACCCGGAGCTGTGCCGGAGCCATCAAATTTGTGGGAGCCGGAGCCATCAAAGTAGTGGAAGCCGGAGCTGGAAAAAAATTTGGCTGCTCCGCAAGCCTTCCTGACATACCCATTGGTCCTCTTTGGAGATTGAACTGGGATGACTGTTGCACGCTTCACCCCTTGCTGATAAAGTGTAGCATTTGTCTGTTTCTGTAACCTCTGCATATAAAGAGATTGTGTGGTTAGCTCGATGACCAACCGCCTTTACTTCCACATGTACCTATTTAAAGCTGGGTGGACTTGAATGACTTTTAACCATCTTTCACAAGGACCTTGAAAAATTCACTTGGATTTCACCGAGGATCGAACCCGGACTCTCCGGTCGACTTTAATCATCCATTTAGCTTTATATTCTGGTATCTCTGTGCAGTGTGGTACTGGAGCAATTGATATCAGGATACGCCTTATGAGGAGCATTCTTTCTTTTTTGACATTTGGAGATATCAAGCATGCAGTAGTTGGTGGAGTGGTCAGTAGACTCTCACCTAATTCTTGGGATGGCAAATTTCATGGCTCTTCTTTTCTCATCTGAACCATCGAATCCACAACCTGTACTCCAAAGTATGCCTCAAAGGCTTTACAGTAACCGGCATATGTTTCCATCGAGTATTTCTTGGCTTGCTTCTTAATAAATTTGCCAAATATGTAGCTAAAGGAATTAGCAGAATGCTTACAGCCTCTTGATGCTATTTCTGCATCTAAATACACAGTACACAATATATACTTACTTTGTAAACAGAAGTGCTTATAGAGTAAACAGGCAGATGACTAGGATATTTTAATTACCTCTAGACACAGCTTTAATGATCTAGAAATAAAAAGTTTTCTAGATCAGTCTAGAATATATTCAACTAGGACTGTACCGGATTGTAATTTTTAGATCCTGCAGGCTCGGAACCGGAATCGGATTTAATTTTTGAATCCTGCCAGAATCGGAACAGGAACCTGATTTTACCGAATTAAATAGTAATTTTTCCGTACGAAGTAGTAATTTCTCACCTAACATAATAAAAGATATAAGAATGAAAAATAGAATAAAAATTTAGTTTTTAAGTTCTAGATAGCATAAAACAGTATTAACCATTTAGATCTTGAAGACTGACTAAAACCCCTTCCCCAATCTTGAGTTAAGAAAGATAACTCTGTCAAAATAACAGGTTATTCGTTTTAAAAATTTATTTTAATAAAGCTGTACCTAATTTAACCTGATTTCTATTACAATCAAAGAAATGGATAACATCTTAGAAGGTATAATAAACATGTTTATTAATAAATGAATTCCAATATATATATATATAAATAAATAAATATATATATATATATATACACACTGTGGCACCACCCGATAGCTTATTTTTCTTTAGTTTTTCATAGTGACGTCAGCGAACCGTGTTATTTCATTCATACTTTCATTTAAACCATTATCTGACTATTTCCCATAAAAACGCAAATTAAAATGCATTTCAAATCTAAATCAATATCACTTTAATGTTCAATTAAAAATGTATCTTCAAGTTATTTATCTAAATTTGCGAGGAATTTTATCCAAATCATGACAAAATCAACTACATTAAAAAATGTGCAGAAAAATAAATTATTGAACTTTTTGAAAACTGTAAACACCCAAAAATAGATCGTTGTCTGCTCTTGAAAAAAAGTTAAACTTTGATAGCTAAATATAGATTATAGAAAACACAGAATCAAAAGTAGCGGAAGATAAAGTGTCGTATTACTAGCCCAGGGTCTGCAACTTTTTGAGACGGAAGAGCCTAAAGTTATAATATACAATTTTCTCAATTTTTAAAGAGCCACTAAATTTGTTGTTTCAATATTACGGTATTTGATCAGGCCGCAGTTTGACATCAAAAGAGCCACAACTTGGCATCGAAAGAGCCGCAGGTTGCCGACCCCTGTACTAGACTAAATACGATTCAAATCTTCCTTTTTAATATATTTGTACTTACATATAGAACTAAAAGCGGTCGACGTTATTGTGGTTTTAAAATCAAAGGAATTTATTGTTTTAATTTAATTGTATAGCGCTAAATATTTCAAAATTATGTTGCGCTAAAAAAATTTCTTACAAATTTCAAACAACAGAGAAATCCGGCTTAATTCCGGCACATTTTAACCGGAACCGGATTTATTAAAACTGCCGGAATCCGGCTTAGCAGGAACCGGAATCGGATACCAGTACAGCCCTATATTCAACCAGACTTCTAGACATGCTTGTTAATTAAAATGAATGATTTCAAATATAGATGTCCTGATACCAAAAGCAAAGTTTATGAGTTAAAATTAATGTTTACTACTCTAATCAGATCTAAATAATAGAAAATAGCATTATTAAAACAAGGACCAAACAAAAATAAAATTGGTTATGAAGTGTTGTGAACCTGTTTTCCTTTCTTGTCTTTGGAATAAAATTGTCGCCTAAAGCTGAATTCAAAACAATTACAGTGCAATGGTTTTATAATGAAAACAGGCCACAATAAAATTTATTTTTCTGTTCATTTTTTTTAGATTAGCACTTTTTTATCCACACTACTGGTCAGTCAAGTAATTAGGAAGAAACAACATTATGATTAATTTTGGCATTGTCCTATCCTAAGATAAATGCTTCTTCTGTGATCTGTCACATTTTTGAAAATAAAAAAACTCAAGTAAAACATTATATTTTGTGGTAACATCTGATTCTGTTAATATTATATATTCAAAATTCATTTTTGTCTTATTTCTTCAATTTTGAGCTTTCTTGAAAAATGGACCATCATAAACTATAAAAATGTATTGTTGAAATGCAAACAAACCTTTCAGATGTTTGATTCATCATAAGATATTTTTATTGGCTTCATTGAAATCACACTCAATTATAAATCCAACAATACAATATAATCAGCATACCTTAATAATATTATTACCAGTTACTATCAACATGAATATAACATTCAGACACTAATATATTTCATTTACTTTACATAGTGTCCCATTAATTAGTTTCATATAGTCCTCTTTGATCCAATTCAATTACTTGACTTTGTTTTGGTGAGGATTTCTTCCGCAAACAAATAATGGTTGTGGTTTAGGGAATTTCAAACATTTTATTTGGTCATTGTATTCATCAGTAATAATTTTTGTTTCAGCTGAAATTATTATGTTTGAAGGTTTGACTTGTGTTTACAAAAGTAATGTTGATCTGTTCTTTTATGTTGTTGGCTCATCTATGGAGAATGAGGTAATTATTTATCTTGATATATTAGTGAATATGAAGTTATTTCAAATGTAGCTTTTGATATATTTTTTTTATTTCAATCCTACAGTTGATTCTGGCAAGTGTTCTGAGTGCATTTTATGACTCCATAAGTCAAATACTTAGGAAAAATGTTGAAAAAAGGGCACTATTGGACAATCTAGATGCTGTTTTCTTAGCTGCTGATGAACTTTGTGATCAGGGGTATTCATATGTTGGTCCATAATAAGTTTTTATTTAGTTTAAATTTTTATCATATTGAATTTATGTATTTAACATATTTTTACACTATTACAGAATTATTTTAGAGGCTGACTGTAATGCAATAGTTCAAAAAGTAGCCATAAGAAATGAAGATATACCTCTTGGTGAACAGACTATGGCCCAGGTAAAATACTTTATAAAATATATATTAAATACATCTAATGACAAATACCATTATAGTAAATTGGTCAACTTGTAATTTTGAGTCAGTGAATTCATTTTCATAGTATTCTGAAATTTCTTAGATAACAACTAAAGAGCAATAAAATTTAAACATTTATAACTATACACTTATAAATAATAACTGGTAAATTATTTGTTGTTTTTTTTTTTTGCTTTCTTATAAATAATAACTGGTAAATTATTTGTTGTTTTTTTTTTTTTGCGCTTGGATAATTCTTTTACATTGTCTTATTGGCCCAGGGTGAGCCTAGCAATTTAAAGTATTAAAAAAGTAAATGTGATGCTGTTTATGTATGAGCATACATTTTTTTGAGTGTAGGTTACATTCTTCACCATTCAGTATTGCTGCTAAGTAAAAACTTACTCCATTCTTGATATTTTTTATTCGAGACAATTTTTTTGTGTTATTCATCATATTGTAACTGAATTATGCCAGTTGTCCCTCTTAGCTTATTGCACTACATTGTTTTAAAAGAAGAGCACCATAACAGCTTTAAAAATAACATCATAATTGGTTAAAAAAAATAAGATGCTTCTGACAACGTTTTTAAAGGTAAGCTGGGGAAAAACTTGAATAAGTGGAAGTTTGAGTTTTTATAAATACATGTAGCTGTCAGAATCTACATATTCTGTTATGTATGACTTTACTTGTGACATTGTTAGCTGGTATTGAAGCCAGTGACATAATCCACTTTTGTTTCTTAACATTTCTGCAATGTAAGTTTATCATGTCACCTATTATAGCATTTTTGTGGCTTTAGAAGAAGGCTATCTTTCTATAAAAGTCTAATAACATTTATTGACTTTAAAATGTCTTATTTTTGCTGGTGGCTAAAAGCTCACATTAAAATTTCAGTAGCAGGTGATAGGATTTATTTCATGAGTTTTCTTAAAGTATTGTTCAGCATTGTTTATTAGAATTTTATTCATTATTTTCACTGACTGGCTTAAAGTTATTTTGTGTAGACAATGTTCTAGTTGATATTTTTTTTATTTAAAAGTGTCTACTACTTGTACTTTTTTTTTAGTTTTTAATTTGTGTTTCTTTTTAAAAGCAGGCTTACATCCAACACTACTGAGTTACTTTACTTACATCTATGTAGAATCTTTATCATACAATAATTAATTCTATGGCATTTCTTAAAATATATTTGTTCATACTTGAATACAAATAACATTTCTATGCCAAAACTTTTAGATAACTGCTAGGTATAGCCAGCAGGTGTCAGCAGCCACTGATAGGGTAAAGTATAACTTATTACTGTCAGTAGTAAATGAGGGAACCATTTTGGAAACTTCCATATTTGTTTTATTACATTACAGATCTGATTATTATTTAGCATAAATTTTTACTTCTAAAGTTTAAACATATTGGTTCATTTTTTAAAAAATCTCAGCTGATATTTTTTGCCAATTTTAGCCTCTGATTTTTCTAAGTACAATGTACTAACTCTTTATTTTTAATGGAATAATCATAGTTATTTTGCTCCAAATCATAGTTATTATACAAAAATAAATAATATAAAATGTTATTAAGAATCAAGGTTGTATTCTCGTACCAAAATATAAAATTTTTTAAGTTAAAAACGACCTAAAATTTTTTAAGTTAAAATTATTTTTTGTAACCAACATGAAACCCATTACATTCGAGGAACAATTGTATGTAGATGACAGTAGCAACATTATTTTTTTTTTTAAATTGAAAAAAGTTCCCCCACCTTTTCATTTTCGTTTTCACATATCGCGCAGTTTGACAATCAGTTTCAATTTCACACTGAATATTTACATGACTTTCTAGACAGCTTTTAAGCACATTCCAGTCAGTTTTTCCATTTGTTTATAAACAAGGCATCTACCCTCATCTTCTAAACAGAAGAGGGATCCAAGAATTCCATCTGTTGAAAAGCTAATCAATCTCACATGGATGCCCACAAATCGTCAAATTCTTGGAAACTTCACTTTTCTGTTCAATGGCCAGAAACGGCGACTGGATCGAATCAAAATTATTATTACGGATATAGAATTGCTCTTGAGTGAAATTCTAGACTTTCCACTATTATCCAGCGCACTAATCAGAAAGAAAATCAATTGTCTAGTTGATTTATATGACAAAAACAAAAAGAAACCGTCTGATAAATTTACTCCAACACTTTCTAAGTTATTCGATGTCACCAACGTCAATGGAAAATGGAAAAGCAAGGAGGATAAAGAGCTCTACCAGAGGCAATTTAAGAGTGGAGGAAAGATTGGTTATTCAATGGTCAAACAAGCCCCTTTAGAATCAATCCACCCAAGAAAACGAATCCGACTATCCAAAACTCAATCTCAAGCCAGCTCTTCTCAATCGCAACCTACACAAACACATACAACTGTCTCACAGCCTACACAAACACATACAACTGTCTCACAACCTACACAAACACATACAACTGTCTCACAACCTACACAAACACATACCACTGTCTCAGAATCTTCGGATTCTGAAACCTCTGCTTCTTCACCCAACTCGACAACCTATTCTTTCACGTCATCTTCTGAAAGCAAACCGAAATACCAAAGAGCAAGCACTACAATAGCGGGTTTGCTAGTACTAAAAAGCAACATTTCTACACATAAAGCATATGACGTTCTTGCAACCATTGCTGAACAGGACCATGATGTGCCGGTTCCAAGTCAGGCGGGTGTTTGGAAACGAGTAATCTCTGAAGCACGGAAAATGAAAACCAAAAATTTTCAAAAACTTCAAAGCAAAGAATCCTATTGTCTCCAGTTTGATGGTAAAATAGTGCAAGGGGAAGAGTATCAAGTAGTTATGCTGAAAATATGACAACCGAAATAAAACCCGGTACTCTTAAATGTGATGTCTTGAGCAAGGGCTTTCAGAAGACACAATATATTGACTGTCAGCACCATGTACTCAACCTCCTTCTGAAACATGTCATGAATTTCTTATTCAAGAACCAACGAGCAAACAAGAACTCAAATAGTCCTTCATTGACAAATTAACGCAAAACTATGCCACTCTTCAGGCTGATTACCAACTCATTGTGACAGATGATGTTAGCACAGGCGAGAACCCTGGATGGCGAGATGATTTCAAGTTCTTTTTATGAATTATGTCAGGCATATGGTCATAACAAAACAACTTCACGTTGGCCTCGCATCAGCTGGAAGAAACTACCAAATTTACACTAGGCAAGATGGACCTCACATGCGATATATACTATTATAGCATTATTTCTGATACCAGAGTGGCGCAACATCCTCGCTCCTGCTTGCAACTTCATCTGCTATGAATGGGCAAATGCTTGATTCAATGTGCAACACTACAATAAAGCGTCCTTCAATGAACTGTTTACCTCACTCATCAGGGTAAAATGCAAAAACGTGCTGTAAAACTGATGGAGGAACTTCATGCGAAATCGAGAAAATTTGAATTTTTGAATCTGAAGTTCATATGAACAATATGTTTTACACATTTCTTGTACATTCTGTACATATTACTAACTGATCTGTATCTTATTTGTTAATAAAAGTTGATAAGTTATTATTATTACTCTTTTGAATTAAGCTAAAAAAATCTTGTCCTTTTTTTTGAAAAAAGAAATATTTTTCACTTTTTTCTTCCGAAAAATGGGGAGGTGGGGGAACTTTTTAAAAAAAAATCAAAAATGCAATTGATATTCTTAAATTACACATAAAAGTTCCTCGATTGCAAGTGGTTTCATAAAAATATTTTTTTTGTTATCACCCTAGTGTGCATTATAGTGCTCTTCTATGTGATTTGCATGATGGATTCTTCTACATTTTTGAAATGAAATTGATATGTAATGATACTAGCATTTCAATATGAAAATGTTCTTTGAATGTGGCCTTGTTGAAAAATATATCATTTTGTATGTATTTTTTTTAACAATATTTTTTTACAAAGTTATTGAAGCAATTAATATCAATTGGAATTCTTTTAATTTTTATTGTAAACACAAATAAAATATGTTTACAGCAGGTTTCTTAAACCTGTTTATTTTCATCACATTGTTTTAAGTTACAGCTCACATGAGGTTATGTTTTTTTTTACGGTTAAAAACCCATCTTAAATGAAATGTTATTTACCTTAAAATTTCATTTCACTCTTGAATGCATTAAATACAAACACAAATATTCATGCATGTGTGTATATATATATATATATATATATATATATATATATATATATATATATATGTGTGTGTGTGCATATCTATATATATATAAAATAGCGATTTGGGTTCTGCATTATATCAAATTAAAGAATTAATACAACAGTATTCCAGTTTAAAATACAATCATGAAAAAATCAGATCTGCCCGAAACCAAAAAATAACCTAGCCTACTGATCAAGCCTAAGGGGATATAACTCTATGCAAAGGTTTTGCAGGTCACAGTTAGTATGTATATATATATATATAATATATATATATAATATATTAGTACTGCTGTTTAACTGCAATTAACGTGTAACTAAAGGGTTAAAAATTTGTGTGATAACATTTTTTTTAGCTCAAACACCTAAATGTGTTATATGACCTTGAAACAATAGGATTGTCTTTTCCTATTTCTATTGTCTGACCCTGAACATTATCTTTATGGAGAAAGAGGGTGAGAAGTGTGTCAAAAATGGGACCTGGTGGGGTAAGGGGGTAAAACACAAGAAAAAAACATGTTAAGTGAGTGAATATTTTCTGTCTATACTATTATTTTAATAAGGAAAAGGCACATATGAGACGGAAATGCTGTGTGTCTTTATTTTCTAGGATGGGAAGTGGATAGGTCACGGGAGTGGAGGGAAGGGTAAGCAAGACTTATGAAGGGGTGAAGTGTATTAAAATATAACAGGTTAGGGGGAAAGGGGCTATACATGTCTTGAGTTTGGAACCTACATTCTGGGAAAAACACCTGTTTGGCATTGTTGTTGACTTGAATGATACATGTCAATAAACTGGTCTTAATAACTAATTCTATAGAAATATATGCTAATGCTTAATAGATCTGTTACAATAATTATATCTCTTTGGTAAATAAAACTGACTTGTTTATTATGCCAATGTTATGATAGAATATAATTACAAACTTGTTTGAATACAAATAAATGTGTTATATTGTATCGATTAAAATGTGCATTAATTTGCGATAAAATTTTAAATTATACCTTAACTTCGATCATTTTTTTAATCGAACTGCAGCAGAAAAAGATTTTTAAATATAGGTGACTTCGCTACTCAACTATAAATGTTAAATGGGTTCTTGTGTTCAAAAAAGTCATGTGCCCACCCTTGACAAGGATTGAAAAATCACGATCCTGTTACATTCTAACTTTGACATTCAATTATGTGGTTTAAATATTTTTTGTTTTTAAATATTTTTTTTATATTTTTGAAAATATTTACATATTTTCCACCTTACTATGTACATCATTTTGTTTCCTGGTTGCTAGCTGTACAATTTATCATAGTTGTATAGAATATTTATAATTTCCATGTCAACCAGAAGAGCAGACTTTTCGTTTTCTTCATGTCTTTCCCAGGCAGAGCAGATGCCAAGCTAATTTAAAATTTAATGATTGAAGCAACTCTAATACGATCACACTTGGTCCCGATGATCTTGTCAAGTGTTCAAATTGCTAAATAAAAGTCTTGACATGGGGCTCCCATAACAGTTGGGTATCTAGGCAGTTCATCTGCTCATATATAACTACAAAACACACAGCTATTAATATATATTTAGACATAAAGGCTGAAAAATTAGGATGAAAGTAGTATTTTTTTGGCATTAACTCTAAGCTATATCTATATTGCTCAGTTTGTGGGGTGCAGTATTGTGCTTCTTTGTTCATGATGATTAAACTGTTGTTTATACATAGCATTATTTTTAAGTGTTAGAAATGTTCTTTGTTTTTCAGTCAACATTGATATTTATTACTAAACTTTTAGTTTTGATTTTTATGAATACAGGTTTTAATAAAAAAAGATGATAGGCCAATAGAAGAGATCATTAGAGAGAAACTACTGACACTATTGGAATCAGCTTATCCAAATGTGTTGTCTGTGGAAGATTTAGTAAGGTAATAATGTATTGTCTGTGGAAGATTTAGTAAGGTAAGCAAATGTGTTGTCAGTGGAAGATTTAGTAAGTTAAGCAAATGTGTTGTCTGTGGAAGATTTAGTAAGGTATGCAAATGTGTTGTCTGTGGAAGATTTAGTAAGGTAAGCTAAGTTTCCTATTGAATAAAAAAGGCTTGTGGCATCATTTATTTTTTTTTACTATCAGTTCATCAATTTTTTTAAAATAAGATAATAGTTCCACAAACTGATTTTCCTTTTTAATCAAGATTGTTTTAATGATATTTTCAGAATAACTGGAGCTGATCAGTCCATGGTTCAACTTCAGTTACAGGAATTACTGAGCAAGGAACTAATTTCCGCAATGGAGAATGGAGGATTTGTTCGAAAAGTGTTGGATGACAAGACAGGTAAGTTATCTTATTTTTATTATGAAGTATTTTTTAATAGATCTTACAAAATTTAATTAACTCCCAACAAACGGCATACAATAAAATGTGACTCTGGTGATCCATAAAGTCAAACCATGAAAAATATTATTTTTTTAAATATTTTTTTATTACAAATGTAATATTTTTATTAAAAAAATGCATGCTAAATACTTTCTAATAAAAAATATTTATTTATTTTTTATTTAACTACAATTTCTCGCAAATAAAATAACACTATCAGTTGACCGGCACCGAACGCCATTTTGATTTGTTTACGTTTTGTCAGTCACTTTGACTACATTAAAATATACTCAGATTCTCATTATTTAGTGGAAAAAGAACTTAAATCTAGTGACAAAAATGAAACTAACACTCGCTAAATCAAAAAAAAAAAATAAAAACATTCAAAACTGACCAAAAAACATTTTTTTTCAACTTTTTCAAGAAAAAACACAAGGTAGCCTCACGACACAGGCGCGCATAAGGCCAAACCCCTCACTTTTTTGACATTTTGTCAAAAAAGTGAGGGGCAGTGCAAAAAACACACTGTGCATTATGTCTTTTTTAATAAAAAAAAATTTTTTTTCTACATTTTTTGCGTTTTTCTTAAAATTAAATTTTTTTATGTGAATAATTAAAGGAAAATATGCATATTTGAAAAAAAGTCACCAAACATTTTTTTTTGAAGAAATTGATTGATAACTGAATATTTCATTTCAGAAATATATGTAGATTAATAAAATGTCTGAAAAAATGTTTTTGTTTTTAATACTTGTTTTTTGTCTTATTGCTGTTTGTACACTTTAAAAAAAAAATAATTTTGTTTTGTTAAATTCTTTTTTTTTAAATATTATCAAAATTCATTTTCACAAAAAAAAGCTGCACAGTTTTAAAGCCTATTCAAAGAAGAAAAAAAATGATATATCACACATATATGGGCTATAAAGGAAACAGACAATATAGTCCAAAATGTAAGGACACCTGTTTGGTAATAAAAAATGCCAAAAACCTGCCGTCGATTAAGAGTTATACGTAGCTATACGAGATAAAAGGCCCTAGGGGCCCCAAGAGTAGCTATCCCCCTAACATAAATTTGGTTTAAATAATTTTGGTAATGTCTTTTAAGTGCTGGGCTTCAGTGTTTTTGAAGGTACCGTCTTATCTTTCAGTATTTTTTAATAATCTTGTAGTTGGCAGCTGCCTTTTTTGTAAACAATTCAGGTCATGGCTGACAGTATTTTATATAGAATATAGAGGACCTTTTTTTTTACAAATTTATTTAATGCATTTAAACACAATTTAGGTATTCAAAACAAGGGTGTCATTAATCCTCGTTATGTTAACTAACTAGTTATTACCAAATAATTTCACAAAACGCTTGTAAGACATTAATTCTAGGTACGTAATGTAATATTTATTCAACTCATGGCCTAACTGACAAACGTTTGGTTACCTCTTGTCATACTTTAGCATCACGCGTAACAACACGATTTAACAAGTGGCGTGTACAATTACGATGTGGCGGTAGGTGGTAAATAACCCGTTCCTGTGCGTCATCATTATCACATGGTGGATTCAGTAAATCATCAATTTGTTCAAATTTCATATCTTAATCTTCATCATCCTGTTGCTGCCTCTGATCTTCATTTAAATCCACATCGTTACACTTAAGTTCATCATTTCATCGTTATTCAGTCCAAAACAACGAAATGCTATAACAAATTTTGATCCGCTTCATGTGAAAAAAATATCACTTATTTCAAATTCTCTGTTGATTGCTTCAAGTGTTTTGGCAATTAAATCATAAGTATGTTGGCCAACTATTCTACGCACAGTCAAGCAACAGCCTTTTCGCTCAAGTGACTCAGGTTCTAACTTCTAACCGATGCACTGTAACACAAATAAAACTTCTTTATCTGGACGTCCAGCAATCGGCAGTTGTACAGACATTATTAATTGAAGCCAACTCATCTTTAAGCTATCATTACTAGTAGTGATTGAATTTATGTAGATTACTCTTAAAACAATGTATTAAATTCTTGTTTTTCTGTAAATAGCTAATTATAGTGGCAATCAGGGGCGAGGCGTGACGTATACAAGGGTGTTACCGGTAATTATTGATGTAACAACTTTCTTTTACATACAATTATTCTACCGATAACTTAAACATTACACGCTAACTTAAATATATATATATATATATATATATATATATATATATGTCATGGTATAGTTGTGTGTACTACGCAAATAGGTGTGTGTGTGTGTGTGCATGTTTGGAGCTTGGTCAACCAGGTCAACCTGAGGTCACGGTGTCAAGACTCTAGTTAATTCGACAGTATAAATATTATGTTCATTGTAAATAGGATTGTCTAAGAAGGGATAGAGAGGGACGTAGAATGTTCGAGTAGGATGCAAGCAAATTATATAAAGAGGATTTTCGGAAGATACGGGAGTTCAGTTCAAGTCAGAGAAAGAGAGTATTCGAGTTCAGTTCAGTTCAGTTGAGTTCAGTTGAGTTCAGTTGTGTTCAGTTAAAGGAGTTCAGTTAGATTAACATCAGTCAATTAGAATCAGCATATTCAGTGTATCGGAGTATATGAGTTTAGTTAATCAGTTAAGTTCATTGGAAAGTTAATAAGTATGTATTCATTGAGTCAAAGAGATTATCAGTCATTGTGATAATTCAGTTTATGTTGGATTTATTCTACTGTTTATATTTTGTTGTATTGTTAATAAACTATATGAACCATGGAACATGAATTGAGTTTCTCATTATAAACCAGTTCACATAAATTAATATCATTTACAATATATATATATATATATATATATATATATATGTATATGTGTGTGTGTGTGTGTGTGTGTCTTGCTACATTTGGAATATTTTAATTAAACGTTCATACTGATGTTGTTTTACAACATTCAAATACACCCGATGAAGAGTAGAGAGATTTAAAAAAAAAACGTTATATCACTATGCTGAGCAATTCAACAATTCTGTAGCAGTAGCCAGTAATTAAAAAAATAACAAGTTAATTAACTCCCCTTGTGTTATCGGGGAAAAAACGACGAGTAATGGAAAATGAAAGGTGGGGGAGGAGTGGGCGGGAGAGGGTTGACAGGTGACGAGACTAAACAAACATTCTCGCTTGCTGAAGTTTTTTAAATCCCTGCAGAGCTGCCAACTGAGATATTTTATTACCAGTTCTATATTAATTTGATCAATCTAAAATTCTATTTCACTAATAGATCTATAATTTTCTTTTTGTTTAGTCAGATATAAATTTATATTATTTCCTAATTTCTTTTTTTTTTGTATAATTCTGGCTAATTATAATATAGTTGTAAATAATTTTTTCGGTCAGAAAGTTGGCAGTGGTTACCTACTTTTTCAGTCGGCAACACTATACAACAATTCATGTGAGGTTTTTTCCCCTTAGTTCAGCCAATGAAAGGTAAACGTATATATATATATATATATATATATATATATATATATATATATATATATATATACATATACAAGTGTAACCCGAATTCAGATCGGCAACATCTTTGCTTTTATGTCAAATTATCATTTAACTCTATGTGAAAAGGCAAACTAGTGATCTTATTATAATAAATATTGAATGTAAATATTGTTGAGCAACTAAAAATACTTTATATGCCTACTTTTTTGAATTTGTTTGTTTTGTTTTTTCACTTCTTTTATAGTTGTTTTTAAGACTGTTGCCGCAGGCAACACGGGTAACATGGAGGGCTCTCCGCCGGTGGCAATAGAAAAGTATTGGTATCGAGTATCAAAAATTGTTCGTTTAAAATGTATTGGCGATACAAAAAGGGTCGGCAATACACCAACCAATGTTAAAAAAGTATCGCCATTACTGTATTGGCCGATACTGATACTTCGATACTAACAATACTGGTTAAAATAATGTTATATGGGGGGGGGGGGCGCAACCAGTATGTTGAAGTTGGTAGGGTCCAATATATTAAGGAAGATGAAACTTGGTATGTCTACCCCCCAAATTTTGGTAGGGTCGAAAACCAAAGGCTTGATTTTTGGTAGGGCCCGGACCGCACGACCCGTACATCGGTTGCGCCCATGGGCGGCATGGGGGTGGGAATTGAAATTTTTGCGTTATATAATATGTGAACGGCCCTTTTCCAATACCATTTTTTTAATCCAATGAGCTTTCCTTACAACTTCTTCGGTGAAAAAAAATATTTTTTTAAAACTTAACAAAAATATTCTTTTTTTAAAATTGTAATTCTTTGCTTACTGTGTGGGCTGTTTGACAGTAGGACAGATAAGTATACATTATGTTAGTATGAATAGAAGAAGGGTTATTTCCAATAAATCGAGGCTGCGCCAATAGCTACAGGTGATATACTCTTTACAGCAGGAGTTGAAAAATATCTCGCTCATAACAAGGGAGTGTATAGTCCTACGGTAATTTTACTTAACAGAGGATATTTGTTTAATTGCGTGTCTCGGCTGTATTTAAAAATCAACAACTTAGGACATAAATTAGCTATAAACATATTTATTTCTCATATGTTATCCTAAATCAAATGTCTATAGATAAGTAATTTGTAACTTTTTGTAACACAAAATGATAAACGAAGGATTATTTAAAGCAATTAAAGGCCTACTCTTGTGTCATATATCACCACATAAGAATTTGAATTATACTTAAAATATTTCGTTTTATGTCAAAAAAATCGTATTATCTTTTAAAATATGGCAAAACTGAATAGTATATACTTATTATAAAACTTTAATGTTCAGACTTTAATGTTTTATAGGGCTAGAGATAAACCATAAAAAGTATCAATAATATTTTAATTATTTATCAAACTATTTCTATCACTAAAATATATTACCATATATATAATAAACTTGTCATTTTAAATTGTAATTTTTTAAATTGTAATAACTCAGAAGAATGAAGACTCCATGAGTAATACGACTGTATTATTATATTTATCATGATAAATATAATAATACAGTATTAATCAATTTCAAGTATACTGATATCTGACTCGGCATTCTTCACATTTGACATCTATACTATGTTATTTAATATGAAATAATAAGTAATGAGTAAAAAATATTAATACAAGGCCTACACATAGTACTCTTCTTGACTTATCAACTATTTACCAAATAAATAAAGCATTCTAAGAAATGTTTGTGTAAAAAGTCAATATAAAGGGCGGTTTTAACCTGTTCAGTCGAGATGTGGATGTTTGGGAGCAATCATTAATATAATTAATTGGCCTAAACTATGCTTAGCGTCATTATGATCCATGTTGATAATTGACTTTCTTTCATCATCTGTTGCAAATTTTTTTTTGCAGGCATCATGCTTTTCAGCTGATCAGTCTTCAACTGTCTTTTTCTTCCACCAATCAATTTTCATCAATCCTTCTCACCACGTCTTTGCTTACCTCCAATCTAAAGGATTTTCGCAATTTTCGGTCTATTGCAAGTTTTAAAAAAGTAGGAAGTTTTGTTTAAAAGATTGCTTGAAGTTTAAAAACTACACGCAAATCGGCTGCAAGACCAGAAGCATATAGTTAGCAATGTAATATTTACAACTGGCTGATTACTTGTCATGCTTTTTTTTTACAAATTTTATCTTACTGTCTTCTTTACTGGAACTATTAACACGGTTTTAACAGGGTTAAAATCCCACTATATAAAAAACACCGCCATTTTGTTTGTCACATGCGCAGCTGACTTCTGTATCATGGATTTACCCGGGGTGACCCAGTGACATGAAATGACATCATAGAGGATATCCCAAGTGCAGAATTATTTTTTTATAGGGACATCCCATTCTGCACGCACGCCAAGTAGTAGGAAGAGCTTAAAAATTCTGTGCTAACTGCATCCTCGAAAGAGATTAGGTCTGAAGAAAACTTTGTGAACTATCTCAATAAAAAAATATTAAATTAACAAAGACTTTCCATGTCAATTGGAAACAATATTTCTGTCAATACATGTATATATTGTGAGGATATTCCAAATTTATTCATGAAAGAAGAAATTGTTGGTATTGACTTTATTGTTGCTCTACTGAAAAAACAAATTCCCCTCACATCTTGGTACTGAGCAGTGATGAGGAAGAATTTTGTTAATGAGTTAAAATCAAATATCTTTAATTTTTTTTTATTGTTTTTGACATGTTTATATTTTAAAAAGAATTTTTAAATTAATTATATTTCAGTTGATAATTACAAAAAGATTGTTTTCTGGCATATGGTTGGTTTATTATAAAATATTTTGGTAAGTGAACATTAATTTTTAATGAAAATAATAGTATTTTAGTGTTTATTTTTGTAATCATTTTCTTTTTTATTGTTAAAAATTTATTTTTAATTTTCAATCCCATCTTATTTTTTTGTGTAACTTATTTATCATTTTTCTTTATCTTTTATCTCATTCATAAAGCAGCTGCTGAAGTTTATTAGTAATAATATTTTTTTCTATTTTGGATGACATTAACAGTATGAAAACCTTTGTAACAGAAATAACATAATCACTTACTGATTATAAGGAACATAAAACTTTAGTGGTGATCAATTTGAGTTTTAAAAGTTCTTCAAAATTTAAGGTATGTAGTTCTGAATATTAGTATATAAGTTTTGACACATTAGTAAATTTTTTTCAATGAATAGCCTTTAGAAAATTTAAAATTTGTTATATCATGTTTTAATAATTTTTTGGTATATTGTCTGTCAAAGATTATACTTGTATATGTTTAAATTTACATCCAAGATCTGCTGTTAGTATCAGAGGCATAATACCTGTGGGGGGGGGGTTGAAATTCAAAAGTACCCCATGGGCCCCAGCTTGATGGGGGGGCCCAAAAATATAAATATTAAGTACATTATCTCATGTCATGATGTCGAGAAAGTCAAAGTGCAGTGACCCCCAAAGAGGCCAAGCTACCCGGGCCCCCAGATCCTTAGGTTCGGCACTGGTTAGTTTAAAAAATAAAGATATACTATAAAAAAATTAGTTTTTTTTTTTTACTTTTTATGTAATTTTAGGTGCTAAAAAACATTCAAAAACTTACTTTAAAGAATAACAATTTCAATGGGCACTATCTCTTAAACTTGTGATATTTTGACCTAAATAGATACAAGTCCAAACACAATTGATTCTTGACAGTAACTTTATATATAAGGGAATGTGCATTTATTTTGACTATGACAAGTTGATATAGTTCAAGCTTTGTCCTTTTTTTAAAAACAGGTTTTTCAAATAAATTTAATAAATTTAAAACGTACTTTTTTTTTTCAATGAAAAAAACTAATTGTTTTCTATAGTCTTCACTTAAGTAGGAAAAAATATCACATGGCTTGACTAAGGTTTCATATAAATCTGTCTACACTGTGTGAATTTATGTAGTCTCCCTTGAAGGTCAACCCAAGTTGGTTCTGTTTTTTTTAGTGTTACTTATTTGCATTGGTTTTCTCTGTAGCACTAAGTTTAACAGTACAGAAGACTTGCATTGCTTACTGATCCCATGTTCTGTAATTTTGGCAGTGGGGTAGGCACAAAGTAATTTGATAATAGAACTTCTCCACAAACCAAGACATTCTCTCAAGGATAGATTGATTTAGTGAAAGAAAAGATTGACTTTTGTGAAAAACATTTCGCTTAGAAGACATTAGTTAGAAATTAATTTGTTTTAATGAAATTATTTTTATTAATTTATGATTATAAACAAATGTGAGCTTCAAACTCAACATTTGTTTGAATAATCAAGGTCATCATTCATGTTTTCTTAGATAAAGAAATAAATAATATCAATGTAACAAATTAATATTTTGTATTAACCATGAATTAATTTGTTTTCATGAACGAAATTTTTAGCAGTTGATATTATTTTAACTTGTTGATAAATTGACTTTTCCTCACTAGTATGCATTTATAGTTAATTTTTGTTTCTTTTATGTATATAGATATACATTTAAATAAAATTCATATTAAGTTTATAAGTAAAGATTATAAAAATTATTTTTGAATGTTTTCTTTAGTGTGACTTTAAAAATTCTTTTCATATTACAAAAGATGTCTGAGAAGTCTGATGCCTTGGTTCATAATGCCATTGACATGATTTCTCAGTCTCAGCCAAGTACCAGTGCAGTACAGATGGAGGCTAGTCAAGAAAAGAATTCTAACAGTTTAGATCTACTGGAAAGTGGGAGCGAAGCTGCAGAAAACAGTGGAGCTATTCCAGATTTTTTAAGTGCAAAATGGGATCCTGATGATCCAACTGATGCAGAAGTGACTAGTCCACCTTCCCCTTCATGTATCAGGCGTATTAAAAAGTACTTCTTAGTTGTATATTATTTACTTATGGATGGCCTATTTTTTCCTTTGTAATATAGCAAATAAACAGATTTCATGAAGTGTAATGGTGTAATAATTGAAAGCAATTAGATACAATAATTTAATATAATCTTTAAATATAATATCACTAATCTGTGTGCCTTGGCCTCGAACTTGATACATTAGCTTTGACCATGGTCTTCAAGCATAAAAAATGTAGCTTCAATGCAGAATATTTTGTATTTAAAATATATAAAAACACAAAAAATTAACAGACTTGAATAACATATAAATCTGTGATAAAAGGGCCTGTACTTCTGAAAAAAAAATGGAATTAATGTTAATTGAAAAAAAAAAGTTTATCATACTGAATATGATGAACTATTCCTTCAAAAAATGAAATCCTTTTCATATTCTTACTTATAAAACAGCTAAGCTTGTCCGGGTCGCGTGTGGGGAATACGTTCTATAAATAAACAACCTTCAGAAATAAAAAAAACAATAGTATTTGATAAAGTAATCACATGACCAGCGAGGTCACGAAAACATAATTCAAAATGGCGCTTGCGTCGAATCGATTCGATATCTCTTTTTTCAAAAATCTACAGTTTTAAATAGTTTCTGTGGTTTTTTATTATGAAATGTAAAAGTCCTTAATATTAAATAATAATAATATAATATCATTCAATTTATTTTAGTTTTTATTACAACAGATAGCATTTTAATCATACTAGGTCACTAGCGAGCGCGTTCGTAAATAACCTATGAACAATGACGTCCCGATGGTACAATTTTTTTTTTTTTTTTGCAGAATGGGAGCGCCGTCGCTATAAATAAAAAAAATCCTCTATGACATCATTTCCCCATGAGTGCTGTATCGTGCCTTCGCGCTGCAAAATGACATAGTAAAGTAGTTATTTTTTACTTTTCAGTGCATTTTTTTAATGCTTTGTTTTGATTTTAACTATAAATAGAATTCAGGGCCAAACGCTATAAATAAAAATCTACTGTGACGTCAAATAAAAAAAAAATAATTCTGCACTTGATTTCACGTAAATCGGCTACATATTTCACATAAATCGGCTGCGCATTTGATAATCATGCTCAGTTATTATAGTTTGTTAACATTGTGTACTGGAGGTTATTGTTCCCTCGATGGATTACTTTTTGATGATGGTTTGTTGATTTTGGCAGCCACATCTTTTGACGTATGAAATGTAGGTCATTTCTGCACATTAGGAAGGTGGCATAAATCAGCACCTAATTAAATTAATTAAATTGATTAGGAAGGGGTTTAACATTACATCTAGATTTCCCGGGCAACGCCGGGCTTAATATCTAGTATCTTAATAAACATCATCATGGATGTCTATCTTACTGGTGTAAAGGTTAGAGATGGGAATACAATACTGGTAACTTGATTTCTTCAAGTCCCATTCATTCTTTAATTAGTTATCTTTTTTTTTTTAATAAAATCCTTTAGGGGGTTATTGTAAGAAAAAATATATACATATAAATATTTTTATTAATAAATGTCTTAATTTCATTCATGAAATATAATAAATATACCTTTATAACAAGGTCTGGGAAAAAAATTTGCTTCAGAATCAATCCATTGCTTTGGAATTTAAATATCCAGCATGATGATTGTATGTGTCATTGATAACATTCCACATCAATTAGTCCATATTTATGTCATTTATCTGCTTTGTCAGTTTTAGTGAAAGCATCTTGTGAGAATATTGTGGCTAGTTCTTAAATACTTTTTTTTTCATCTTCATTTATGCATAATGTATGTAGTTATTATTCCTTAGTAATTTATACTATATTGACAAGTGACATCATAACTTTATTTTCAGTGACATTTTAGCCATTTACTCAGAGCCTCCTCCTGGTCTGTGTGTTCTGCCTGATCCAAATAATATTACTAAAGTAGGCTATAATGTTTTTTTTAAATTAATATTCTCATAACACTGTGTAACACAATTTATAGTCTCATAACACTATGTAACACAATTTTTAGTTCCCGGCTTCCAAGTGTTATATTTCAACTGCTTATGTCTATAATCTACAGAAAAACGACGACATTCTGCACAGCTATATTCTTGTAGGAGGCACTATCAATGGTAGTGTTTGTGGCTTAGCTTGATATATCAAAATACAAGACACTAGTTAAGATACCAAACAATCAATAGTTTGAAGATGACGTTTTATATAGACTTAATAGATGATACACATAATTGAATACTAAATCTAAATAAAGACTAAGATTCTATTACTAATCTTCCTCGCTAACTGACGACTTGCTGCTGTCTTCTTAAGATGGCTGATCTCTCTATGGGGGAGTGGGAACAGGCAGCTTGGGGCAGTGTAGTACTGGGGCAATAGAAGAAGGAATGTCAGCATAAACAATTTGTGATGCATTCTTGCCATTGTGACATTTGGAAGGATCCACCATGCAGAAATAGCAGTTGCTTGAGTGGTCATTCAGTAGCTTCCCAATTCACGGGATAGCACACGTCATGGCTCCCTGTATCATAGCAGATATAATTAATTATATTTTAAAGCGAGAAATTTTACACACTACAGTATATGATATTAGCACATAACATATTTAACTATAATACATTGATATATGTGAACATTTTGTCAATAGCAACTCCTTAAACTTTACCAGATCTAAATCATTGAAATTCTACAATATAAAACATATAAGCGAGCATAAAATTTTTACCTTACCTTTGAGAGTTTTCTTGCAATATTCGCTTGTGAATGACTTGTCTCAATCCCTGACAGACATGCTGAAGTATGCCTTGTAGGCCTCACACATGCTCTTACAACATGCTTTAACGGAATATTTTCTGACAAATTTCTTTATAAATTATTTTAAAGCGAGAAATTTTACACACTACAGTATATGATATTAGCACATAACATATTTAACTATAATACATTGATATATGTGAACATTTTGTCAATAGCAACTCCTTAAACTTTACCAGATCTAAATCATTGAAATTCTACAATATAAAACATATAAGCGAGCATAAAATTTTTACCTTACCTTTGAGAGTTTTCTTGCAATATTCGCTTGTGAATGACTTGTCTCAATCCCTGACAGACATGCTGAAGTATGCCTTGTAGGCCTCACACATGCTCTTACAACATGCTTTAACGGAATATTTTCTGACAAATTTCTTTATAAATTGTCCACACATGTAGCAAAATTCATTTGCTGGGTACAAACAATCTCTTGATGCCTTCTAAATCAAAATTGCTCTTTAGCTACAATTTGTTCTTCTCTTACTCAGCAATAACATAAATTGAAATGTTGGTTAGAGTCATCTATGCTTTTATACTAGTTTCTTGAAAGAATATTCTAGAAGACCACTCGGTATAGTATGCGTATAAAGAATTTTCAAGAAATCAGATGAATTTCAAAATATCACTATCTTGATAACAGAAACAAATTTTTTGTAGAACAGTAGCTATTTTCTGTTTGTTTTAGGCATAATAGGTTAGGAAAACACACTTTATACCTATGAACAAAATAAAATAAAAATTTGTTTCATAGTGTACTAATCACCTAAAGCTTAATTTATTAATAAGAGCTGTTTACTGAATTTTTTAACACATTGTACATGTATTACTTTATAAGAAAGAAATAAAGACCGAATTGTTAAAATAAATACAACTTAAAAATTATGCTATGAATCTATATAATATGATTGTAAATTCCATTGAATAGCTAAACTTGTATATCATGGCAGGCATATTTCAACACATTAATTGACTAAACAGTTATTAAAATGAAAACTGTCATGCATGTACTAACAGGTTTACATGTTCAAGCAAAAAAATTATATACTATATTTTAATGGCTTAAGGCAAAGATTACTTTTCCAACAAGACATTTTCCACTGAAACAACAAACTCTTGACAGTTTGGGTTTCCCAACCTTTGTATGCTATGCTCCACTTTAGCCTATTTTTGATATTGTTGTTAATAGTCAATTAAACAAGGTTTGGGCCATACAAAAATAATTATATACTGTTGAACAGGATTTTATTTTTAAAGTACAATTTACACTTCTTTATCCATTTTTTATGCAGCTGTACAATCCCTTTATCCATCATCTTTCAAAAAGTGTGAGCTAAGTTGAACAAAAATTTCAAAAGCAGCTGAGAAAATCTCAGATTGTTGCTCCTTCACCACTAGTGCACTGTTACCTAGCACTAAATATAAGCAATCATGTTGTGTTTCAAATTAAAATGTTATTTTTTTAAATGAATCTTAATTGATAGGTTGGAGGAACTTAGAAAAGGGTTTAGGAAAAAACTTTTTTTTGGATGAAATCACTTGAAAATTGTCAATTAAAAACCAAGAAAACATTCACAACTACAAGTTTAACCAACTTTTTTTAAATTTACAATCAGTGCTTACCTAATTCAAACAAGTTTTTTTTAAAAGAGTAGTTTAACTAATATTTTTTCAATTGCGTTTTAGTTAATCTGAAAATATTTAGTTACTTTTAAGTATTTTCAGAATGAAAAATTTTACATTATGTTTTTTTTTTATCTTCCAAGTGAAAAATATACCTATACATGAATATAGACCATATACATGTATTTGCTTTTTCGTACTTGTATTTGGCAAATAGTTTTTAAAGTGTATTTAGGATGATTCAGTTTTTCCCATAGTGCTATACCAAATTGTAATGATGTTAAATTTTCTTTTATCTTTCTTGGAGTAAGTGGCCTTCTTTCTGACCCTAAAATTGTTGAAGTTTTTATAAAGAGTAATTAAACAGTTTCAACTTCTTCTAGAATATATACAACAGCTGCATGTATATTGGCAGCTTAATACATGTAGATATAGAATGACTAATGAAACTCAAGTATCTAAAGTTCAACTGAAATTATTTAGTTGAAGTTTAAAATTGAACTTAAAAAACTAGTTCTTACCCATGACTGTCGATCAGAGATAACATACAAAAACACTTACTGTCAGAAATTCTAATTATTAACATCCATTTTTAGATAAGTTTTATAACTCCATTATTATTTTGATATTTTTATTTCATTTTTTTCATTGCAGATTCATGCACTGTTAACTGGACCATTTGACACACCCTATGAAGGTGGATTCTTTTATTTTCTCATTCGATTTCCTTCAGAATATCCGATCAGCCCACCAAGAGTCCGTCTCATGACCACAGGCAATGGAACAGTCCGATTTAATCCTAACTTGTACAAAAATGGAAAAGTTTGTCTAAGTATTTTGGGGTTAGTAATTTCAAATAAATATTTTTTTTTTTAATAATCTAAAAAAAATTATCCAATATTCAGTAAAAATTTGTATGTAACTACTTCTGTTAAATAGTAAAATGACCTTTCTACCAAAATATGTTTCCTTATTTTTTTTATTTGTCTCTTACTCAGGGAAATATTTGTGTTGGAGTAACCCTTTGTTTAAATATATATATATATATACATATAAACATGTATACCTAAATATACTGCCAACTTAATTGTTAATTTTCGAATGCTAGAACTTTGATACTTTTTATTGCATATAAAACTTTGAATTGCAGAACATGGGCAGGTCCTTCATGGAGTCCAGCTCAAACGTTGTCTACTGTACTCATCTCTATCCAGTCATTAATGAATGAGAAGCCATATCACAATGAGCCTGGATTCAAACATGTAGGTGATTTTTTTCTTGAAACCTACTGGTTGATAATTACAAACTCATTCATTTAAGTTACTTTCAAAAGTGAATGAAAAATAGAATGAGACAAATGTGACATTTCTTCAATTTTAGCATTTACAAGTATTATCTTCTATATTATCCTTATTAATGATGTTCAAAGTCTAAAATATCTTTATGAAAGCGTTCGCCTTGCTTCTTTGAAGCCATGAACAACTGTTACGAAAACTGTTCTAAACCTTTTACTCTGTCCTGCTCAGCAGCTTCGCATACTCCACACATTCTGTGATCTTCTTAATCTGTGGGCTGATGAAGATACCAGCCATGACCTTTGCCTCGGACAACTTTGGAAAAGATCTTGGAGGTACTTGAAAGCTGCTGACTGCTTGTCAAGAACAGTGAAAAAGTGCTTGATGAGGCCTAACTAGATGTGAAGTGGTGGCATCAGCACCTTCTTAGTTTCTATCAGCTGCTCTCACTTGACATTGCTCTTCCCCAAAAAAAATTTTGTTCGTTGTGGCCAGTCCTTTTTGTGATAGTGTGCATTAGTGTCACAGCTGCCCCATAATCAAAGGAATTAAGGACATTCATGTAACCGCTTTGAAGGCTCATCAGGAATGACACCGTTTTGAAGTCTCAGATGTCCTCCAATCCATAGTCATTATACTAAAAGACACTCAGCAACATTTTGATGCTGGTGTAGTCCTCTTTGTGATGCACAGCTTTGAGACTCCGGGATGATGTCTATGAATAGGTGACATTCACTCGGGTCACAGGTGATACCTATAGCCTTGAATAGACCGGCCACATTGATGAAAGCACAGCCCATCTTGCAGACTGAAGAAGTTGGAGAATTTTTGGTGACGCTTTCTCTGATCAGTGACTTACACACATTCATCCAATAGGTTCCACTGCCTGGGCCTGGATTTCAGAAGCTCAGGATTGGACTTGATAAGACCAAGGTCTCTGATCATATCATTGATGTCTTTCTGGTTTGGGAAGTGTGGCCTTCTCTCCACAACCGCATTTTTTTTTATCTCCAATATCTTCCTTGCTGTCTGATTATTTGCTGTCTCTGGAAGATGGCTGATCCCTCTTCATTGGAGTGGGAACAGGCAGCTTGAGGCAGTTTGGTACTGAAGAAATGGAAGAAGAAATGTCTTGTTAAACGATTTGAGGTGCATACTTGCTAGTGCGACATTTGGTAGGAACCACTCTGCAGAAGTAGTAGTTGCTTGAGTGGTTAGTCGGTAGAATTAAACTCATTGAATGCAGCTATAAATAACCTTGAAAACCATAAAATTCATTTAATTAACAAAGTAATTTAAAAGATCAATTTTCTAGACATTCTAAGAAAACTATATTTTTAATAATTCCTATTACATGTTATATTTAATTATAAATAAAATACACCTATACCTCGCTTTACGGCCTAGATACGTTCCACAAAATTTGGCCGCTTAGCGAAAAGCCGTGTAAGGAATCAATTATTCTAGTACAAATCCTAAAAAATTTCAATGAGATTGGTTCCAAGTTTTTTAATAATGTGACATGGTTTATCTTTCAAAATGTATTTTCTCTTTTTATTTCATTTTTTTATTTCATTTCAATTAAAAATACATAACAAATGCATACATTTGTACATAAAATAATAACAAACTCCAACAATCAACAATAATCTATAAACAAAAATGAAACAATTTCATGTTACATAAAATATGAATATGTATATTTTTTTAAAAATTAAGATGATGAAGAAATGGTAAGCTGCAGATCACTGTCGTCATCATTTTTTGCTGGTAAGGATTAGCCTGGCTTAAAAATATTGTGCAACGTTGTTTATCTTGCCTTCTTGTCTATTTCATTCTTCAATGATTTAAAACAGCTAATGGCTCAGTTAATTCCTCGAGAAACAATAGTACTACTTTTGACGTCGGGATCGTTTTCAAGGAGGATGGTAATACTTGCTTGAAATAAGAAAAGCTTTCGACAAATTTTTTGATGTTAGCTACTTGGATACACCAGGCTCTGCCTCTTCATCAAGTGCCAGTTCTGCTTGCAACTGAATGAGTTCCTGGAATGACAGGGGTTCCTTATCAGCTTCAAGTAGATCAAGCACATCACGTTCGTTGAAACCTTCCAAGCCGAGATCTTCTACTAGATCCAAAATATTTTGCCTAATTTCAGAAAGAAAATTAACTTCTGTATCCAGCACCGAACCCATGGATTTGGGGGCCCCTGCATTTTGACATACTTCTTTACACATTATGGCTATTTTTTTTCTTATACATGATTCATTGTTGTTAATTTTTATTCCTTTCATCATTCACGGATACCGTTATAGCGAAACATTTTAGGCCGTAAATCGAAAACGTGCCTGAATTAAAAAAAGCTGTTATAGCGAAATGCCGTATAAAGAGTGGCCATATAGCGAGGTATGAGTGTACTTATTAAGTAAAAACTGAATACTTCTATTGAAGTCTAAAAATATCCCAGCAAACAATTTTAGTAAAAGTCTTTTGAATATAACTGGGCAGTATGTGTTCACAGTTTTGTTAATTATTTCTTTGGATATATTTTTAAAAGTTCTCCCACCTGCCATTTTAAAATATAACAACATGCTACAAATTAATAAAAGCACTAGAGGCAGTTTTACTTGTACGATAAGTGGACTTGTCCATTTTATTCATTGGCATACTAGCTTTGGTTTTAAAGGAAAAACTTGTTAATGAAAAAAAACTTTTTTAATGACAGTATATTTGCTCTTCTTACAACTTATATTTTATTTTTAATCAAAGGAAATTTATTAAAAAGATTAAAGAACAGATGTTTCTGATATATTTAAGACATCCATTGTTACAGATAATAAAACAATATAGAAACATATATAATTAAACCGTGCAAAGAGTTCATTAATGTATAATTAATAAAATACTCCATACAATATTTCAAAACTGTTAGTTTACTTAAAATATGTCATAACTGTTAAAAAAAAAATGAAATACTCTTTTGTATATTTTTAGGAGAGAACTTCAGGTGACTCAAAACATTACAATACTATCATTCAGCATGAAACTATTCGTGTAGCAGTGTGTGATATGATAGAAGGAAACATAAAAATTCCTGATACTTTGAGGTTAGTTAATATATTTTACAACCTGATACTTTAAGGTTATTCCATTTTTATATTTAATCATACAAAATTTGACTTAGTTTCTCTTAAATAACACGGAACAAGTTATACTATTTCCACATGTTTGAGTGGAAGATACATTTTTGCTGAGATCATTGCGTTTCCAGTGCTATTAGGTCATTAATAGACTAAATGGTTAATTATGTTAGTCTTTATGTTACCAAATAGTTACATTCTGTTATTGTGTCTGATCTGATATATAGTGTCCTATCCTCTATATATGTATCTAGTTTCCTATTGTGTCCTATCCTCAATATCTTGTGTCAAATCTTTTACATCTTCATCATCCATAACGATAAATGCTTCACAGCTATCAAACAATATAAATCTCAATTAATTGTCCACCTCACAAATACATTTTAATAATCTTTTTTTTTCAAATTCAGAGATTCGTTATTTTGTAACTTTTTTCAAGTTTCATCTGACATAATTAAAATCTGTTTGTTCAACTTCCTCTATAATTGTATCTTTTTTTAAAATAAAAACCAGCTTTCATTAACTCTTTTTGTTTCTTTAAAGGTTTTTTAATAATTTTTTATCAACAGAATTTTTTAAATAAAAAAACACTTTTTTTTTCCTTGTGTAACCTATACATACATTGGGAAAATCTTCACATACACACTTATATACCAGTTGCAAATGGAAAAAAAAAACCTCTACTGTGCAGAAATATCTGAACATTGTCACACTGTTGTATACACAACCTACTGAGATAAACACTATCAGACTGCTGTATACACAACCTACTGAGATAAACACTATCAGACTATTGTATACACAACCTACTGAGATCAACCATGTGTTACATAGTGGACCTTTCTTTAATTGAATATCTTTCACAGAGTCCCTGACTTAACTAGTGTTAGTGATCCCTGGGGCTTACTTTAAAAATGCCGTCCATATACAGTGCAAAAAAAAAAAACTTAAATTTAGAAAAACTATGCCTCTAGAAGAGCACAGTAAATGCAACTTTCATACTCAGGCATGCATATCATACCTTACCATTAACCTGAGGTATGAGACAGTGCCGTACTCTTAAAGATGGCTTGCTTCTGATGTCCTAATAAGAAGCACAAGTCTCTGGTACTCGCCTAACACATGTACCACATTCAATTAGTGAAATTTTTCAAATTTTTTATAGCAAGTCAAATTATTTATAGCAAATCATATTATTTACAGCAAGTCATATTATTTATGGCAAGTCACATTATTTATGGCAAGTCGCATTATTTATAGCAAGTCAAATTATTTATGGCTTCAATAGATATGATGCACCAAGGTTCCCATTCATTTATAAATAATCTTCTCACAGCTTATTCCATTTGTAAATGTGTTGCGGCACTGTCTAAATGCTATATTTATTAATGTCAATCATGAGCTTTAATCTCACCAAGGAACAGCCGCCTTTTACCCGCCTCTATCTAGTTACCCCACTGCATAATTTCTTAGCTATGCGCTAGCTGGAAAAGCTTCATCAGACATGTTATGATTTATTGCAAGCCATCCCATGTACTATGTAGGTATAATCTTTCAACACATACCTTTTGAATATCGGGCTCAATGACTCTGTATTATTTTGTTAAATAATAAACTTATTGTTAATGTCTGAAAAACAAGAATGAAATTGGCATACAATTGCTCAAAGGAGAGGAGGTCTGGTTGGTTTATTGAAATTAGAGCTAACTTAATTATTTTGAATATAACTTATTAAAAGACATAAAAATAATTTACAGAATTTACATTTATAATTGATATACCAGGTTTATGTTTAGTGCATTTTTGTGATAGTCTTTTAAATATCATTGTTTTAGTTCAAATGTACTATATTATCTGTAAATTAGAAATATTTACCTTTAATTAAAACATTTTTTTCTTAGAGCTGTAATGGAAAGTTCTTTTCCTGACTATTATAAGTATTATGTTCAAGTCTGTGAATCTCATCTACATCTAGATGGCATGGATATGAATGTAAGTTATAAAGTGTAAATATCACTTTAAATATTTAAAAAAAAAGGTTTAAAATAAAGATTTAAAATGTTGTGCACAACTGATTTCACAGGATCCTTTTGGGGATACCCGGCCAAAGTTTGACTTCAAGACTTGTCTTAAACGACTAAAATCAATTAAATCCAGATTAGACAATGCTAGAGAATCAGATGATGAAGACGATGATAAATCAAGTGACATTGAAGAAGATATTAATAACAGTTGACGCCAAAATAAGGTGAATGGTAACAGAAGTAAAGATGATACATTGATGCTTTGCGGATCATGTCATTGTACTTGTAGATTGCTATAAGAAGAGATTGTGATACATTTCTTATATGTGACCCCACAATGATGATGAACTAACTGATAGCTAGATAAATAGCAGGAAATATACATTTTATTCTTGTTTTTGATCTAATTTGAAGGGATCATTTGAGTTTCTCATTTATATAACAAAGATATAATTAATAAATAACACAGTACAAAATGAAGGATAAAATTTGTTTAAAACACATATGCTCTGTTTTAAAGAAAAACTATCAAAGGATCAGAATCAATTTGGTCAAACCTCATAGAACTACAAAAGTTCCTCTTACATTTAGCATGTTTTAAAAATGTCATACTTAGATTGTAGCCTAAAAATTCATGAAAAAATGTTCTTTTATTGTTTAAAACGTCTCGAAAATATTTTTATGACTTCCTTTACAAAGTCATATCACATATGAGCTTAAAGTTTTCTTAAGGAGTTTATTTTATTATTTTGTATGTACTTCAATTCATTAAAATTGATATTAAAAATGTTCTTTGTGCATATAATTATTGCAAGATGGATTGTATAGCAGAATTTACTAGTTTTGTTCAGTGCTCATTTTATGTTTACATATTTCTTTCTTTAAAAAATAAATTGACATTTAAAAAATATCATTTGTTTTATTAAATAATTATTAAATGAAATATATTGTTGCTCAATTGATTAGCTCTTTTGGAATTTCATTTAGGAAACTTATTTTGTTAGCTGTTTTATGTGTAGATGATGTCAGTTGCATTGCACATTTTTTAAAATGTTTCTTGATTAAAGTGGCATATTTTACAACTTAACTATTAAAGATATTACTAAAGATTTACTAAAATATACTTCATTTATTATTATGGTATATTTTTAAGATATTACTAAAGATTTACTAAAATATACTTCATTTATTATTATGGTATATTTTTAAGATAAATATGTGATGAGCTACACAGAGTAAAAACCTTACAGAATGCACATTTCTATTTAAAAATTCAGCCTATAATGTTTCTTGTAACCATGAACTTTTTTATTACAACGATTAGAAAAACATTGAAGTTTTGAACAAAAAAAATCAATGAAAAAGTTATCAAGTCTGTGTATTAAGTTATATCTTCTTTCCTGTGACTTTGCAGATTAAGTGATCAGAAGTTCGATAAACATATTATAACAGTATAAATTATTAGTTCACAAATAGGGCAGTGCTTGCTAACAGAGGATGATCATTCATCTAGTAACTAGTATAATTCTGTATAACACAAGCCCGGGGTGTTTGACACATTTTATATGCATTCAAAATAAAAAGTAACAGATATGTTGACTTTGTTGACATTAAAATGAATATTAAAATTAACGAAATCAGAATTTTAACGAAAAGAATCACCTTCAGGCTTGAATTGGTTTCATTCTTACGTTTTTTTGCAATCAAAGCACACAATAACATCTTTTGTTGAATTAATAGCTGTCTCGAATGGGTCTAATGTGTTTTTACTGTTGACTCCCCCTTTAAATGATATTGTAGATCATTGACAACTCTTTCCACTCTCTAAGCTACCCTGCTGCATTCTCTAGTACAGTTGCAGGTAGTTTGGTGAAGTCAAACTCTTGTTTGTTTTAAATAAAAATTATATTTCTCAGTGTATCTCTGCATAACCTTTCCCATACCCTTTGAGGTACGTTACCACCGGTTGAGAGCAGTGGATGTATACTGTAGGCTTGCGAATGTGCCAGTAATCTGGTCAATAATCTTAGTCATACATGATTGTTTATAGGTTTATTTTTCATTTTCTGTTTGCTGTCTTTAAATCTTGTAACACAATTTAGGGTATGTTCTCGTTAGTTAGACTGAAAATATAACAGTGCATATAACGATAACAGGACACTTTCAAAGCTTTAAATTTTCTGCAATGTTTATATGAGAAAGATAATAATGTTCAGGTACGCCGAGAGAGGGGGGGGGGCAGGTCGCCCCGACCAGGTCAATGTTTTCACGACTCATTGTTTTTTGAGGGTACGTCGATGACATCCGATAGCAGCCAATCCGAACGAAACTTAAAAATTCAGTCTACTGCTGAGGCTCATTAGATCTCAGCAACCAATCCGAGTGTGAATTGGTGTATAACTATTTTTAGACATTACTTGAAATCTGAGTATGATGTGTGCCATCATAGAATTAGTCATAGAATGAAGATGAAGCGGTACCAGTGGAAAAAAGTCATAGAGTTATGAATAGATTTTAATGGAAATATTGTGAAATTCTATTGATAATTCTATGACTTTTTCCACCGGGATTAGCTTAGGTGAAGCTTGTACGCGCGCATTTTGCTCTCAATCCAATCACAAGCCAGAATTCACTCAATCGATAAACATATGCAATGGCGGCAGCTGCAGAAGTCATTGACTGAAGGTTCAACTATTGATGCTCTTATGCTGAAGAACCTCAAAAGTAACATGGACATGTGGAAACAGTTATTGCATCGAGTACTGGATGTGACATTATTCTTAGGCGAAACAGGGTTGTCTTTTAGTGGAGTCAACTTGTTGGTGATCCTAGGAATGGCAATTTTCTTGACATTTTTGAACTGATTGGTCGCTACGACTCAGTTATTGGCAGTGCTTTTTTTCAGTGGGAACTCATGGGAGCTGAGTTCCCATAGCTTTTTTGGCCAGATTTGTAATAAAAAAAATATTTTTTTCAAGCAGAAATGTTTTTCAGATCAAGCAGGTTATACGGTAGGCTATAACGCAAGAATACATATTAAACAATTATACGAAATAAAATTTTAAACTGAATATTATAAAAATTATATAAATTTGAGAAAAAAAATACATATTTGAAATATTGTATATTATAGAAAATACAAAATGTTTCGTTTAAAAATTTTATAGAAAAAAAGTTTTTCAGCGGAAAAATATTGTTGATCAAGTAAGTTAAACGGCAGGCTAGAAGCGCGCATGAATACATATTTGATATTATAATGATATATATTCGAACCCTTAGATATTCGAACCTATTTCTATTTCCGGAGTGGCTGATTTTAGTACAAACTTTGGTAAATAATTTTTCTATGTCATTTTAAAGTCTGAAAATTTATAATAATTAAACAAGCAAAAAAGCGTTGAAATGAAAAGAATCTCACACTTTTTCCCATCTGCTGCTCCGGTAAACAAACAATTAAAACAAGAAGTTGCGAAAGATAATGTCGATATTATACAAACGATTCAAACGACAGTGTCAGAACAAACGTGTGTAGGCGATCATGGCGATGTAAACATAGACTCTGACAGTGACTTGCCAAGTTGTTGGACATTGGAGCAAAAAATAGACTTCTGCGGAAGATATGAGTGGCTGTGCGTTAGAAGAAAAAAGCTCGGCTGTACAGTAGAGTGTTTCAAAAAAATAATGGTGAAAAAAAAATTGTTTAATTCACTTTCGCATACCCCCCAGAAATGTGAGGTTTCGGGTCAGTAATACGATGGCCAAATTACAGTGGGTATTCGGTTAACGAACTGTTCGGACAGCGAACAAATCGGACAACGAACACTTTCAGGAAAGATTTTTGTGTTCGGACAACGAACAAAATTCGGATAACGAATAAAAACTAATTCTAACGAAAACGTCTCGGCTCTCGAAACACCCGACATCAGTCCTCAATTTGTCCTGAAAATGGATGTGCGCGTGCGCTGACACGTCATCATTCATACTACATAGCAGTGAGGCAGCACCATACGACGCGTAGGGTAGTGTGCGACGACACATCGTCAATAGTGTACCATACATGTGTAGTTGGTTTCTGTCCTTGTGGTTTACGTATGTGTTTCTCTAAACGCCTTATAAAAAACCCCTGAAAATTTGAAAATATTATGGGACCTGAAAAGAGTGGAGTGTCAAGAACTGTGCTCACCATAAAAACCAAGCAAGAGATTAAAAACTAAAGTAGAGAGTGGACAAATAATGACTGATGCTACCAGGCAGTACGGCTTGAACTGTAGGCACAATCCTAGCTAACAAAGATAAAATCAAGAAGACTAAAGCGGCTAAAGGAGTAACGAAAATTACATCTGAGAAGCAAAAAAAAAGTGTTATTCATGATAAAATCGAGAGTTTGCTTTTAGTTTGGATAAATGAACGGGAGGTGAAAAGAGATGTAACTAGAATGGCCATCATTCAAGAGAATGCTGGAGAAATTTTTGAAAAATTGAAAGGACAAACTCCAGGCTCGTCCTCCGAAAATCTAGAATTCAAGGCTACCACTGGCTGGTTTACAAAATTTAAAAGGAGATCTGGCATTAAACAAGCTGATGTCAATAGGGTTGCTGATCTCTACAACGACATTCCTATCAATCATTTCCTGAATGTCCTGAAGGAGACAGAAAAAAAATCGACATTGGACATGTTCTTTAACGCCCAAAGAAAGGAAAAGGACAGATTAATAAGCAAGACTATGTGTATGTATCATATTTGTAATAAATAAACTTACAAAGAAATTATTCTTGTACATGATAATTTTTTTTATTTAATTTTTAAGATCTCCAGAACGAATTAATCGAATTTCCATTATCTTATATGGTAAATCGATGATCGGTTAACGAACGATTCGGATAGCGAACATAATTGTGGAACGGATTAAGTTCGTTAACCGAATACCCACTGTATAGGAAAAAATATTGAGTCTAAGTGACTGCTCATTTGCATCAAACTTTTAAGGTTTTTTTTTGGAAAAGGGTCATTCCATGTCAACTCAACCAGTTTTTTTTACAATTGTTCGCCCAACCCTCTCAGATCTTTTTGAAATTTTTAGGGCTTGTTGTACATTCAAAGTTGAGTGATTCCTGAAAATTTCAGACCATTTGGTCAAAAACTTTTTGAGATATGATTTTTTGAATTATTAAGGGTAGTCGCGAGTTCGCGTAACATTTACGTTTTCGCGATATTTGAACGTGAATATTTCAAAAACTAAAAGAGATATCAGACTGAAATTTTCAGTATTTACTCATTGTTTTATCCTGAGTTGAATGATGTATTTATCTCAAGTGTAGCTTGAACAAAGAATGCCCTAAAAATTTCCAAACATTGCACTTCAGACAGTTTTCATCAATATTTGACCCAGTATAGCAGAGAACCTATAAGACATGAAATGATGTTTGTTATACAATTAGTAAGTAACATATATGTGTATACTATTTTGGTAGAGAATTCCTGTTAATCAAATAATAGTGTACTCATGTTGGGCCCCTTTAAGCATCATGGTCTGCTTTTCTCTCATCAAGCCAAGCTTTCTCACTGTTTGTTAACTATGAGCTGGATGTAGAGACATCAATAGCAGCAAATCGTGATGTATCAAGGGTCGGTCACGTTTCTTTGAAACATTTGAACAGTGAAAAGTGTGGTCCAGATGATTTAAACAACTTGTCAAACACTGCTGCTGATATTATATTAGAGATTTGATGACGGCATGCATGAAATAGAAGGCGTTTGTCAAACATCAGCTGAATAACTGTCATGGCGCAAATATGAACTCCTGTGTTAGAACTTGTTGTATCAAAACAAAGACCAGCCAGCCATTCTGGGACACCTTTCAACTCATGTAGTATCTGAACCACAGCTTTACCCATTAATTCACCAGTTGATCTTGGAAGTTGTAGAATTGTCAGAAGCTCTTCAACCTTCACTCAAGACACAACAATCGGCATTCGATCAACTAGCTCGTCTGATTGGCCACCAACATCTGGTAGTAATTTTTCATCACAATGAGCAATTAATGGTGTGCTTGGCACAAACATCTCCTTCTGGTTTACTGTGACTGATTGGACCATTATATAGCTATAAAATGGTCTTGTGTGTATTGAATATAGTTAGCATAATCTTTCATAATAAAATGATTACAAGTTTAAATATATATAACATCAGTTATATATAAATTGTGTATATTATTAGTCCAATACTTTATACAAATATATAGATCTTTGTTCGTTTGTGCTTTGTATATGGCTATAAAAACATCAATCAATTTTTCTCTAAGAGTTAGACCGGCAACACCTACGCCTCGTCCCTGCTTACGAATATGCCAAAAGAAGGAGATTCTTTGAGCAGTCTGTTAATGTCAATCTTTTTGACTGAAATTTTTACTGGTTACCTAATACATCAATCCTCATCCATTAATGCCCTATGCGGTTAAATTTGGAAAAAAAAATTTTTTTGAAACACTCTACTGTACAGTCTGCCGAAAGATTGGAACACTTGGCATAGAAGCAAAAATGGGCATGAAAATATCGAAAGAATGGACTGATGGCACAGTATCTTGTTACGGAGATGAAAAAAAAGAAACAGCAGAATTCACTCCGTAAGAAAATTTTGCTTCACAAGGAATCTGCTGGACATCAAGCTGCTGTAAAGATAGTAGCAGAAGCAGAAAAGGAGAAGCTTGAAAGCGTAGTTTTAAAGTCATTGACACGTGAGAAAACAGTGACGGCTAAAATTTTTCGCACTGCATACAAAGTTGCGAAAGGAAATCAGTCATTTAATAACTTTGAAATGGAAATTGATTTGCAGGAACTAAACGGAATTGACATGGGTCGCATTCTACATTCGACAAATGGATGCATTAATATTGTGAACCATATAAGCACTGAAATGAGACAGAAGTTGGTCAAAGAAGTGGTTGATTCAAAAAGTAAAATATCAGTGATGATCGATGAGTCTACCACACTGAGTCAAAAATCAACTCTTATAGTATACTTGCGAAGTTGTATAGAGGGTACTGGAATGAAAGAACCAATAAATTTATTTTTGGACTTAGTCGAACTTCAAAGTGTCAGTGCCAACGGAATCTTTACTGCATTACTAGACTGTCTTAAATATTACGGAATGGGTGAAGAATACTTAAAGAACTATTTAGTTTCTGTTACATGTGATGGTGCATCTGTCATGTTGGGATGCAGAAGTGGAGTAAAGAAGCTACTACTGATAAATTTCTATCGGTGATAATCTGGCACTGTGCTAATCACAGACTTGAACTTTCAGTAGCAGATACCGTAAAGGACGCTTCGGGAATCAATAGATTTAAATCTTTTCTTGATAAGCTATACGTAATATACCATGCTTCTCCAAAAAAATAGCAGAGAACTGCATTCATGTGCTTAATTACTTGAAGTAGAGTTGTTGAAAATTGGACGTGTTTTAAGTACGCGGTGGGTTTCGTCAAGTTTCCGTGCAGTGTTTGCGGTGTGGAATAATTATGCAGCTCTGGTGAATCATTTTGAAGAAGCAATGACTGATCCCACAAGAAGCAACAGTGAGAAATGTACATATGAAGGTTTGAAGAAGAAAATAGCATCAACTGAATTTGTGATGGATCTTGACCTGATGTGTGATGCTCTTCAAGAGTTATCTGAAATGAGCTTGGACCTACAGCAGCGAAACAAGAATCTTTACACCGCGAATAAAAAAATAAAAAGACTCGTACAGGTGTTCGAGGAACGAAGGCAAAGTCTAATGTTTAATGGAATTGTACTGCACAACAGAAACAGCAGAAACGACCCTCCTATTGATGCAAATGTCTTTTACGAGAAACTTAGCGAATCAATTGCGAAAAGATTACTTTCTAATGAGGATGTTGAACTAGCTCAATGGACTAGCATACTAGATCAGAGCCATTGGACAGATAACATGAACAAGCAGTTGACATTTGGTGAAACGGAAATTGAAAAATTGTGCAGCAGGCTACAACTTAACGAAAGAGAAATCATTTTTGGATTCCGTGATTATCTTACGGAAAGAACATATTCTGAAAGAATTCTTCCTCTGATACATGCTCTTAATACAATTTCCATTTCTTCGAGCGAGTGTGAAAGGGGATTCTCACAAATGAATTTAATAATCACCCCAACGAGAGCTTCGCTTATGACAAAAACAGTCTCGGCACTTTTATTCATCAGATTGGTCGGCCCCCCATTAACATATTTTGATCCTACAAAGTACGTAGACTCTTGGCTGCTTCGAGGCAGACATTCAGCTCTAGACTCACAAAGCAAGAAAAGAAACCGAGATGATTTGTCAGATGAAAACATGAGAAAACTCTGGAAGTTGTTTTAAAGCCTCATACGGTACCAGTATCATAATACAGTAGAATACATTTTTCCACATAAACTATATAGTCAGGTCGGTTTTTATTATAAATAAACTCTTTGAGTCTCTAATTTTCTTATAAAAACGTTTATTTCTTTAAATATCCATTACAATAAAATTTGTGTTCAGTGAAAATTCAATTATAGACTATTATAGACTATTATAGTATTTTCTGACATAAGTTAAAAAACAGATGTGAAATGAGTTCCCAAACATTTTTCGCTAGAAAAAAAGCACTGGTTATTGGCAACCATCTAGCAAAAGTGAAAGAGTCACAGACAGCACACGAACGCTTGCATGTTCACTATTTGTCCGCTGACAGTCAGAACGAATTTATTTACTGCTGTGCGCAAAAAGTACTCGATGCTATACTGCATGAGGTTGAGTCAGCGATATACTTACTACTCAATTATTGTGGACGCAACACCGGATTCTGCTCATGTTGAGCAGACCGTTTTCATTTTGCGGTACATACATCTAAACACTGACTTGGATACCTTCGAACTACATGAGAGATTCCTTGCATTTGTGGACTGCAACAAGAAGACGGGAGAAGATATAGCTCAGCTAATCATTGACACGTTGAAAAAACATAGCATACCGCTTACGAACTGTCGCGGCCAAGGGTATGACAATGGAAGCAATATGAATGGTTCGTACAAAGGCGCTCAAGCAATTATACTGAAGAACAATCATTTGGCAACGAGTGCTGTGCACAAGTGATGACAATCTTCGCAGTAGTCCAGAAACTGAACAATCTCTTCAGCAACAGTCCGCAGAGATGGGAAATTTTGACTAGTAGCATCGGATGCTCTCTTCACAATCCGTCAGAAAGGCGCTGGTCAGCTCGTGTCGATAGTGTTAAGCCTTTCGCAGCGCATTTGCCAGGTATAATGACGGCGCTTACTGAATTTGACACCATAGACTCGCTCTGATGTAGCCGGCATGATTTCATACCTGTCTTCGTTCGAATCAATTCTGATGGCATCGCTGTGGCTGAAAATTTTAAAAGCCATCAATTTTAGAAATTTGATGCTGCAGGCAAGAGAAGCAACTATTGATGTCGAAGTTGCTAATATTCGTGCACTCATTGTTGACTTAAAACTGTTTCGATCCAAGTGGGATGAGATATTGTCTGAGAGCAAACTTGTCGCTGAGAGCTGCGGTGTTGAACAGTCCCGTGTTTGGCAGAGACAAAACGCAAATGAAGACGACTATTGCCAGACAGAACAATTCTCGATGACAATGATGATCAGCAGGATCGACACGAATACTTCAAGCTTTCCGTTTTCTACGTCGTGATTGACTGCGTGATTGCGAATTTAACAACAAGATACGAAGCGGCGAAGAATTTTTACGAATTGTTTGGCGTTCTATGGAAATATCATGACGTCCTCATCGCAACCAAGAACCTGGCGGATAAATATGTTGTTGATGTTAGCGCCGATCCGTTGAATGAGTTGGAGCATCTGAAAACAATACACGTTGCGAACCTCGGGCAGAAATGTTTGTCGCCCTTTGACTTGCTGAACCGTTTGCACAATTTGAAAATCGATATACTGTTTCCAAACGTAGTCATTATGCTACGTATCTTCTGCACACTTCCGGTTACCGTTGCTCAAGCAGAACGATCTTTCAGCACATTGGCCCGAGATGTTCTGAGATCGACAATGTGTCAAGAACGCCTAACCAGCCTTAGAATGCTAGCAATGGAAGGTCGACTTGCAAAAACGATTGACTACAACAATATAATTGAAGTATTTGCAAGAAGAAAAACCCGCAAAGTTTTGTTGTAGCTTTCTCTCTGCATATGGTAAAAGTCAGTTTCACAAAATTACATTGTCATGAACAACTCGTGTAAAATAAATTTAGTTTAAAACTTTTTGTATATACTCTTTGTATGACTTAAATCCGGAATTGACTGTATTTTGACAAGGGGCCCGCAATGCTGTCCAGCCCTGGGGCCCGTGTAGGCTCTCGGCGCTCCTGATAATGTTTAAAAAACTTCATCACCATTTAATTTTATCCCAAACTGTGTAACACTTTTTTTTTTACCAGTATTCATCTATTTAGAAACCTATAAAATATAAATATATCTATATTATTGATGACAGTATACTGTTTTAATCATTTTGAGTTCATAACTTAACATTTTTAGAGTTGATGTCTTGAATCAGCGCCTTATAATAAATCGTGAAGCAAAACATTGGAAGGGTGTAGGCCTATTAGAAAGAATAATGTATTTGGTCAGAGTTCATGGAGTTCAAAATTTACCCTTGAGAGGGCAGTCTGATCGATTTTATACGCCTCATAATGGACTTTCTGAAAAAATTTGATGAAGATATCGCCGAATTTGATCCGGTAATGAAAGACCATATAAGACGTATAAAAGGATATGCATTTCATGACCATTATTTAGGAAAAAAATATTCAGAATGAGATTATTAAACTTTTGAGTAAGAAGGTCAAACAGATATTGATAAATGATCTTAGAAATGCAAAATAGCCTTAAATACATAATCGTCTAACCTATACGTGTGTTTCCCTCAGGTAGTTTTCATATCGTGCGGTGTATGCGGTGTAACCGTGGGTAGTTTTCATATTGTGCGGTGTATGCGTTGTATTTAAGTATGTTCATTAGGGTGATAAGAAAATTTTTTTTTTATGAAACCACTTCCAATCGAGGAATCTTTATGTGTAATTTAAGAATATCAATTGCATTTTTGATTTTTTAAAAATTCCCCCACCTCCCCTTTTTTCGGAAGAAAAAAGTGAAAAAATATTTTTTTTTTCAAAAAAAAGGACAAGTTTTTAGCTTAATTCAAAAGAGTAATAATAATAACTAAGCAACTTTTATTAACTAATAAGATACAGAACAGTTAGTAATCTGTACAGAATGTACAAGAAAGGTTTAAAACATATTTTTTCCTATGAACTTCAGAATAAAAAATTCAAATTTTCTCGATTCCTCATGAAGTTCCTCCATCAGTTTCACAGCACGTCCAGCAATTTGGTTAGATCTGGGAATGTCAATTCATGACTTCTCGACTGACCAATGGGTCTTTAATCACTTAATTGCCATCTTGTATTTTTGTATTTTATCTTGATGAGTGAGGTAAACAGTTCATTGACGGACGCTTCATTGTAGTGTTGCGAATGGAACCAAGCATTTGCCCATTCGTAGGAGATGAAGTCGCAGGCAGGAACGAGGATGCTGCGCCACTCTGGTATCAGAAATAATGCTATAACAGTAAATATTGCACGTGAGTTCAATCTTGCCCGGTGTAAATTTGATAGTTTCTTCAAGCTGATGCGAGACCAACGTCAAGTGATTTTGTAATGACGTAATTCATATAAGAACTTGAAATCATCTTGCCATCCAGGGTTCTCGCCTGTGATACATCATCTGTCGATACGAGAGTGACATAGTTTTGTGTTAATTTGTCAATGAAGGAATAGTTGAGTACTGGTTTGCTTGTTGGCTCTTGAATAAGAAAATTCGTGAAATGTTTCATAAGGAGGTCGAGTACATGATGCTGACAGTCAATATATTGTGGCTTCTGAAAGCCCTTGCTCAAGACATCATCCTGTATTAGCTTTACAATCCAGTACAAACGACCAGTATTTACTGCAGTCGTGTCGCAGATTATCATGCAAATATAAGCATCCTATTCATCAATTAGCTGATATAGTTCCTTGTGAATGGCCGCGTCAGAACCACTCTAATATTTAAAAATACAGAGTTTGATTTCGGTTGTCATATTTTTCAGCAGAACTGCTTGATACTCTTCCCCTTACACTTTTTTACAATCATACTGAACACAATCTTTGCTTTGAGGTTTTTGAACAATTTTGGTTTTCATTTCCGTCCTTAAGAGATCACTCGTTGCCAGACACCCGCCTGACTTGGGACCGGCACATCATGACCCTGTTCAGCAATGGTTGCAAGAACGTCATATGCTTTATGTGTAGAAATGTTATTTTTCAGTTATAGCAAACCAGCTGTTGTAGTGCTTGCTTTTTGGTATTTCGCTTTGCATTCAGGAGAAGATGACGTGAAATATAGGTTGGCGACTCGGGTGAAGAAGCAGAGGTTTCAGAATTGGAAGATTCTGAGACAGTTGTATGTGTTTGTGTGGGCTGTGAGACAGTTGCATGTGTTTTGTATGTGTAGGTTGTGAGACAGTTGTATGTGTTTGTGTAGGTTGTGAGACAGTTGTATGTGTTTTGTATGTGTAGGTTGTGAGACAGTTGTATGTGTTTGTGTAGGTTGTGAGAGAGTTGTATGTGTAGGTTGTGAGACAGTTGTATATGTTTGTGTAGGTTGTGAGACAGTTGTATGTGTTTTGTATGTGTAGGTTGTGAGGCAGTTGCATGTGTTTGTGTAGGTTGTGATTGAGAAGAGCTGGCTTGAGGTTGAGTTTTTGAATGTCGAGGCTATGTATAGTGAACTCACCCCAAGCTGGAGTGAGTTCGCACGGTATATCTGGGATCAAAACAAAGAAAAAAAACAATTAACAACCATCTGTAAATGGCTTGTTTATAAACAAATGGAAACAACTGACTGGAATGTGATTAAAAGGAGTCTAGAAAGTCATATAAAAATTCAGTGTGAAATTGAAACCGAGAGTCAAAATGCGCGATATGTGAAAAATAAAAATTAAAAGGTAGGGGAACTTTTTTCAATTTAAAAAAAAAAAATATGTTGCTACTGTCATCTACATACAATTGTTCCTCGAATGTAAGGGGTTTCAGTTTCGTTACGAAAAATAACGAAAATAGTTATCACCCTAATGTTCATGGCAATAAAAGCCAAATGTTATTTTCTATTACAGTATTTCATACATTTCTTTGTTATTTATGTTCATATCGTATTCTGTTCATGGCAATAAAGGCCACATGTACTTTTCGATTGCAGTTCGGGGAATTCCAAAAACTGGGAATTTTCGCATCCATCATTCAAGGATTTCTTATTATATGTCTCCCTCAGGCTAATGCTCCGTACACTAAAAATACACCAGGAAATCTATGATCTGTATCAGGCTAATGTCCGTACACTAAATCTATGATATGTATCAGGCTAAATGTCCGTACACTAAATCTGTGATATGTTTCATGCTAATGGTCCGTACATTAAACATGTGGTGTAAAAGGAAATCTATGATATGTATTGTGTTCATGGCAATAAAAGATAAATGTTCTTTTCTATTACAGCATTTCATACATTTCTTTGTTATTTCTGTTCATATCGTTTTCTGTTCATGGCAATAAAGGCTACATTTTCTTCCTATTGCAGTATTTCGTATATTTCTTTGTTATCCCTTCTGTCGGATTTCGTTCAGCCAGCTTCAGCAGGCTTTTCTACTAGTTACATTAATACTCTCGATTGCACACCAGACGTCAGTCATTAAGAACAGATTTGTTACAACAAATGAAGTGACAAATGACAAACCTTCAGAAGTTTCTATCAATGAACATTTCATTGGATTCGTTGAACTTGAAAAATCTACAGGTATAAGAATGGTGGAAATTTTACTTTAAGAACTGTCAGATTCAGACATTTGTCTAGATGATATGAGGGGAGAATGAGCGAATTTTGGGGAATACAATGGTATCCAAGCAAGAGTTAGATAGCTAAATCGAAGAGCCCTGTTTGCCCCATGAATTTAGTGGTGGTGAATGATGCCGTAAACTGTTTTTATTTTTGAGGTAATTTAAAATACATACACCTTTTTTCTCCAGCGACACATCACTGGAATGTATTATTAGAATATGTCGAAAATAAAGAGGCAGGAGGTTTAACCGTTAAAAAATTATGTGCAACACGTTGGGAAAGTCGAGTTACTGCTGTGAAGGTAATTCGATACCAAATGGTAGAAATTTACGATAGCCTACACTTTCAATTGCTGATGACGTTTACTTTTCTGGACCGCAGAAAGAAAGTTACACAAAGAATGCTCGATATTAAATTTATTTATTCATTAATAATTTGCTATGGTATTTTATTTGAGATCAGTATATATTGCAAAAATTTCAAGAAAGTTTTATTTAAAGGTCAATTCAACAATTGAATGCAACTAAAACTATGCTCCAGAATTATGGGATACATGAAGGTTTAGACAGCAATTACAACACCCAAATCGTTGGCTGAAGAACTTGACATAGAGTGCAATTTCACAAAGAAAATACAAATTTGATCTCGACTAAGAGAAAGACAATTTGAGTATAAAGTTTTAGACGATCCATTTCTCGAGTCAGAAATAATTTTTAGAGAAATTTTGGATACCGCAATTCAATCAGTTAATGAACGATTTATGCAGTTGACATCTCACAGTGATTGATTTGGATTTTTGTATGATATTAAAAAACTGGAGAAATGTGATAAAAGATAGGTTTTCAAAGATCGCATATAACTTCAATTAGCTTTAACATCTGAAAACGAAGATTCAGCAGATATCAATGCAACAGAACTGTGCAATGAGTTATTTGCTTTATCAAGAAGAATTACAGAAAAATCAAGCTCTATAGTAAGATTAGACTATCTGTGTGGAATGGGCTTGTTTGCTCTTTTTCTGAATGTGACTTTTTGAAACAAAATAAAAAAAAACTTCCTAAAAGAAAAAGACAAGCATGGAGTATTCAAGGGGGGGGGGGCATTGAAAGAAAAAAATGTCATAAAGTTGTTACAATAAAACTGAAATAAATTTCCTGAAAGTTTATTACATTAAAGTATAATAACTAAACAAACAACAAATGTACCCCAAACCTAACCTCTAACAGCAGAAAGTAACTAATGTGCAACTTGCTTGCTTTTTCCAGATTGTTCTAAATATTCCAGTTGTTTGACAATTTCTGTCACATTTTCAGCGAAAATCCGCAACCGTTTATATTTATGTGTCCATCTAGTTTCACATAGCAAAGGAACATTTGGAATTAGTTTTCTTCGGTGATTCATTTCTCAGAAAAACATTATAATTGACTTAATTGTGTTTCGTACAGCATTCACATTATTTAAATCGTTCACGACAAGATTTAATTAAAGTGAACTGCAATGTACAATTGCTGCTTTTGGGTCTTTTTTTTCGAATTATTGCTTGGACTGCTTTTTCTTTACTTGCCATTGTAGAACATCCGTCTTATCCTTGACCAACAATATTTGTGATATCTAATCAGGCTCGTAGCATGCGGGGGCGGGCAGGGGGTCCTTGCCCTCCCTGCGTTTTGTCTGGCCCTCTCTGCTTGTTTGCTCTACCTAGTCAAATTTATTTCATGCCCCCCCCACTGCTATTGCTTGGCCCCTGCTGTAGAATGACTGGCCCCTGCTGTAGAATTTTCACGCTACGGCGCTGTATCTAATCCAAATTCTAATGAATTTATAATTATGGTTTTCTTTGACAAATCTAACATCAAGTAACATCTGCTCAATGCTTGAAATTATATTGTCTCGTCGGCAAGTATAGAAATTGCAACTGAATTATTTGCTTCACGAACAATGTCTTCACGCAAGAGAAACCCACAAATTTCGATCATAGTGTTTGTGTAGTTTCCGATAGGCCCACAGACAGAAATTTCGGGCCCATGGGCAGGGCTGTCACGGGGCTCCCGTGCTTATTATAATATTTTCAAAATTTGTTTGGCCAGCTCAGTCCGAGCCCCTAAAAATCGCCGAGCCCGTGGGAATTTGCCCCCCACCCCTCTCGGCGGCACTTGTTGCCGAGATATACTTAGCACCAGGCTTGCGGAGCCGCCAAATTTTTTTTCGGCTCCGGCTCCCACAAATTTGACGGCTCCGGCTTCCTATTAAGATAGTATCAAACGAGACAAAATTTTTTGTAATTGCGCCACGCAAACATGCCGCTGATAAAAAGTTATGCAAATTTTGTCGCGTTCACCCCCATAGAAGGCCCGAAGCGTGCGGGGGGACCGGGGCCCCCCTGTGTTTTGTCTAGCCCCCTCTGCTTATTTGTTCTACTTGTATTACCTGTCTCCCCTGCTATTGCCTGGCCCCTGCTGTAGAATGCCTGGCCCCTGCTGTAGAATTTTCACGATACGGGGCTGCCCCATAGTCAGGAACTTGAAAAATATACGCATGTTGGTTTTACTAAAAACAAACCATTTCAGTGCATCCAGAATCATATCATTATTTTCGACCGAGGTTTCACTAGTCGCCATTTTCATAAGTAATAAAAAGTTATTTCAATTATCAAATTAGCAAATAGTAAAATGATACATTATTTAAATTATTTTAAAGACTTCAGTATTTATATTTATTATTCATAAATTCGAAGTGACTATTCGGACCCGGGTACCAATAAACTCCGATTTTTATTCGGACCCCCGTCCCAATAAAGTCTGATACTTATTCGGACCCGTGGCACTTAGCTTAGCTATACATACACTTTATTATATTTGAATTATATGATTTAATCGTTAGTCAGTGTCTAGGGTTCCACTAAGCGGACTCTGTATTATTATTTTTTCGGGTTCCGTCTAATAAAGTTTAAATATAGCTAAGCTTAGTGCATATTTGCCGCGGGTCCGAGTAACAATCGGATTTTATTGGGGCCCGGGTCCGTATAGCCACAGCCTTATAAATTTATATACTCTATTTCAGATATTCTGTTTATAATAAAATTGTTACATACAGAAAGCGACCATTTTGTTTTTAGTCTATTATTACAAATTCGCGGCAGCCCCGTAGCGTGAAAATTCTACAGCAGGGGTTAGGCATTCTACAACAGGGGCCAGGCAATAGCGGGGGGGGGGCAGGTAATACATTTTACTAAGTAGAGCAAATAAGCAGAGGGGGCCAGACAAAACGCAGGGGGGGGGGGCTAAGCCCCCCTGGCCCCGACACACGCTACGGGCCTGATTCGCGTACAAATAATAATACGAATTGACGCGTTCTATTTGTCGTCTTAGTAAAAATTTATTTTAAATGATTGATACAATTATTCTATGAAATAAAACTTTTAACTTTATGTATAACAAAATAACATGCCATTAAAAAAAATTTCGGAGGGTAAAAAAGATTTAAAACGAACACAAAACGATTCCCCGTTAAAGATTTCTTGTGGTGAAGTGCGTGCACGCTATCATTTTAACGCTGTTACTGTTCGTAAAAATAACAATATTTCAAATTGTAGGAAGCAAACAATCAAACAAATTTGGAATTTTAAAGCTAAAAAAAAATTCTGCTGTAAAAAAAAAAAGCATTTGGGAGCCGTGGAGCCGCCAGATTTTTTCGGCTCCGGCTCCAGCAAAAAGTAGCGGCTCCCGGCTCCTCGGCTCCGGCTCCGCAAGTCTGCTTAGCACTACAAGAACCAATTGACATATGATTACCTAGAACTTCATGTCCAGATTCAATACGAAACTCTAACAGGTCGTAAAGATTACCAGAATGTGATTCTTTTCCACGTAGTGCCAAATCATGCATGCCGCAAAACAAAAAGTTTGTAGAAATGGAGGGGCCAAGTTTTTTTGCAATTTTCTTGAATTTGTCTTCTAAATGATGAGTTCAACTGCTCATCTATAGAAACTGCTTTGGCTACCAATAGTGCAACAAAATAGCTTGCATCCTTAATAAGAGTCTTTGTGCCATGTGCTTTGCATGTGGCTACGTACTCTTCGTTGAAATCTTTCAATTTTGTGCATGGTTTGATGACAAATACTCCCTGAACTCCTGAAGTTACTTTTTACGAAAACAACACGCACAATTTGCAAAGCCACCTTTTAACATTTGCAAGTATACAACCCACGATGAATAGTTTGATAACCAAGCATATCGAAAGCAGTTCTAAAAATCATATTTTTATCAGGGGTCCAACAATCAAGGATCAGCAGCAATGTCAACTCATTTGAAAGGTCGTATGTCAAGACATACCTTCCAATATACAATTTAGGTAATGAAGAAGTGACAGCTACCATCAAATCAGAAATAATTGCTTCAGTTGTGTCTGGCTGTTGAACTTGTACTGTTGTCCTCAATGTCAATAATAATTCAGATGCTGCAGACGCCTTAAATTCTTCTAATAACGGCTTTTCGGAATCGTAAACAATTTTTCTGATATCCATCTTTTCATATTAATTTTATTTTTGAATGCCTCAATTAATTTAGGATAAATTTAAAAATTCACCCAGTGGCAGACGATCATATAAACTAACAAGAGTTGCCAGATTTAAAAAAAACCTGAATGCCAAATACACTACAGATGGCCAAATTTAAAAAAAAATAATTAAAATCGGAACATGCTTGTAGTCAAAATGTTTGAATTTTCAAATGTATTTATTATGTCAATATAAAAAATTAATGTTACACTTAACTTGGATTTATAATTATAATTGAGAAATAAACATGTATGGCATTGTCAGCTAAATTAAAAAAAAACGTGTTTTTCTGCACCCCCCCCCCCGGAAAATTTATAGCGACGCCCATGAAGACAAGTAATACAATTATAAAAATATCATATTTATATTTTCATGATTTGGATTTACTTTAAAATAGATAAAAATTACAGAGTTTTCTTAGAAAAATGAAACAAATAAAGGCTGCATTTCTGTAACACTGACGTCCGTAGGAATATGACGCATGCACCTCTCAATAGGGCCTCTTCTCATTCAAGAATATTCGTTCAGAGTATTGGATAGTTCAGAGTATTGGATTGTTCATAGTATTGGATTGTTCATAGTATTGGATTATTCATAGTATTGGATTGTTCAGAGTATTGGATTATTCAGAGTATTGGATTGTTCAGAGTATTGGATTGTTCAGAGTATTGGATTATTCATAGTATTGGATTGTTCAGAGTATTGGATTGTTCAGAGTATTGGATTATTCAGAGTATTGGATTGTTCAGAGTATTGGATTATTCATAGTATTGGATTATTCAGAGTATTGGATTGTTCAGAGTATTGGATTGTTCAGAGTATTGGATTGTTCAGAGTATTGGATTGTTCAGAGTATTGGATTGTTCAGAGTATTGGATTATTCAAAGTATTGGATTGTTCAGAGTATTGGATTGTTCAGAGTATTGGATTGTTCAGAGTATTGGATTATTCAGAGTATTGGATTGTTCAGAGTATTGGATTGTTCAGAGTATTGGATTATTCAGAGTGTCATATACAAAAGACAACGACCATCACATATCGCCCATGATCTTGACGCTACTGCTACTACAATCTTCAACCTTTTTTTAAAGGAAATTAATTATGGCTTCTTTCGTTTATTGTTTACACAAAGTTTTTCAATGATCGTAATGTTTTTTATAGAAATTTATTTTGAGAAAACTCTATTAATTAAAAGTTCCACAGGGGCTAATATTTTTGGTCACGAGATGTGTTTCTTCTTTTGTTGGTTGTTTGACGACAAATTATTTTTTTTTATGTATGCTAATACTAATGTGTTTAAGGTGCATTTTTTAAAATTAATTGTTTGCTATGCTATATTTTATTAGTCCCAAATAAATCTAACAATTTCAAATGAACATTTTGGTTGCCAAAGAACAAAATAAATGTTCACCTATGCTATGGTCTCCTAGGTTAGGTGAAGTGGCATCTGAGGAAAAATATTGAAAAATTATGCTTCAATACAACCCTAGTGCACATTGATACTGACACATATAAATACAACCCAAGTGCACAATGATACTGACACATTTAAATACAACCTAAGTGCACAATGATACTGACACATTAAAATACAACCTAAGTGCACAATTATACTGACACATTTAAATAAACCCCAGTGCACATTGATACTGACACATTTAAATACAACCCTAGTGCACAATGATACTGACACATTTAAATACAACATAAGTGCACAATGATACTGACACATTTAAATACAACCCTAGTGCACATTGATACTGACACATATAAATACAACCCAAGTGCACAATGATACTGACACATTTAAATACAACCCTAGTGCACATTGATACTGACACATTTAAATACAACCCTAGTGCACAATGATACTGACACATTTAAATACAACCTAAGTGCACATTGATACTGACACATTTAAACACAACCCTAGTACACATTGATACTGACACATTAAAATACAACCCTAGTGCACATTGATACTGACACATTTAAATAAACCCTAGTGCACAATGATACTGACACATTTAAATAAACCCTAGTGCACAATGATACTGACACATTTAAATACAACCCTAGTGCTCATTGATACTGACACATTTAAATAAACCCTAGTGCACATTGATACTGACACATTTAAACACAACCCTAGTGCACATTGATACTGACACATTTAAATACAACCCTAGTGCTCATTGACACTGACACATTTAAATAAACCCTAGTGCACAATGATACTGACACATTTAAATACAACCTAAGTGCACAATGATACTGACACATTTAAATACAACCCCAGTGCTCATTGATACTGACACATTTAAATACAACCCTAGTGCACATTGATACTGACACATTTAAATAAACCCTAGTGCACATTGATACTAACACTTGAGACTTAAGAAAACAAAAAAAATAATTAAGTACCAAAAAAAATGTGATAAAATGAATTTATTCCCAGCATAATAGTAGAATTTACTTGTATCATTGTTGGAAGATACAAAATGAAATTTTATCGGCAACTCATTATTTAATGAGGAAAAATGTTATCAATGATGTCAATGCTGCTGGGTTCTTTTCTGTGCTCTGTGATGGAACTACTGATTCTTTCATTAAAGAGCAGATGACAATTATTTTAAGATTTGTTAAAGATGATTGTATTCATGATTGCTTCGTTGGTTTTCAAGAAGCTCAAATTACCACAGGTGAAGGCCTTGATACGATTTTGATTCAAACATTGAAAGTAGTGGGGGTTGATATTGAAAAGATGAGGGATCAAGGATATGACGAGGGGTATGGCAGGAAAAATAAGTGGAGTGCAAGCCCATGTAAGAAAAATGTACCCGAAAGCTCTGTACACACACTGTTCATCCCATGTTCTAAATCTAATAATAACAGATGCATCTAACATTCAGGAAATCAAAAATTGTATAGGTAAAATCAAGCAGCCAATTAACTTTATTCGAGAATCACCAAAGAGATCTCAAGTTTTTCAAAGAACTCGAAAGTTCTTCAGAGCTTGGTAGCAATCATCAGAAATTAACTGGATTGTGTGACACACAATGGGTGGAACGTCATAAAGCCACAATAAAATTTGTCATATTATATCCGACTATGAAAGTTTCACTGGAAGAAATTAGTAATTGGGATGATGCGAATACTGCTAGCAAAGCAGAACAGCTTTTGGTCGCCATTAACCAATCAAAATTTATAATATCATTGTGTATATGTGCTCCTTTCAGTAGGTTAATTCTACCTCTTTCCAAAGATCTTCAAAATCCGCATTTAGATATTCTTCAGTGTATTGAACAAGTATCTGACATAACGTTAATTTTAAAAAATTATCGACAAAATGGTGATGATTACTTTCACAATATTTTTGTAAAAGCTGAAAATCTTCTAGGAGAATCACTTAAGATTCCTCGAACCGTTGGCCGTCAAACATTGCGATCAAATTATGAAACTAATGACACAGAAACATTCTACCTCCAAAGTATATATAGACCATATTTAGATACAATTATTAGGAAACTAACTGACCGTTTCAATGAACATAAGAAAATTTCATTTAAAATACAACTGCTTGTGCCAACGTACATCTGCAATGCAGAATATGGAGACATATCGGAGGCAATAGAGTTCTATAAGCAAGAATCTCAGAAAATGAAATGAAAGACGAGTTTGTTCGTTGGGAGACGAAATGGCTTCGGGAATGAAACGAAGGGAAAGACATTCCAAGTAATGCAGTAGAGACACTAACAGCAATCAATTCCATGCAGAGGATATTTTATCCTAACATCTATGTGTCGATAAAGATTCTTGCAACACTACCGGTCACTACAGTATCTGCAGAACGGTCATTCAGTTGTCTGAGACGAATAAAAAGCTATCTTAGGAACAATATGTGTGGAGAACGGCTGAGTTGACTTGCGATGATGCAAATTCAAAGAAAAAAGTTGTCTTCTGCAGATGAAGTTCTTGATCAACTGGCAAAATCTAAAAGAAAATTTGACTTTGTTCTGTGAAATATTTTTAAATAAAACATTTTTTAATCTTAATAAATTTTTTTGGTGTTCTGTGAAATATTTTTAAATAAAACATTTTTTAATCTTCATAAATATTTTTTGGACATTTTGGACATTATTGAGAATATACTTATTTTGTTTTCGTAGGAATGCTTGTAATGTAAGTAAGTTGTATCTCATGATGTTTAATACAAGTGATTTTTTTTTGCCCACCCCCCTGAAAGTTTGGTCTAGTTGCGCCACTGCCCATACCCCTACCCCATCGCTCTTCCTTGTTACACTAAAACCAAACATTCTGGTTTAGAACACAGTCACTAAACAACGGCATTTAAATAGTAATGACATCAGCTCCCCTACCCCGGCGCATTTTAAAAATAACTTATTAAATCATTAATACTAAATAAAAAAGCACAAAGGTTTTGAATCTATCATAAGCCATAATCTTTCAATGTTTCACGTAATTTCCGATGTTTTCTACGCAGGTTATAGTAATTATTAGGGAGCGACCGATAATCGGATCGCTATCGGTATCGGACCGATATTGGCACTATCGGTTAATATCGGATCGGCCGATTGTTGTAGGGAGCGACCGATAGTCGAACCGATATTGGCACTATGGGTTAGCTGTCGGACCGGCCGTTTTTTGGCCGCCGATACATTGTTTTTTTTTTCACAATGCAGAAAAGAAAATCAGTAAATAACCCAATTCTATAACCAGATCAGACAAGATTTAAAAAAAAAGGAAAAAAAAAAAAACACGTACACAGAAATTGTCACGTATACATCAGAGATACGACCTTGAAACAATAGGATTGGCATTTCTTAATTCTAATGTATGACCTTGAATGATACAATTAGTGAACATCTGTGCGTATTTTTTGTTGGGAAGGGAAGTTGGGGGGGGGGAACAAGACTTACGTGTCGGCGAAGTGTCACGAAATATGACAGGGAAGGAGGTTACCTGGGTTTACCATTCGTCATTAGCTGTATTAGCACGAGAGAAACACGTGTTTGGCAATTGGCATTGTTGTTGCTTAAGGGGCTGTCCATTAATTACGTCAACAAAATAGGGGTCAGGGGCCAGAAAATTTTTGACAATTGTTGACAAGGGGGAGGGAGGGAGGTCAAGAAAAAGTTGACGTCAACAATGTTACTTTTTTAAATTTAATATAATTACTTAATAAATAGGAAAATTAAGCAGCGTTTGTAGTTCTGTGTTACAAACTCGCTTAACATTCAGTATTTTAATTAAACTAACTATATTCCTAATAATTTTGCCACATAAACATTTTGGAAGCCACTTTTTTAGAAAGGTAATCAAATGTTGACGTAATTTTATAGGGGGGGTCTCGGAAAGTTTGACAAGTTGTTGACAAGGGGGGGGGAGGTAAAAATCGCTAAAAATTTGTTGACATAAATAATGGACAGCCCCTAAAAATAAAATATCGGTATCGGTATCGGTATTGGTAAATATGCTGGGGGAAAATATCGGTATCGGACTATCGGTAAAAAGGCATATCGGTCGCTCCCTAGTAATTATAATTATTGATCATTGGTGACCGTAATATAAAAGAAGCATTTCACTTGTCCATATTATTTATTCTACTAGCAGTTTACCCGATGGGTGCTAATTTATGTATATATTACGTTTTATCCCTTGATCCACGATTTTCCCAAAACGCAAACATGAAGAAGTCAGAACAACGCGTGTAGTGAAAGTTGTTGAATGCGTTTTGCTTGTTCTGGCATATTCGGGTATTCCGCTAACGCAACATTACACGCTGTGTGACCTTCGGTCTTGAAATATGACCTCGATTTAATTCAAATATTGAATACTCTTTAGCGTTTTCTGCTGCATATCCAACAAACGCTAAACACAACTTGCACGTTGTTTATGTACTACTACAATGCTCAGGATTTTTAAAAGTATTGTTTAGTAAGCACTTCACTGTACGGTACCTTTTGCAGCACAGAGGCAAGTTGGTTTGGCACACGATACGTGCAAGTTCAATTCGGCTTCTTTCTTAATTTCTTACTTACACTCTGTCCTTATATATAAGGTTAAAAACTTACACAAATAGGTTTAATTTAACACGATTTAGTGAAAAACTATATTCATATAATAACAAAAAATGAAAAGCACAATGAAGACCATCTTTGACTTAGTAAACTAAGTGGAGTACTGATCGTATGGTTTAATGAAATGATTGATAATTACAATTACATTAATTTAATCACCTTACAGCTTACTTATCGCTTACAAAGAATTTCTGAAAAAACATTTTCAGGAATGAAACATTGAGTAATATGTTTTAAAAAAATTGAAAATATAACATGAAACATTATATAACTTTTAATGTTGTGCAACATAGTAATAATGAATGAATGGTTATTTACGGTTTAGCCCTACATTACTTCCTTGCGACGACAGGCGAAAATGTTAGTGGAATGAACTTTCCAAAAGAAAATACTTTTCTTATTAGAATTATTATAGGCAGGGACTTGAAAAAAAAATTGAAATATACAAAAAAATTGTGTGACCGTTTGGCTGACCAAACTCAAGTACAGACATGGGGCAAACTTTAGGACATTACCAGGTTTAGGCCAATTGTTACGTATACTGACTGCATCGTCCGCATTTTGAATTCCCTCCCCATCATTACTAGGTTTAGGCCAATCGTTACGTATACTGACTGCATCGTCCGCATTCTGAATTCCCTCCCCATCATTACTAGGTTTAGGCCAATTGTTACGTCATAAACTAGGCCTATGCCAATTGTTACGTATACTGTCTGCATTGTTGCATTCTAGTTCCCACCCCATCTTTAACCCACCCTTTTCACTTTACTGATATGAAGTGTAGAATTCATTTGTTTCTAAAACCTCTAGGAAGGGTGCTAGAGAGGTGGGGAGAAAGAAGTATGCGTAAGGGCACTTCATTAATTAAAATATAAAAGTGAAATGATTTGACAAATACATTTTTTATCAATTTATTAAAACATATCATAAAATTATTAATAATGTTTACATGGGAGATTACAAAAAAAAAATGAAAAGAATAAACAGCAACTTTTATTTCAAAATTACAATTAATCTGACTGATATTTTAACTAGAACTTGCTAAATTGTTACAAAATCTCAGATAGTTTCTAAAACACCTGTCATTTTTTGTGTCTTAATTTTTAAAGCTAAGATTATCGTGTAGCCCTGTACATTTGATCTGACTTGCTTATCGCATAGTATCTCACGCATAGTATCTCATGCATAGTATCTCATGCATAGTATCTCAAGCATAGTATCTCATGCATAGTATCTCATGCATAGTATCTCATGCATAGTATCTCAAGCATAGTATCTCATGCATAGTATCTCATGCATAGTATCTCAAGCATAGTATCTCATGCATAGTATCTCATGCATAGTATCTCATGCATAGTATCTCAAGCATGGTATCTCATGCATAGTATCTCAAGCATAGTATCTCATGCATAGTATCTCAAGCATAGTATCTCATGCATAGTATCTCATGCATAGTATCTCAAGCATAGTATCTCAAGCATAGTATCTCATGCATAGTATCTCATGAATAGTATCTCAAGCATAGTATCTCATGCATAGTATCTCATGCATAGTATCTCAAGCATAGTATCTCATGCATAGTATCTCATGCCTAGTATCTCATGCATAGTATCTCACGGTTCTTTAGAAAAATAAAAATGAAATTTCAGAAAATAAAGCGTATTGAATGTTGATGCCACAGATACAATTAATATTTATTAATAAATTCATTTTCATGTATTATAAAATTACACAAACAATCACAAACACCATCCTTCACTCAAGTATATGCATTTTCATTTTTCGTTGGATTAGATTTGACTGGCATGTAGTGGTGTACACATGTTGCTCTAAGTTCATTTTATGTATTAACTTGTAAACGATTACCATCTATCGGTAGCTATATTGTGGTTTGGAGTAGGTTGAATCCGTAAAATATTTTGGAAGCAATGTTTCGATAGACTAAATTATCAAGTATTTTGAGAGCTAGCAGAATATGTTCTCTTCCTACAAGCACATAAGATATTTAAGGCTATGAGTTTACAGATTCTTTTCAGCTGCGGAAACAGAAGAGTCTATATTTTGGCAAGAGGAATTGATTGAATTATCAACTAATGAGGAACTAATAATTAAATGTAAATTCGGTTATAAACAGTTTGGGCTATATAAAAAGATACCAATACTCTACATTGGGTTATGGGCTATAGTAGGCTACATACATTCCATCAAAATATTTTGTGGTACATCGATTTAGTGATGTCACCAATCTATTAAAAAATACGATAAACCGACTCCAAGTAGTTGAAAGTTCACTCTTCTCATTAGAATAACTTGTTATATGTGAAGACTAATTATATAGAATACATCATAGTTTTTTCTTTGTTGTTTTCATTTTAGTCTGTATGTCTGTATTGACATATTAAATCATTTTTATCTTATCCCAATCTGTTCATTTAAACAATTATTAGATTAATATTATTAGGTTCTCAAGAAACCAGTATCCTTTGACTATTGGTTTATAAAATATAGGGGCGGGGTAGTGATCTAGTACCTTTATATATCCAGATAAAATGACTTGATAAATAGCAATGTAACAATTTAGTTTGAATATGACTAGATTAATTTTATGTGTAAAACACTTACATGTTAGGGTTCCATAATAAATGACATTTGAATTTATTTATTATCCTCTCATACAAAGTTAGTACAGTAATTCTGAGGTCCATCTGTGACCATATTACACACGTATGTAATGATGAGTCCATCTGTGAGCATATTACACACGTATGTAATGATGAGTTCCATCTGTGACCATATTGCACACGCATGTAATGATGAGTTCCATCTGTGACCATATTGCACACGTATGTAATGAGGAAGTCCATCTGTGACCATATTACACACGTATGTAATGATGAGGTCCATCTGTGACCATATTGCACACGCATGTAATGATGAGTTCCATCTGTGACCATATTGCACACGTATGTAATGAGGAAGTCCATCTGTGACCATATTACACACGTATGTAATGATGAGGTCCATCTGTGACAATATTGCACACGTATGTAACGATGAGTTTCATCTGTGACCATATTGCACGCGTATGTAATGATGAGTTTCATCTGTGACCATATTACACGCGTATGTAATGATGAGTTTCATCTGTGACCATATTACACGCGTATGTAATGATGAGTTTCATCTGTGACCATATTACATACGTATGTAATGATGAGTTTCATCTGTGACCTTATTACACGCGTATGTGTCTTTCAAATACACCGATCGCAAACATAATGGAGAAACCAATAAAAATTCCAACGTTATTGAGTATGAAATTAAAACCTCCTTTTGATCTGACCAGTTGAGGTAGCTGAAATATAAATATATCTATATAAATACATATATACATAACAACTTTAAATGTCACAAAGTATACAGTTAAATAAAATGAAAAGACACATTTCTAGTCAGTATTTATAATAGCTAAGCTCATGTGTGCTCACTCACAACAAGGAGCGCAACAAGGAAAATTACGAGAACATTGTTGCTAATTAACTCAATGTCGACATTAGACAAGCCGTTTATAAATCATTTTTGTTCTTATTTTAAGTATTAACTAATTGATAGACTTGTATTTTTATTTGCCACAACTACGAGGGTTTCCACACAACAGTGAAATAGAAAATCAACGTAAAACTGGTACTCTACAACTTCTAGTTTATTATACACACACCAATGGCAGCTAATAAAAGGTATATAAAATACAAGGTATTCTAATCGTTATCTCTCTCTCTCTCTCTCTCTCTCTCTCTCTCTCTCTCTCTCTCTCTCTCTCTTGCAACCTCCTTAGTCGGAGCCCAAAGGTGCCTCTCTTTAACCTTTCTTCCACTCATCCGCGATTCTAGACTCACACACATGACTACAATGACCAATCGCCGGTCCACGCTATCACTTGCTGTCAATCATTCCTGGTCAGATGACCGCTTCATTAAAAAGATGAATGTAGGGTAGAGCTTCGTCTCGATATCAAGATTCACTCTGAGTTTCCTTCTCTGAGACAAGTAGGTCATTCATTGGTCGATGGGTCAGGGAAGTGATTTCATTTTATGATCTCAAAACTCAACTCATATCTGCATTGACATTAAATTTTTTTTCCGACCGCAGGGTCACTAAAATCTGCTGTCCAATGACCACCGCTCGAGATGACGTAATAACATTGGGGATAAACAATTTATTATAAGGGGTAGGGTAGGGATTTGAGGGTCGACGGACTATTGTGAGAATGTTTTTGTTAAAATACTAACAACTTGTGGCATCACTCATTTCACCGAAGCCTTAATAGATATCTTTAGACGTGACTAAGTGTATACATGTAAGGACAGTGAAAATAGATAGATAGACATAGATAGATAGACAGTCATATTGTTAGATAGATAGACAGATAGATTGAGTGATAGATTGATAGACAGATAATTAAGTAGACAAACGAATTGCACGGACAGTGAAAATAGGTCAGGACTGATGATTAATAGCAGCAGCGTGTAGAGTTAGGTGTTACGTAATTAGACAGGTGGGAAGACGAAGGGACAGCGTTGGTCAGTTGTAGGGACGCGGAGATATACAGGTCACGACAGAAAGAGACGAGGGCAGTTTAGTTTTTGTTAAGTTTGAAGAAGGTAGTGAATTAGGAAGAAACGAAGGAGTTAATAAAGAAGTGTGTGGTTATTTTCGAAGAATTGATATTGTGAAGCTATAGTGTTGATTTAACTTTTGTTGAGTGCTTAGAGTAAATAAAGTGAAGTGATTGTTCAAATTTAAATCAAATCGACTTGTCGTATTTATTAGAAGTATTTGTGATAAATAAGTGTTGTTAACTTGTTTTAATTGTGTGTGAAATTAAAATGAAGAAATAAAGAAACAATAGCCATCCCTGACAATACAATTGATATCAAACATCGTTTCGGAATAATAGGTTAGGTTAAAAAACTCATTGACTCTATTCCTATTTCAACACAATACTGAGTCTTTTTACTCCATGAATCATCTCATCATCCCATCACTAAGACAGACACACGCATGTATATATATATATATATATATATATATATATATATATATATATATATATATATATTATACGCAGCAACTCACCAAGTCAACTAAAGCAATGTATAAAAACATTCCAGCAGTAACTGCAAAGATCCAGTTTCTTACTTCTTCGCTATTGGTAATAGCAAGTCCTACGTACAGACCAATGAAAGCAGTGAGTGCAGAGACAAAGTTTAAACATAAGGCTTTCCTAATTGTCAAGCCCGATTGCAGCAAAACTGCAAAATCACCTGCAATTTATCAACGAAAAATAATAACGTTAAATGGACATGCTATTCACAGAAGTTCAGCAAGGTATAATTTACTGGACATGATCTTATGTTATCTTTGCTGTGACATCACTTTGTTTAATATTAGTAAAAGCTATTAGAGAACTTGTTGGCCTATAGTCATAGCCTATCTGCCGCAAGACGCGTCATTTGCGTGGGGGTTGCAGTTAATAATTTTATAATTCTCAGTTACCGTCTTTGACTTAGCATTTCAGTGTTGTTTTTTTTTACGAAACTCATTATGATAAAACACATTTTTTATCTATTGCAATACATCATTTTTAAAAAGCATTGATAGCTGACTTCATGGTTTCTTCTACTTATAAAACAATGCAGCTTAGTTTGTAGATTTAAATTGCATTAGGTGCAGTTCACAAAATTAATACGTAATGATTAGCAGCTGTATTAGCAGTTTGGAACTCATGCGCCGATAAAACAAAATAAATCAATTATCGACAATTTAAATTTTATTATTTAATACATTATTGAAATATACACAGGCCCAGTTTAACCACTAGGCAGGACTAGGCGGCCGCCTAGGGCGGCACAAATTCTGGGCGGCAGCCGTGGTAGTCAAAGACGTAAAAATAGAAATATTAAAACAAGCAATTAAGCCTGTTCCATTCTGGACACAGGACGTGTTATCGCATTTTCATGTTATGTATCAGTACGTTTGTTATCTTTCAGTAAATATTTGTAAATTTTGGAAATGTTTATAAATTCAATTGTGTAATGCATATATCTGAAAAAAGATATTAAAAGGACAAGTAAGTCATGTTGAATAGCTGTTACAAAAATAAATAATGATTACGCCCCTTTGATTTGCTTTTATTATTTATATTTAAAATATAAGCAAAACGGTACATAAACTCTTATATTTTGGCCCTGAGAGGTCAAATCGCGAAATGGACTTTTGATGTACAGTTGGCAGGCCAAGACCTACACAATGATATATACATCATGGGTCTAGGACTTATGGTTGCTGAGATATAGGGCGGTCCATTATTAATATAGCTTGTATAGTACAAAACGGAACTTTATAAGGCCCCTTTTACGGCCCTGAGAGGTCAGATCGCGAAATGGAAAAAAGTCATTTCTTGGCAGGCCAAGACCTACAAAATGATATATACAACATGGGTCTAGGACTTATGGTTGCTGAGATATAGGGCGGTCCATTATTAATATAGCTTAGATAGTAAAAAACGGTACTTTATAAGGCCCCTTTTACAGCCCTGAGAGGTCAGATCGCGAAATGGAAAAAAGCTATTTCTTGGCAGGCCAAGACCTACAAAATGATATATACATCACGGGCCTAGGACTTATGGTTGTTGAGATCTAGGGTGATGACAGACAGACCGACAGACAGACAGACAAAACGGGGACAATAGAGCATTTTTTTTTCGAAAATGCTCTAAAAATTGACGTCCTTTAGTAATAAATGGATTGAATAATATTTTAGAGCTAAGAGTTTATTTTTATTAAAATTCTTAAAAATGTACGCGGTCAAGGCTATGACAATGGCAGCAATTTGAAGGGAAAAGCCAATGGTGTCCAAAGAAGAATTTTCGATGTCAATCCACGAGCATTGTTTGTTCCTTGCTGTGCACATACATTTGAATTTGGCTGTAAATGCCGCAAAATGTTACTTAGAAGCAACAACCTTTTTTGATCTAGTACATCGTGTTTATACATTCTTTTCTGCATCAACTCGCCATTGGGAAGTTTTAACTCGACATGTTTCTAATCTCACTGTTAAACCACCGAGTGAAACTAGATGGGAAAGTCGAATTGATGCTTTAAAACATCTTCGTTATCAGCTTGGTGATATTTACGATGCTCTGGCAGAGATTGCGGATGACAAAAATTTAACAGGAGCATCTGGTAATACATTACGAACAGATGCACGGGTTATTGCAAAAGCCATTTTTAGTTTTAAATTTGTCGTTTCTCTGGTTGTGTGGTATGACCTGTTGTTTGATATCAACATGAGTAGTAAACAACTTTAAAAAAAAAGAATTAGATATACATGGCGCCATCAATCATCTGGCTAAAACAAAGAAGTAATACAGTATGAGAAAACACTAGTAGATGCAGCTGAAATCGCAGTCAATTTAGAGATACCAACACTTTTCGAACCCGAACCAACCCGTATCAGAAGAAAGAAGAAACAGTTCCCATACAAAGGAGATGACGACGAACCCATTCATGATCCAAAAGACAATTTCAAAGTAAACTTTTACTTCGCTGTTCTTGACACGGCCATACAATCGGTTGATGCAAAAATTAATTCGGTGTTTGGTTTCCTGTATGATGTACATAGTTTACAAAATAAAACTAGCAGAGAAGTTACGGAACATTATTTGAATCTTGAGAAAACTTTGCGACTTGGAGACTCCAAGATATTGACACATTTGATCTACGCAGTCAACTGAAAGCCATTTCAAGACGAGTTGCAAGGTGTACATCGCCACAGAATGTACTAAACGTTATATTGAAAAATAATCTAACAGATATTGTGCCCAACTAGGGAGCGACCGATAATCGGATCGCTATCGGTATCTGACCGTTATTGGCACTATCGGTTAATATCGGATCGGCCGATTGTTCTAGGGAGCGACCGATAGTCGAACCGATATTGGCACTATGGGTTAACTGTCGGACCGGCCGTTTTTTGGCTGCCGATACATTGTTTTTTTTTTTTCACAACAGAGTTGCAGAAAAGAACATCAGTAAATAACCCAATTCTATAACTAGATCAGACAAGATTTAAAAAAAAAGGAAAAAAAAAAACCCGTTCACAGAAATTGTCAAGTATACATCAGAGATACGACCTTGAAACAATAGGATTGGCATTTCTTAATTCTAATGTATGACCTTGAATGATACAATTAGTGAACATCTGTGCGTATTTTTTGTTGGGATGGGAAGTTGGGGGGGGGGGAACAAGACTTACGTGTCGGCGAAGTGTCACGAAATATGACAGGGAAGGAGTAAGCATGGGTTGACATACGTCATTAGCTGTATTAGCACGAGAGAAACACGTGTTTGGCAATTGGCATTGTTGTTGCTTAAGGAGCTGTCCATTAATTACGTCAACAAAATAGGGGGGAGGGGGGGGGGTCAGAAAATTTTTGACAATTGTTGACAAGGGGGAGGGGAGGGAGGTCAAGAAAAGTTGACGTCAACAATGTTACTTTTTTAAATTTAATATAATTACTTAATAAATAGGAAAATTAAGCAGCGTTTGTAGTTCTGTGTTACACACTTGCCTAACATTCAGTATTTTAATTAAACTAACTATATTCCTACTAATTTTGCCACATAAACATTTTGGAAGCCACCTTTTTGGGGGGGGGGGGTAATCAAATGTTGACGTAATTTTATAGGGGGGTCTTGGAAAGTTTGACAAGTTGTTGACAAGGGGGGGGGGTAAAAATCGCCAAAAATTTGTTGACATAAATAATGGACAGCCCCTAAAAATAAAATATCGGTATCGGTATCGGTAAAAATGCTGGGGAAAAATATCGGTATCGGACTATCGGTAAAAAGGCATATCGGTCGCTCCCTATGCCCAACACTGTTATAGCTCTCCGAATCCTCTTGGCACTTCCAATTTCTGTGGCCAGTGGTGAGCGAAGCTTCTCAAAACTCAAACTTATAAAGACATATTTGAGAACGTCCAGGCTACAAGAAAGACTTGTTGGATTAACTACTGTGTCAATCGAACATGATATTGCTAGAGATATTTATCTGAGGAAACTCATTTCTACATTTTCTAAAGCAAAAATGCGAAAAATAAAGTTTTGAAATTTAATTATAGATTTATTTTATTGGCCTACGATTGTAGCGTATAGCCATAAAACACAATTATACATGACATTGTATAGGTTCTGTTGCAACTTAAATAGTTATTGAAACAAACGACAGCATAGTTTTCCTTCATGAAAGTTATAATATTATTTTAAATATGAGTTCTTTTAGTTGCCTTTAGTAGGGGGCGCGGTGCGACAGGTTCGCCTAGGGTGCCAAATACTCTGGCGCCAGCCCTGAATATACAACAATAGTGTCTGTATTATTGAAATATACAACAATAGTGTCTGTACTATTGAAATATACAACAACAGTGTCTGTATTATTGAAATATACAGCAATAGTGTCTGTATTTTGTATTTAAACAAACTCCATGGTCGTGTATTTAATGAGTGATAAATTAACAAACCATTACCTAATTCATGGGGAAGCTCATGACAAAATACAGCAATGGACGTAGCAACTCCTGATGAATTATTTGTAGAAAAAGCTGCACCAACAGCCAGGCCATCGGCAAAATTATGAATGGCGTCTCCAATTAATATCATAATAGCTATTGGCTGGAGGCCTTAAACACAAAATGTTTAAAAACTAATGAATATGTAGAAATCATAAGTACATGTCACACAGTTTAATGAATATGTAGACATCATAAGTACATGTCACACAGTTTAATGAATATGTAGAAATCATAAGTACATGTCACACAGTTTAATGAATATGTAGAAATCATAAGTACATGTCACACAGTTTAATGAATATGTAGACATCATAAGTACATGTCACACAGTTTAATGAATATGTAGAAATCATAAGTACATGTCACACAGTTTAATGAATATGTAGACATCATAAGTACATGTCACACAGTTTAATGAATATGTAGAAATCATAAGTACATGTCACACAGTTTAATGAATATGTAGACATCTTAAGTACATGTTACACAGTTTAATGAATATGTAGACATCATAAGTACATGTCACACAGTTTAATGAATATGTAGACATCATAAGTACATGTCACACAGTTTAATGAATATGTAGACATCATAAGTACATGTTACACAGTTTAATGTATATGTAGACATCATAAGTACATGTTACACAGTTTAATGAATATGTAGACATCATAAGTACATGTCACACAGTTTAATGAACATGTAGACATCATAAGTACACGTCACACAGTTTAATGAATATGTAGACATCATAAGTACACGTCACACAGTTTAATGAATATGTAGACATCATAAGTACATGTCACACAGTTTAATGAATATGTAGACATCATAAGTAAATGTCACACAGTTTAATGAATATGTAGACATCATTAGTACATGTCACAGAGTTTAATGAATATGTAGACATCATAAGTACATGTCACACAGTTTAATGAATATGTAGACATCATAAGTACATGTCACACAGTTTAATGAATATGTAGACATCATAAGTACATGTCACACAGCTATAGTTTCAAACATTTTAAAAGAATATATTTCCTAATTTTGGTAACTCAACATTGACCATAAACAGATTTATAGATAGACATGATTTGTACACAACTTTCATCGAGTGTCAGAACAAGTACTTTACCTTCACTCCACTTTGTAGTTGTGCTCTCTTCAAGAAAAAATAGGCTAGTCTCGTAGCAATACATTAAAGAAGTATGGGGCACATGGAGGGCCAACTATTTACTTCAGAATTTTTATTACCATTACAACAGAGTGAATAGTTTAATTCTTTCGATGCTCTAGTAATTGATTCACTTCATTCCATTTTCAGACACACTTCTTCACCCAATTATTTTTTTAGTTAGACCGTGAACAGTAGTGACTTTGTTGGATGACAAATGGGGCGACTACTCATAAACTGTGAAAGTATTGGACTTGTTGGATGACAAATGGGGCGACTACTCATAAACTGTGAAAGTATTGGGCTTGTTGGATGACAAATGGGGCGACTACTCATAAACTGTGAAAGTATTGGACTTTTTGGATGACAAATGGAGCGACTACTTATAAACTGTGAAAGTATTGGACTTGTTGGATGAAAAATGGGGCGACTACTCATAAACTGTGAAAGTATTGAACTTGTTGGATGACAAATGGGGCGACTACTCATAAACTGTGAAAGTATTGGACTTGTTGGATGACAAATGGGGCGACTACTCATAAACTGTGAAAGTATTGGACTTGTTGGATGACAAATGGAGCGACTACTTATAAACTGTGAAAGTATTGGACTTGTTGGATGAAAAATGGGGCGACTACTCATAAACTGTGAAAGTATTGAACTTGTTGGATGACAAATGGGGCGACTACTCATAAACTGTGAAAGTATTGGACTTGTTGGATGACAAATGGGGCGACTACTCATAAACTGTGAAAGTATTGGACTTGTTGGATGACAAATGGGGCGACTACTCATAAACTGTGAAAGTATTGAACTTGTTGGATGACAAATGGGGCGACTACTTATAAACTGTGAAAGTATTGGACTTGTTGAATGACAAATGGGGCGACCTCTCAAGCCTTGCTCTTAAAAATGATGTTCCCAACTTGTATTCAGAGCCGTACTTATCAATATTTAAACAGACCGGCTGCCAAGGGCCCCCATGGTTACCTTGAGGATTTTATTTTGCCAGCCACTAGGAAGAGTAAGCTGAGCACTTGTCGGGATAAGTTACGGATAAATATAGGGGGGGGGAGTGGCGGCGGCATAAACAGCTTTTTAGCCTTGGGCCCCCAAACAGCTATTTACTAGGCCCCCAAACTGCTATTTACTAGGCCTCCAAATTGCTATTTACTAGGCCCCCAAACAGCTATTTACTAGGCCCCCAAACAGCTATTTACTAGGCCCCCAAACAGCTATTTACTAGGCCCCCAAACAGCTATTTACTAGGCCCCCAAACAGCTATTTACTAGGCCCCCAAACAGCTATTTACTAGGCCCCAAACAGCTATTTACTAGGCCCCCAAACCGCTATTTACTAGGTCCATTGTGATTTTACTAAAGGTAACTGTGTTTCTTTTTATGAAAGGTGTAAAAAAAATTTTCTCGGGTTCTTTGTTGTAGAGCTAACTAAGCACATTGAGGATTTCGAAAAAAAATGATAAGCTATTTTGGTAACAAAAAAAGATTTTCAACACTGGGCCTCCATTTCCAGATAGTACCCTATATAGCCGGCTAGTTAGCCCATTGGTAGCAATGATCTGCTTAACACTACATTTCAAGTTTTATAGAGAATAAAATCGATTTAAAATGTGATAGTTTAACCAAGTTGGCATGACGTAGATTGAAAAAAAAAACTGTAACGATTTGTTGCGACAGTTTTTGGGAAAACTTGAGTTGATCTTAGCCTAATTATACAGGAGTGGGGGGGTTGCGAAGATGGTGGGGGTAATGGGGTCGACATGGGCCAAGGGTATGTGTTAAATAAATCGAAATTGGTGGAAATATTTTTTTTTGGTATCTGGACAACCTCCCCCCCCCGAACAAAATCCCCACAAACATAAGCCACACAATAATATTTTTTTTCTATTTCATATGTGGCAGCCACTCAAAATTAAAATAAAACGTACTATGTTATTTTAATAGTAAAAGGGTCCCTAAATGAGCCTTTCTCCAGGGCCCCCCAAATATCCTTTTTAGAGATCCTCAAATGTACTTTTGCAAAAGATCTTAGATAGGGGCCCTTAACTGTACATTTGCCTCTCCATTCAATTTTTATCAGGGTCCCTATGCTCTCGAATGTATCTTTGCCCAAGGCATCCATAATGTAAATTTGTCAGAACTCCTACCCCCCCCCCCCGTACATTCGCATCTTCAATTCGATATAAAATTTTATCGTAGTTTTTTTAACACTTTAGTCACGAAGCAGAAAAGTTTGAAAACAACCACAATACACTACCACTATACACTACCACTATACACTACCACTATACACTACCACTATACACTACCACTATACACTACCACTATACACTACCACTATACACTACCACTATACACTACCACTATACACTACCACTATACACTACCACTATACACTATGTGGATTCCAAGACATAGGTTTGTTTGCATATTTAACACGTTCAGAAACTGGTGCAAGACTACCTTTTGTTCCCCCCCCCTCTTTCCCCAGTTCAATTAATGCATTGACTATTTACACTTTTTACAGTTGGAAACTAAGCAACGAAATTTTCATATTCAAGGCATATGACATATTATCTTATTAAATAGCGATGGGATTTCTGTATGATATATATTTTTCGGTTTGAAATAATTCAAATAAAATTTATTACATCTGTGTTCGTCTTAGATACCACAATTGTTTTTACACTCTCCAATAATTCACATGTTTGCAAGAATGTTTCTCCAGCTTACTATGTTTAATAAAAAAAAACATTATCACATTTCTATCAGCCCTGCTGCGTAAATAGGAGTAGGGGTGGACCGCCTTGGGTTTCACTTAAACTGTTATCGAAGGAGTGGCTTTTGGGTGCTCAGTACCACGATACATACAAATTCGTAAAAATAGTTCGAGTTCTAAATCATTCAGGTTTTGAATTATTGTTTTCCCTTTGTAATGATGTAAAATACATTTCTACAAAATACACAAAATTACTTTTTATAAAATTAGAAAAAAGTTCTGGAAAATAGAAACTATTAATCGTTTAAGTTTGAACGAAGGATCTCTACCACCACAGATTATAATAGTTAATCTGTGCTACAAATAATATTGCCCATTTTCCTTCAAAGTGTAGCCATTCATATCGGAAATTTTTCATCAAAACTCAGACATGTGCAATTAATGGAGTCACCTTCAAAAGGTGGAATATTCATTTAAATGACAATTAGAAACTGTCTTACTAAGATCCGATTACATTTACAAACACAGTAAATATAAAATAAACAAATTACATTTACACAATAAATATAATATAAACCAATCTCTATTAATAAATAAATGTATTTAAACAACTTTATAGTTGATGTAATTAAACGTTTCATAGAGATAATAATGGCTTCGACTCAGGCTATCAAAGTAAGATGAAACCCACTTGCCTTTTAAGTCGATAGGAATGGTTTATTGCTGTAAATTAAAACTTTTTTCTTGAAATACACTTTTCTACTTTTACGGAATCAAGGTTTAATAGCAGAAATGAATCATCTATAAAAGGCACATAAAATGCATTACCATAAGATTAACTCAAGTAATTTTTAGGACACAGTAATGGTGCGACAATTTCAGAAATATCCCCCGTCACCAAAAATGCTATTTATGCCGCAAGTTAAATATTTTTGAAAACCATTAAATCGTTTGGTTGAATATTATTCAAAATATCTGACCTGTTATGGTTGATTCGCTAGAAGTTTGGGTTTTGGCGTTGACCTGCGATTGGTAAAAACAAATAACGAAATCAAGAAATTAACATTATTTAAACAAAAAAGATAGGATAATTTTTAAGTAAATTCAACAAGTTGATCTACATGAAATAGAACTTACCGTGTAGCTTCCATCACGCATCTGAATAACTGAAGACTCATCCTGACTTGAATCATGCTAAAATACAAAGTATTCCCACTGTTTAATGTCTAACACAAAGTATTCCCACTGTTTAATGTCTAACACAAAGTATTCCCACTGTTTAATGTCTAACACAAAGTATTCCGATTGTTTAATATCTAACACAAAGTATTCCCACTGTTTAATGTCTAACACAAAGTATTCCCATTGTTTAATGTCGAACACAAAGTATTTCCACTGTTTAATGTCGAATACAAAGTATTCCCACTGTTTAATGTCTAACACAAAGTATTCCCATTGTTTAATGTCTAACACAAAGTATTCCCACTGTTTAATGTCTAACTCAAAGTATTCCCACTGTTTAATGTCTAACACAAAGTATTCCCATTGTTTAATGTCTAACACAAAGTATTCCCACTGTTTAATGCCGAACACAAAGTATTCCCACTGTTTAATGTCTAACACAAAGTATCCCCATTGTTTAATGTCGAACACTATTATTTAAATGTATTTGAGTTGAGTCTAAACGACTATTTAAAAAAATGTATCTATAAAATAAATTTCTATAACATTTTGCATATTTATTTCTCAATCTGCTACATATAGACTAATTATATGTGTATATGTTTTTGTGTGTGTGAGTTTGGTTGGGGAAATCTCATTATTAGTAATGGAAGAAAAACTTACAGAGTGATTGCTAAATTTTGTCATTACTGTCTCCAAAATATAAAAGAAATATAGTCCTGAAAAATAAGAACATTGTGTCATTTTATAAAAAAAAAAGATATTGTTTGTTTAAAAAACCATTTTGTAATTTTAAAATATAAATAATAATAAAAAAGCTATTTTTAAAATGCACTAAAAAGTAAAATAAGAAAGGACAATTCATAACATTATCAAATATTTATATAAATTAATAATATATATATATATATATATTTATATAAATTTATATATATATATATATATATATATATATATATATATATATATATATATATATATATATATATATATATATATATATATATATATATATATATATATAATGTAAACAGGATTCACGCTATTAATCATAACTCCGAAAGTTCTTCCCCAATTGCCTTAAAATTTTACACAATAAATTTGCAGAAAATTACTTATGTTTTGATATATATATATATATATATATATATATATATATATATATATATATATATATGTATGTATATATTATATACATAACATCTATAATATTTAAAATGTTATTTATGTATTCATTGCTACTTATCTACTAATGTTTAGTAAACAAAAACATTTTTTTTGGTAATGAAAAGTTTTATAAATATCTAATTTTTACTTTTTAGTGAATTTGAACAAAAGATTATTTATAAAAGTTTTTTTTTTCATTTTATCCTTTCTATTTCTCAAAGAATTAAACTTTTTATTGGTTTTCGCAAACTTTAATATTTTAAGTGATATGGCAAGTCCTTGAAAGTCTAAAATAAAAGCATGACTATTTTGCGATTTTATGCACGGATATTACGCTGCGTTTTTTTTTTTTTCGTATATCTGATTCTCTTTAGGCGATTTTTCCCCAATTTTTAACTAGATTAATATGATTTTAGGCCACACCCAGTGAAACTTCTTAAATGCTTAAAAAATTAGTTTTGTTTATCTTTAAGACAATAAATTATTTTGTGTGTAAATAAAACTTACTTTTAAAAAAATAGCTTAATGTACGGAACTATATGAAATACTTGATTTAGCTCATACAGTGTTTTTAAATTTATGTTGGGCGGAGCTAAAAAACATACATTATAATAATTACAAAAAGTTTGCGTATTGAATAGAAGACGACAAACGTTATGAGAAACTTCTATATAATGAGCATTCAATGTATCGAGAACACAATGTCTAACAAAAAATAGTTATTTATTTGATAAAGCTCAAAATAGTATCTGTGAAAGAAAAAATGTAATGACATAAATTAAATGTAATCCATTTATCAAGTTTATTTTCCGAGAATTGTAAAATGTCAAAAACACATTGTACGTTGTTTATTATAAAATTGAAGTGATTAAAAGAAATAAGATTAAAAACAGGACTGATCCTTCACATGCTTTTTTTTAATGTTTTGTCTTGTTGCAATACAAGTTTTATCTATCAAGTAAATTGTAACATACTCCAATAAAATAGCAAATATATATATTAATGTCAAAAATACTTAACAATTTAAATCTTTGTTTACAGAATAAAAATTATACAGAAAGCGCATCACTAATTAAAAAGTCCTAAAATAGTGACTAAAAGTGTCGCCATTAATGTTATTTTAATTATTTATTGTGTTGCACATAAATATTGATACAAAATATGGCAGCTTTTGGAAAAATCAATGCAAAAAGACGATACGCATTCTGATTTATAATCTGTGGGCTGACGTCATCTTATGAAAATGGCTCAAAATATTTTTTAAAAAAATCTATTTTTACGTAATTTTTAGTCACCCACATAAATGTTCTGACATAGACGGTGGCCTAGTTCACCTTGTGATTAACCGGCCCTGAGTACGGAACATTCACATTGACAAGGTGGGTATGGGTTTTTTTTTGCTATTATCCATTAGATGAGCCGAGAGATGGTACTAGGCAAAAATAGATAACTTATTGTTGCTAATTAACACAATGTCAACAATAGATGAGCCGAGAGATGGTACTAGGCAAAATAGATAACTTATTGTTGCTAATTAACACAATGTCAACAATAGATGAGCCGAGAGATGGTACTAGGCAAAAATAGATAACTTATTGTTGCTAATTAACACAATGTCAACAATAGATGAGCCGAGAGATGGTACTAGGCAAAAATAGAAAACTTATTGTTGCTAATTAACACAGTGTCAACATTAGACGAGCCGTAAACATATTTTTTTCTTTATTTTAATTAATAATTCTGAAAATTATGTACTTAGTATTTCTTCTTACTTTTGATTAATAATACCACATGTAACTATTTATCAAATGCTTAAATATAAGTTTTAACATTCCTAGAAGAAGACAAATATGCCAAGGGGGAGGTGGAGGGGGTCAATATATTAAGTCCAAATGAAAATAGAGCATTCTGGAGAGTATCAAACCTGCTCTGAGACATCTCTTTCTATTTATAGAAACATTTTTTAAGGAAATAATCTTCATACTCCACAAGATATTTTTAAGTAGTGTATTGTCATAAAAAATACATAATCCCTAATTTCACATTGATTGAATCTCAAGAAGCTAGTGATAAATGATTTTAAATTTCCCCAAACACGACACCATGTTAAACATATATATATATATATATAACAGTCAGATCTCACCTGCTAATATTGCCAGACCTAAATAAACATGTTTCTCAATCACAAAACTAGATTGGTGGGATGTGTCATCTTCATTGTGTACATGTAATCCTAGAGCCTGTAGGCATACCATAGAAAATATTGATACTGTAACATTCTAGGTAAAGACGTATACTTTGTAATTTTTACCAATACTGGAAATTATTTTCTTAACCTGGAAACATCATTGTATAATAGGGTAAGACCTTAGGTCAATGTTACAGTGAGTGCATAGGTCGATGTTAGAGTGAGTGCATAGGTCAATGTTAGAGTGAGTGCATAGGTCGATGTTAGAGTGAGTGCATAGGTCGATGTTAGAGTGAGTGCATAGGTCGATGTTAGAGTGAGTGCATAGGTCGATGTTAGAGTGAGTGCATAGGTCGATGCTAGAGTGAGTGCATAGGTCGATGTTAGAGTGAGTGCATAGGTCGATGTTACAGTGAGTGCATAGGTCGATGTTAGAGTGAGTGCATAGGTCGATGTTAGAGTGAGTGCATAGGTCGATGTTAGAGTGAGTGCATAGGTCGATGTTAGAGTGAGTGCATAGGTCGATGTTACAGTGAGTGCATAGGTCGATGTTACAGTGAGTGCATAGGTCGATGTTACAGTGAGTGCATAGGTCGATGTTAGAGTGAGTGCATAGGTCGATGTTAGAAATAGTGCATAGGTCGATGTTAGAGTGAGTGCATAGGTCGATGTTAGAAATAGTGCATAGGTCGATGTTAGAGGAAAGTAGATGGGTACCACCAAATCTATAATCCCACAGAAAGGATGTTTGAAAGTACATCTGTTGATGTGTCCACTCGTTCCCCAAACGACCAATTCGGTTAATGCAATTTGTTAAAAAAAGCTCAAAATACAGACAATGGGCAACAAGCAAGCTAATTTTATTCTTATTTCTAGGCTTATTTGATTAGGAAAATAAAAGTCCTGAATTGAATTTAGTAATTTTAATAAGTGCTGTCTTTAAATACTAAGTACTGCAAGATGACATATTTGACATTACGTTGACATCGCCAATGAAATAATTAATTTCAGAATGTAGTACTTCATGAGATTCTACATTTATTGCCCCAAATTGTATACACTTTAAAAAGATAGTGTTAAATTGTTAATAGGATTTATATTTTATTTTGTATCGATCAGAGACATAATTTGACATCGATTTTCTGCTATTTTAATTGAGTTCAAACTTCAGTTTGGATATCATACTGTTAAAAATAAATGTAAATGCAAAATTTAATACTGGGTGACAACCAAGATAATTTTATTTTTAATTTTTTGCTTTGTCCTAATGATATTTTATTAGGGAATTCTAAGCATATAACCTACTTGACCCTTTACTTACTCTTTATCATGCTAGAAACTCTAAAATTATTAAATTACTCCTAATGAGCGTGTTATTTACTCTGCTTAAGAAAGACATGATGAGAGTCAAGTCTTTTCATCTGGTTGTCATGGAAAAAAAACATAAAAATCGCGAAGAAAGGAAGATTTTTAAACAACTGAATTTCTTTGTAATTGAGACTATTATCTTTGGTTTTAAAACTTATCATTGTATTAAAAGCACCTTTCTTTCTACATTGAAACATTATGATAGCCTGACAAGGTTTACAGATTCACCTTTTCTCGAGAATTTTATTTTTTTCAAATAGTAAATTAACTTTTAAATAACAAAAAATATTCTTCCAATCTGACATGTAAACGTAGCTTAGAATCTGAGCATTTATAGTCTGATTAGCAAATATTATATAACGGCTATATGATGGTGTCTTACTCAAGTTTGACATAAAGGAAAGCTAACAGACAAATAATAAGTTAAAACTGCAGTGCGTCAATGATGCTATTTTCACCCATGATATTCCTAATATTCAAAGATTGGGTCCTGTTGCAGACAACACAGGGTACAAAGAATGGGATACATTGGTCAATGACTAAATGCATAGAATCTCAGAATCAACCGCATATGCAGTTAAAAACAAATAAACTAACACAAAAAGCTGCCAAAACTGGGCTAAATATAAATACAGATAAGGCAGAGGTTATGTCTTTAGAAAATAAGTCAGATACCGATCATCATTGACGATGAGCTTCTTAGGGAAGTTCACAATTTTACCAACCTCGGTAGCATTGTTTCTGCCACAGGTGGATCAGACGAATATGTCAAAGCCAGAAAATGCAAGACTATACATGCCTTCGTCCGGATTTTCAATAGCAATGTCAAATCCATCCTGTTGTATGGTGCAGAAACATGGAGAGACACCAACACTTTGTCTAAAAAAAATTCTGACTTTTGTAAGTGGATGCTTCAAGAAAGGGCTACTAGATAAAAATATGAACGAAGATATCTGGCAAGTGGAAAAACAAGACCCCCAAAGACCTACAAAATTCAGAAGGAAATGGAGGATGATTGGACATTAACCCAGGAAGCCACCAGAAGATATTCCAAAAATTGCTCTGCAGTGGAACCCCTTCAAGGCCTTAGAATGGTTGGCCGCCCAAAGATTAAAAAAGGTCCAGTGAACAGGAAATGAAATGTGCAATCTAACATGCGGTGAGCTGAAAAAAAGCCTCTTAAAAACGTGCGCTGGAGAGTTATTGCTGATGTTCTTTTCTCTGCACGGAGTCCAAGGAATTATGCCAGTAGATCAAAGGAAAGATGCAAACAAAAGACAATTTTTAGACAGTAGTTCAGTTGTTTTATAAAGATCGGAAAGAGTTATGCATTCCTTTAAAAAAAAAAAGAAATCCCATTCTTTGACACATAGTACCTGACATGAAAAATGTAACAATATATTGAAATAATTTGATCTTGAACAATCTTTTATTTTTAACTTTTTGCGCTATGAAAAGTCCATTTAAGGATGAGATAAAATCTCTTAGATCCTATAAACCAATAATGAAACTGTTGTTGTAAAGTCCCTTCTTTCATCCCCACCAGAGCTGATCGTGCAATGGCCATGGAGGCACCACGGGAAACAGTCAAGCACGACCATCTGTCCCCATTTTGTTGTAGCACAATGTGTATCAATGTTTAGCAAAAACAAATACAATGGGCATTTAAATTTCCCTCCATGAAAATATAACTAATGATCTTTTTTTTTATACCTAGCTAAATCTGCCCATTGAACTTCTATTATAACAAACAATTAGCTATTTATAGAAAAAACTAAAAAAATAAAAACAACTAACCATTGGGATAAGATGGAGTATAGCATCAGCAAACAAAGCACCTACAGCCAAACCAACCAACGTGGACATCAATGCTGCATAAATGTTGAGACTAGTACATGGTATAAACACTACCCCAAGTAGAGCACACAGCGATATCAGAGCAATGGCAAGCGAACCGTAACCATATTCTATATGGTTGGAATAAATTAACAAGTTAAAAAGGTGGTTTTTAAATATAATATTTAATGAGAGTCGTAAAGTAAATCTAATTGGTAAATACAGTCAGCCCCACTTAACGCTGTTTCACTTTAACGAGAAATAATTAATTCATCGAATTTTTTTTTTAAATCGCCCGAACACATGAAATATGATAAGTCTGTGGAACTTAGTGTTTCTTTGATATTATCAGCAATGCACATCAGACTGGTAGCGATTTTGGTATAAATGGGTAGTGAATGTCAAATATTTAGTATACATTCAATACAACTGTATTGTTGCATTATTAAGAAAAAGTTTTATTAGGTTTAAATCATTTTTTAAATGCTGTTATTTAGAATAAATTTTTAACGCCGTTAAAATCTAAATATGTAAAGTAATTTGTTGATGTTTCGACGAAAAAAATACAACTTTCCACATTCAATTATCCAGTGAAATATCTATTATTTTCATTTTTTAAATGAAAGATGTTCAACTGCACAGCCATTTTTATAATGTATTATTGTGGCTTCATGAGTGAATGACCAATGAATCTTAATTTTTTGTCTGCATATTTGTAGGTCTTTTGGATCTTGGTTTTCCACTTGCTAGATATCTTCGTTCCTAACCTTATCTAGTCACCCTATCATTAGGAAGCTTTTGAAGCTTCCGGAGTTTTATGTTCTATGTGTTGATGACTCTCCATGTTCCTGCTTCATAAAACACGACGGATTTGACATAGCTAATGAAGATAATATATAAATATACAGAACTCGTTTACGAGTCACTTGGTTTGGCTTACGAATTTTTTATCAAAATTTTTCTTGATATAAGAGCAATGGCATAAAAGATGAGCAACATTTCTGTGCTTAAAGTAGATCCCTGAAGTTTTGCAGTATAATTGGTAGGCCTACGTATTTTTTGCCTTTTCTGCTGAACCTCACCTGAAAACTACTGAACTGATTGTTCTCTCATTAACACGGTCTCGGTCAACTTATTCACTTGTATAGTTAAGATATGTGTTGAGCATACATTGTTAGCTTGTGTTACTGTTGTGACTGTGTAGTAACTGCGAAAATATATGCCATTAAGTAATAAGAGTGAGAAACCATGTGAAATATAGGGAGATGAGTAAAGTGTGGGGAACATCATACTAATATAGCGATGATAAGGCGAAAATGGAGCAAAGAATCTGTTTAACACAACTCTGTCATATTTCCTTGTAATTCTTTCAAATGCATGTGTCACCAGGTGCTACTGGGTAGGTTCCATGATAAAGCAACACATATAGAAAAAAGTTACCATGGCTACAAAATAATGAACCTTTTTATTAATAAAAAAATTATAGCAATGTATTCATTAATATGCTTAGACCTAATAGTAATTTTTGTTTTCTTTGGCACCAGTCATATGAGTTTCCATTATTACTTATGTGAAAATCTGCTTTTATATTCTAGTGTTTTTGGATTACGAAACATCTCTCTGGAACGAATTCCGCTCGTAAATCGAGGTTTGACATATATATATAAGTATATATCACGCATTTCTGCTAATGTATGTGCACGTATCCACGTTTTGTACATGATATTATTGCCCCGTTTACGGCTGTGTTTTATTGGAACGTTTCCCCTGCGTTAAGCGAGCGAGGTATGACTGTAGTTAATGTAAAAAAATGTTTTAAAATAAAATTTCTTCTTACTTTCAGCATCTGACAGATTTTGTTGATGACGTTTTTTAAATGTGCAGACAGCAAAGAGTTTTTGACTGACTAGAGCAGGACACAACTCATGAAATGTCGCTCTGTCTATTGTTGGTGCTTTTGTATAAATAGACATAATCTGCTGTGCACTATAACAACTGACCTAAAAATAATTTAGAATACAATGAGTATTCTAGAAAATTTAATATACATCAATTTAAGACATAACGACAAGACATCTTTAACATTCAATATTAATCATTAATTACTGCACAAGGCGTGAGGACATATATTTGTTTAATGTATAACCTGCTTCTGAGTGTTGTACTCTCTCTTTTTTCTGTTAGGGTGGCCATGAAACTCGTGATGGTCTATAGAAGGAGTGATGTGAAGCGTAGACATTAACTCTTTCAAGCCTGACGATGATAGACAAAATATAGTTTAGCCCCAACTTATTCGCATAAATATATATATAATTTAAAAAATTCATTAAAAAAAGTTGAGGTTTTTATACCTTGATATTTTTAAGCGAGGAATTTGTACATTTTGCCCTTTTTTTTTATAGAAAGCGGCAATAGAAAGTAATATTTATCAGAGCTTACTTTAAGAAATTATGATTATTTTAAATGAACGCATTGATCTTAAGACATTTTTGATGAGAGTGGACTAAATGCACCTAATAAAAAAAATTAAGAGAGAGCTTTATTTTAAACTATTTTATTTTAAATCACTCTTTCAAAATTTATAAGTAGTTTTGATAAGGAATTTGAAAAAAAATACTTTCTTTTTTAAACATAGAAGTTTTGAAAAATGTGGAAATGTATTGAAAATAATGATTAGCCATATTTTAACCGATACCTCTTTGCATTCGGGAATGTTGTCACGGGTTGTGAGTAATTGGGCGAAATCATTCCCACTTTACTCCTCCAGCCCCTGATTCCCAATGCTACCCCCTAATAATAATATGTTTCATCCCCCCATTCCTACCCCTACCCCCGTAATTACGTCATACAGCAGGTGGTCAGCGAGTTTGAATGAAAGCCCTACTAACCGACGAGTGGAACGCGGGTCAGGAATCTGGCAGGAAGATGCCATTTCGCACCTTGGGGTTTTCCTCTTACCAGTCGGCCATTGTTCGACTTCCGAAAAAGAATAGATGTCCCATCTCACGGCCAGCTACTATTGTCTTTGTCGGCTAGATGTACCTTCAACCCCCCCCCTATAGGGCGGGAAATTAGTGACCGCCGATTGGCGGGGTAAAGATCGTGGATAGATGATTGGTCAGGGGGTCACGTGTGCAAGTCTGGAAGCGTGAGAGAAAGCGTAAAATAAGTTATTCGACTTGGGGTTTTCGAGGAGAACGGTCGACGTATGAGAGAGAGAGAGAGAGAGAGAGAGAGAGAGAGAGAGAGAGAGAGAGAGCGAGAGATCGAGAGAACGTTCTATTCACTTTGTTCATTTTGGTGGGTTATTTTGTTTTACCTTTGAAAGCCACCAGACCCTGTTAAGGAAACGGGAGGCCCACTACCCCCCTAGGTCAGATACCTGGCGCCCTTGGAGACCGAAAGTGTCCTGCTTCACGTGCGGGTCACCTGAACACTGGTCAGTAAGGTGTCCACATCGGAAAGGTAGTCCGATGGGGGCGGTAAGACTCTTAAGATCAACCTCCGGTATCACTCCGCCCAGGTCCCGGCTACGTCGGACCGTATGGGAGAACGGGTAGCTGAGGTAGGTGCTGCTGTAACACATGAAGATAGTTCTCCCATTTCAAAGGGGTTAGTTAACGGACACCCACGTGCACGTCCTAAAGGATTCGGGACGCTGGGGAGTCGTGGTCCGTGCCTCTTTAGTACCGGACCAGGGCAGACCTGGGCGGAGGGGCCAGTTGAAGACAATTAACGGGGGGCGTGTTCGAGGTCCCAGTCGTTGTTGTACAAGCTGACACGCCGTATTACGTGGGGCAATTAGAAGCATGGGCGCTTGTCACAGGTTGTGACTAATATGTCGAAACCATCCCCTTACTCCAACCCCTAACTTAATAATATTACTAACGCTAAGGTGTATATTATACCATGTATAGTAATATACGTTCCCGTGCTCCCCTTTTTACCCCACCCCCGTAATTGCGTCATCAGCCAGGTGGACAGCGGAAGGTGTACGAGGCAGGGAGGTAACAGAAACACGTTACATTCCTCCCGGGGAATTCTCTGACCACCGGACTACTATTCTCCGGTCGGCTTCTTCAAAGGGACAGCGACCCGCTCGATGTCTAGTTACTACGGTCTTTGTCTATACGACGTACTTTCCCCCCCCTCCTCATCTAGGCTCCACCCCCTAATTTGAAAGTTTGAAAGAAACATATATTATAGTTGATTGGCTACGGGTCACGTGGGAGAAATGATATGAAGAATGAAATATAGATTCGTCGACATTCGACGGAGGGTCTTGGTAGTGACCAGTCGACTGTTGTGTCTCTGAGTGAGAGAGAGAGAGACAGAGAGAGAGAGAGAATTAACTAGTGATAACGCATTTGTTCCCATCATTCCTTTTATATTGGATTATTTGCTGCAGTTTGAATTATCTTTGCTTATGATAAGTCACTAGATCCCTGTTACGGACTGGTGCCTTTGTATAATAAATATCTTGGTGTTGTACACACGCTTGTGGAATTGATTATTCGTCTCTTGTTATACGTTTAATTGTTGGTGAGACTGTGTGTGGTAGAAACACAAATACAAATACGAGTCATCATTGAGTCAGCCCTCATACTCTTAGCAACAAGCCAAGGATACCCTCAAAGGGGTCCTCAACATCTGGGGGCCCGTTCGGGATCCTCAACAGCGCTAGATGAGCCCCTCAACGACCTCATTATCGGCAATGTGCCAGGGGCTCAATTCCCCTTTTCATCCACCACAGACTGGGAGGGGGATCCCCTACACCAGACCCAAATATGCAGTGAAGACAAGGGTGCAGAAGAGAAAGCAGATGAAACCAGTTAAACCCCTCCCCATACCCCTATGCACTGCTTCAGCCATTACCTCTTCTGAGTTTCGAATCCAACAGCAAAACAACCCCACCCTTCGTTAGTTAAAACAATGGGCAGAAAGTGGAAGGGTCAACAACCACCGGGGCCGCACTAAGAGATATGTAATTTAAGGGGATCTGTTATACAGAGAGCTCGTAAGTAAGAAGGGGGAGACATCCATCCAGTTAGTTGTGCCCAAAGAGCAGAGGGGCGAGGCGATGAGAGTGGCCCATGAGATCCTTTTTCGGGGGTCATCTGGGGCAAAGAAGACCCTTTAGAGGATACAATCCCAATTTGTTTGGCCAAGTATAGGCGGCAACGTGAAGAGGTATTGTATATCGTGTGACCGATGTCAACGCACCACACCTAAAGGAAAGACTAGTAAACTACCATTAGGTACCATGCCACTCATAGATGTCCCATTTAAATAGGTAGCAGTTTATATCGTGGGCCCCTTTGACCCCACGTCAGATAGAGTGAACCGCTACATTCTGATCCTAGTAGACTACGCCACACGGTACACATAGGTGGTACCTCTTCGAGTTATTGATACCGAGAGAGTTGCGAAGGCTTTAGTAGAAATATTTACTCGGGTAGGGGTCCCTGAGGAAATATTGTCCGACAGAGGGACCCAATTTAACTCCCAGCTGATGGGAGAAGTATCGAGACTACTGTCTTGACCTCTCTATACCACCCCAGTGTAATGGGCTAGTCGAAAGGTTAAACGGCACTCTCAAATCGATGCTGGGGAAGATGTGTTGCGAGAGGCCCAAAGACTGGGATTGTTACTAACCAGCCCTGTTGTTTGTTTATAGGGCGGCCCCTTAGGAAAGCTTGGGCTTTTCACCACTTAAGCTGTTATATAAACGTAAGGTAAGGGGGCCGAGCCACATACTTCGTGAGCTATGGTCCAAAGAGCAGGAGCCCATTGAAGTTCGGACCACTTACCAATATGTGGTCGACCTTCGTGACGAACTAGAGTAGACCTGTCAACAAGCCCAGCAAAAGTTAGGCCCAGCCAGTGAAAGGGCTCGCAAATACTTTAACCAGAAGGCTAAACCCCGGAATTTTGCCCCGGGGGATAAAGGGCTAATTCTCATGTCTGATGAGAAAAACAAATTGTTTATGCAGTGGAAGGGCCCTTACCAATTGATCAAAAGGTTGGGGCTCCTTGACTACCAGCTCCAACTCCCCAGAGGGACTAAGGTTTTTCACGGGAATCTGTTGAAAGCTTTTATAAGCCACGACCCGAGTGTTCGGTGAGGGGCCAAGCGAGTAAAGCGAGGAAAATTGAGGAGGGGAGGATAGAGGAGTTAGACATAGACCCAATGGAGTCAAAGGGGAAGAAAGTATCCTCGCCGCATGGGCAGTAATTGACAAAATTGAGGAAAGTAAGTGAGGGGAAGTATTACTACCAGGGCAAGGGGCAGAGACGGGCATTGACGTGGTGATCTCCCCCCTACTATCCAGCCCCGAGTCAAAGAGATAAAACAACTCTGCGAACGTTACTCGGACGTCCTGACAGATCTCCCCGGTCGGACTCACTTGGTTAAACACGACATACGTCTGATAGTCGACAAACCTGTCAGACAGTCGATGTACCCCACACCCTTTTGCGGCCAAACAGTCCGTTGAGAGGGAAATTGAGGACATGTTTAGACTAGGGGTTATCGAGAGGTCCCATTCCCCTTACTCCTCCGCAGTGGTGTTAGTGAAGAAAAAGGATGGGGCATATAGGTTCTGCGTGGATTATCGAAATATGAATAAACTCACGGTTTTTGACGCAGAACCTCTTCCAAACCTAGAAGCCTTACTAGTCGATATAGCACAGGACAGGACAACGTTCCTGTCAAAAATAGACCTCAGGAAAGGGTACTGGCAGGTTCCCCTTAGCAACCGATCGCGTGAAATGCCGCCTTCCAAACCGCAGCGGGCCACTTTCAATGGCGGGTGATTCCGTTTGGTCTGGTTACCGTCCCTGCCACCTTTTCACGCCTTATGATGGAGCTACTAAGAGGGCTGTAGGGCGTCGTGTACTACCAAGATGACATACTCGTCTGCACACAGACCTGAGAAGAACATATTAACGTCTTAGAACAAGTGTTTAACAGATTGCGTAATGCGGTTCAGTGCATGCTAGGGGGCGAGGGCGTTGACTTTCTGGGCTATCGTTTAGGTGGGGGTGGGATGAAACCCGGCCAGGCGAAAGTAGATGAAATTCTAAAGATCTCCACACCAAAGACCAAAACAGGTCCGGGCCCTGATTGGGCTTATAGGCTACTATCGGTGGTTCATCCCGAACTTCGCCGCGGTGACCGCCCCTCTTACTGACTTGACCCGAAAGGGCTGTCCCACCAAAGTTGCATGGACAGACAGTTGCCAGAAGGCCTTAGAGACAATACAATCCCTCCTAAGTAGTGACCTACTCCTCCGACTACCGGACTTCACACGTCGGTTCATCTTAAGGACCGACGCATCGGCCACTGGCCTGGGTGCAGTGGTACTGCAGGAGTTCCCGGATGGTAAGTTTCCCATTACTTATATCATCCGCAAACTGACCGAGAGGGAGAAAAAGTATGTCACCATAGAACGGGAAGGCCTAGCTATTGTGTGGGCCACAAAATAGTTAGAGATTCTTGTACGGCACCGAGTTCACCATTGAAACTGATCATAAGCCCCTCCTCTTTAACTCGGAGAGCAAGATGAAAAACGATCGGGTAATGCGGTTGGCCCTGGCCCTACAGCAGTATAGGTTTGTTGTACACAGTGTCAAGGGGAAAGAGAATGTGGGGGCGGACTTGATGAGTCGGTGTCCAGTATTACTCGTCGACGGTTACATCCCTGTTAGAGCTCACTCACAAAACCACATTTAGAGAAGTAATGAGATGAATCTCGTGTGGTTTTACTAGGTCGCTTATTCCATGTATTCATGCATGTTCTTATTTTTATTGCAGGTTTGATGTTGTACTAATTAATGTAAAGTTATCCCATCAACGGGAGACCATCTTATTTCATTCTTATAAGTATGTAGTAACAGCCTATGTGGGCTTACTGATACAACTGTATTTATGTTTGAAGTGTCGCATTTCGAAAGTAAAGAGTGATCACTATTTTGTCTTATGTCCGGCTGGCACCATCATGCCATAAGCCGTTTTATTTTTTTATATATGTGTATCTGTACACGCTGACTCTATCTATTATGATATGGTCAGATTTGTTTAATTAAGCTTTCTTGTTTTTCTCCATTTAACGCTCCATTTGTTTGGAACATTTTTATAAAAGTATATACGTGATTCTAAAGCACATATGTTTGTCTATCCCCTATTTAATTCACCATGTATTCTAGTCTCACTAATGTTAGGGATTAGATTGTCAAATAATGTGTCAGCGGGAGGAACATTAATGCTGTGTAGTGGCCTCACACTACTAAGGTGTGGTGATCCCTATGTTTTCGTCTGGGGTCGGTGTAATGTCAGGGTTTCTGAGTAATTGGGCGAAAACATTCCCACTTTACTCCTCTAACCCTTGATTCCCACTGCTACTCCCTAATAATTATATGTTCCATACCCCCCATTCCTACCCCTACCCCCGTAATTACGTCATACAGCAGGTGGTCAGCGAGTTTGGATGAAAGCCCTACTAACCGACGAGTAGAACGCGGGTTAGGAATCTGGCAGGAAGATGTCATTTCGCACAATGGGGTTTTCCTCTGACCACTCGGCCATTGTTCGACTGACGATAAAAAATAGATGTCCCATCTCACCGTCGGCTACTTTTGTCTTTGTCGGCTAGACGTAATTTCACTCACTCCCCCTTTAGGGCGGGAAATTAGTGACCGCCGATTGGCGGGGTAAAGAGCGTGGATGAATGATTGGTCAGGGGCGTCACTGTGCAAGTCTGGAAGCGTGAGAGAAAGCGTGAGATAAGTTATTCGACTTGGGTTTCTACAAATCCTAATAAGTCAGCGACTCATACACCTCAGACGACAAGCTAATAGCTGGGGTTCTATGTTGAAAAATCATGCATTTTTGTGCTACAAACACCAAACCTGGCACAGATGTTCAGTTTTTTATGCTGAATAAAATGTGATACAGAGTACAGAGCCACAGCAAAATTTTAATCAGTTTCTATTTATAGTAACATTAAAAATGGCCGCTCAAAGAAATTCATGTAAGGTGACAAACTGATAATTTTTAAGCTACAAACGCCAAACCTGGCACACATGTTCAGTTTATAATGCAAAACAAAATGTGATACAAAAAATGCACAAGTTTGTTAGTTTCTTTTTTTTTTAGTAACAGAAAAATGACCACAAAAGTAAATTTTGAGTATGATGATAAATTGACCTTACATTTTTTTAATCTGGTTCATTTAGTTCAATTTGTGTTAGATGCTTGAACTGGATGTTGTACTGAAAAGTCGGTTCCTCAGACACAGCTGCATAAAGCAGTGCATTTTAATCCGGCCTTGTTGCACTTAAAACGCTTGGATCTGCATTCTTTTTTACAAGCACATTAGAACAATTCACGACAAGTCATAGATGCTTGTGGCAAAACAGTCCAAAAAGGATGCCATTGTCTGTCCATAAACTGCCAACCCCACTCACTTGGATCAAGAAGCACTGGTTGTCGTTCATGTGCCTGGTTCCAAATATGGCCTCCTTGGTAAATTGCCCGTTTGAAAGATTCGTGTGGTTGATGGAATTATTGAAGATCACATCTGGACCTTGAGTGGTAACAATAAGCTTCTGTGATTGTACTGTAAGAAGATATCGTGCTAGGAATGCGAACAACTGGGTCTTGTTTGCATTCACCCGCAAGAAACTCCCCCCCTGCGATGGTAATACGGTCTCTGGCGTCACACGCTTTCTCTTCTCTGGTCCTCGGCACTCTCTTGTGAAAGCTTTTAAGCTGTCACTTCGATAACAGTCCCACACTACATCTAGACGATGGGAGATATTTTGCAGGGTCTGCATCACATAGGGGATAACCACCTGGTTTGCGTAGTCAGCAAATGTTCTTGAAGATCCTGGCCTCAACATATTGACAACAGCCGCCCCATCAAGGATGGTCATGTCAGTGACTGTTGGCACTGCTGATGAAGTTTGGAGAGTTTCCAAACACTCCAGCAACCCCGACTTGCTTGACACTCTCATTCGTCACTCACAGGACAGCGATATAGGAGCCGACTGATTTTCATATGAAAAAAGTCTGTCAAGCCCCCATTTCTGGTTTGGCATGCTACATACAACCTCGAAAAGAGGTAACAGTCACTTTTAATTGATGAAATCCTATACTGTGGTGCTGTCAGCTTCTTTCTTTGTAGATGAATGTTTTACTTCTTCGATAAACTCTGTCAATTCAGCAAAGACCAAAGCTTTTCGAATTTGATCAGATCTCTGATCTGCGCAGTATACTTTAGGCTGAGCTTTTCTGTATAGGTTAGCGAGACAGGCAGGGTGGTATTTCAGTTCTTGGGCAATCACGTCTTAAATCATTGACCACCACCTCATCATAATGAGGTAGTAGTTTCAAACCTTTTAATTTACTACCGAATTTTAATTACTATCTATCGCACAATATATGCTAACCAAAAATATACTGTTTTAACAATCATGGTTAAATAATATAATGTACGTGAGTGTTTGTACTAGGGTTTCGGTTAAGATTATGGTAATGTAAAATTAAGTAAAGTTAATGTTGGTGTTACTGTTAATAAGTGCCAAGGTTAGGAATATGTCCAGCCAGAAAATTATGACTTATGTGATTTAAGATAGGTCTAATTCTCAACGTTTGCCGAGGACTGAGCTTTTTACCTTTTAAATTATAACTAATTCAATATACCTAACGTTAACTCACCCTATCTATCCCTAAACTGGTAACCCTAATCGTCAATTATAAAAACTTTACTTAACAATTTTAGTGTAAAATTTACAAACGAAATGTAACTTACTTTTCAGGTCACAGACATACTTCTCAGAGAAGTATTTGTAACCCTTCGTAACTTCTCTCTCTGATGTCCCTTCATAAGTACCTACATAAGTCACTACATAAGTCACTACATAAGTCCCTATATAAGTCCCTACATAAGTCCCTATCTATGTCACTACATAAGTCCCTACATAAGTAAGTCCCTACATAAGTCCCTATATAAGTCCCTACATAAGTCCCTATCTATTTCACTACATAAGTCTCTACATATGTCCCACCATATGTCCCTACATAAGTACCTACATAAGTCTACATAAGTCTCTCCATATGTCCCTACATATGACCCTACATAAGTCTTTACATAAGTCCAGTGCTTTTTTTCTAGCGAAAAATGTTTGGGAACTCATTTCACATCTGTTTTTTAACTTATGTCAGAAAATACTATAATAGTCTATAAAAAAAAAGGTATGGGAACTTAGCTCCCATGAGTTCCCACTGAAAAAAAGCACTGCATAGTCCCTACAAAAGTCCCTACATAAGTCTCTACATATGTCCCTACATATGACTCTACATAAATCTCTACATAAGTCCTTACAAAAGTCCCTACATAAGTCCCTACATTTTTCCATACATATGTCCCTACATAAGTCCCTACATAATCTGATATCGGGACATTTTGTGACTTTAAAATCTTGTCATCGTCAGAAAAATTAGATTTTGGTAATAAATTTAAACTCATTATATCTTAGATTAGACGAAAATATAGAAAAAATAATCGAGAATTAATAGAATATATCGAGCTAACTATTAATCAAGAATTTAAATATCAATAACACAAAGCGACCGGAAGCCCATTATGATCTTTTCACAAAGACAGCTGACGCGCAGTACTCTCGCACTCCATGAACACGCTTGAGTGCGCCGCCTGGAAATTGTGCATGTGGTGAACAACTTCCTGGGGAACATGAAGGGAGCGAACCACGCCAGACTCATCAGCAGCATGATAGAGGGCTTCCAAAATCTCGGGTGTTTGATGAGTATAAAGATGCACTTCTATAGCTATATAATGGTCCTGTGTGCATTGAATACAGTTAGCATAATCATTCATAATAAAATGATTACAAGTTTAAATATCTATAGAATTTATTTATATCAATTGTATATGCTGTAAGTCCAATACTTTACACAAATATATAGATCTTTGTTCGTTTGTGCTTTGTATATAGCTATAATAACATCAGTCAAATTTTCTCTAAGAGTTAGACCGGCAACACTCACGCTTCGCCCCTGGCTCTTTTATATACAGATGATTACTTAATATCATGCTCTTACCTTGAAGAGATACATCTTTAATATTATTAGAAAACCGCTGAAAAATAATGTTGATGAAATCCTCAGGATATGGCAGTTGTCGACATTTGTCTTTAACCTCTGACCCTGAAACAAGATTTGTCTGTTGCCTAAGATTTAACAATATTACACAGGATCTATGAAACAAGAGTTTCCTGCTAACAAATAGAAATGTTTTCATAATGACGAGAATATATAAAAGAAAATAGAGTATGGTTAAAAATTTTAAAACGAGAATGGCCACATGAACGTCGTAATATACTACAACCCAAACACATGTCACGAGGCCATCTTGGACAAACACATGTCACGAGGCCATCTTGGACAAACACATATCACGAGACCATCTTGGAGGGCCTGTACAATTAAATCTGCAATTAATTTATGATTGTGTGTAATTGGGGTGGATCAGATGGCTGATAATGTCAGGAGAGAGGGTTGGCTGGAGATTGCCCTGTTTGCCAGATTGTCATTATAATTTGTATAATGATTTCAGTAAAAAATGAGCAGCTCAACCTATTAATTTGTAAATGGATTAAGATGATGGGCAACCTACTTTGAATTTAAACATACATACTATTGTTTTTATATCTCAAAAATATTACCTGAATATATAAGATAAATGATTAATGCAGCCATTTCTTCAACTCTTGAATTATTTATGAATCCTACGTCATCAGCGTTCATGTAAAACAATACTGCATCGGCACTAAGACACTGTAATAAATAATTGGGCTTTTGTTAACAACACATGACCGCTGTGTTTATAAAGGCAAATATCTAGAGCCAAAGAATAAACACATAAAACTCACGTTATACTTCAGTAAAATAAAAGCCGTAGTCACTACCAGTGATATTTACGTTAACGAGAATAAGAATAAGAACGAAAATTATTGAAATTCGTTAAGGATAACGAAAATAAGAACAAAAATTATTTTGAGAACGGTAATAGAATAGAAATAAAAATTAATTTTCATGAATAGAATAGTAATAATAACGAAAATTATTATTGAACGAATATCGCGTGGAATATGTTCCGCCATTTGCGCCGAATACCGTGTTTTCGTGTTGACGCATTCGTCCAGTCATTTCCGTCAAATTCGTAATTTGTATTGTAGTAAAAAGCGCTAAAGAATCGCATTTCTTCATGATCGGTTACTTCCGGTTCAAAAACTTTCGCCGGTTTATTTATTCGATTTATATTTGTTTTGGACGAGTAAAGTTTGTTTTTGAGGACAATGAGTTCATTATCAAAGATGTTAGCTGGAAGAAAGAAGGAGAATCTGGTGTGGGATTACTTTACATATATGGAGCAGGAAGGGAAAGTGAAATGTAAAGTTGTTATTGAAAAGACTAATAGCGAGTGTGGTGCTTTGTTGGCGGGTAAAAACAGTACAAATATGCTGTCGCATCTCCGCAGATTACATAAGCAGGAGTATGAACAGTATGTTAAAGCAACCGAGGCGAGATCATTAAAGACAAAGAAAACGACGGTTTGCAAAAATGCGACTCAGACATTGGCTGATTGCGTTCAACGTAAAATCGTATCCTGGTCAACAGAGTCGCGGAGTATCAACAGCGTTTGTATAGTGTGATGGACATGTTGATAGACACCTGCTATCCGGTCACAGTGGTTGACAAGCCGTCATTCAGACACATGATTAAAACACTTGATCCAAAGTTCCTTCTTCCTGGTTAGTTTTTTAAGTGTTAAGTACTTAGCAGTTCATAAATTCATAATTTCATATTCTTTATGAACAGCTTTATACATAGCTTATATCTTATACATATCTTAGTTTCTGGCTTGGCTGTAATTTTTTTTAAAGTTAACTATGGACTTTGTCAAATAAACAATGTCACAATATTAGCCACCACTGTTCTTTAAGATATTTATCTTTATTGCTTTCTAGCGTAGTCGACAATGAACAAGAAATTTACTGAACAGTTCAATCTGAAGTCGGTTTGCATAAGGGCCTTACTTGATCGAGCAGGCTGGATAACCATATGCCTTGATGGATGGTCGAAGCCAGGATTGTCATCTTCATTCGTTGGAATTTCAGCATGTTTTTTTGACCCAGAAACGTCTACTCCGATTCATTCTTTTTTGAATTTGACCGAGATTGAACATCCTCACACCGGTGAAAGACTGGCAGCATGTCTTGACAGCAGTCTCACATTATGGAATATAGCTCCTGAGAAAGTTTTATTGGTCATATGCGATAATGGAAAAAATATAGTAAAGGCTGTTACCATATTGTAAAAGAAGCACCAGGTAATGCGGCATTTTACTTCATTTCCATTTCCGAATAATTGTGGATTTTGTTTTTGTGTTTATAAATTTTGAGATCAGCTTAAGTGGTAAAGTACTTCTTCTTTTGGTGATAGATTCTTTTGTTTTCGTGGTCGATTTACTCACAAAAATTTCAGTATTGATTATTGAACTGATGAAATGGAAAAAATCTGGCTTCATAGTAAATTGTAGATAATTGTTCAGGGTTATATGTTCGTCTTATTTCAGGAACAAAATGATAACCAAGTGTCAGAAAGCGACGTTGAGGATGAAGAAGTTGAAACCAGTAACACTTCACAAACTTGATCTTCCAGAACACGTGCCGCTAAGACGGCTGGCATGTTTGGCACATACTTTACAGCTCATAATCAAACCAGTTTACAGCCATTACGATGTCCTGCTAGCCAAGACTCGTAATCTCGTCAGTCGCATCAGAAAATCAGGTGCTGCTACAGAGAAGTTAATAAAGATTTGTAGAAAAACAGTTATTTCTGACTGTGTCACAAGGTGGAGCAGCACCTATACCATGATCAAACGTTTAATCACAATCGAGAACGCAGTTAACGAGATTCTGACTGGCCTTGGTAAGGAATGTATCTTGTAATTCTTTGTATAATATTACTTTTGTTTGTTCTGTAACTTCTGTCTTTTTTGTTTGTTCTGACATTTTGTAAATTCCGTCATTGTGATTTCAAGTTTTAAACTAAAATTTATGCTTGACAAACTGGGTAACAGACTTTCTTTTGGGTAATCTCCCATTGAAGTTTTATCTTTCTGGCATATTGCAGGCATGGATTCCTTGCTTCCAAGTGAATGGCTGAGGCTTGAAGAGGTTGTCACCCTGCTGGAACCATTTGCGGTACAGACGGATATTCTGCAGTCCGACACCCAATCACTGTCTACTATCATCCCATCACTGGTAAATCTGGAATGTCATCTTGAACAGTCCCCAGCACCGAAGATCCTAACAAGCAAGCTTCTGCGTGATTTTAGAAGCAGATTTGAATTTATTTTTAATCCTGAATGTATCAGTTTTAATCCTTTGCCTGCTGCTGCATGCCTACTTGATCCTAGCCTTGCTGATGTTCTTTTCTCACCTGACTTGTAACCACTTTTAAATGCAGCAAAAATGATCATCTATACACTAATTGGTTCAGACTCATCCTCATCTTTATCTGAGATTCCATTGGAACCTGGTTTATCTTCACCTCCTCCAGCACTGCAAAGGTTCAAGTTTCTCGCTACCCGGCTTGTTGAAAATGCCTTAACTTCATCACCAACTGCATCTAGAAGTCAGGACACTGTACAATGTCAGTTGAATCGGTATACAACAGACACTACAGACAGGAATACTTGTACAACGACAACGGATTCTCTGGTATTCTGGCACAACAGAAAAGCAACTTACAGCAAACTGTCAAAAATCGCTGAGGATTTGTTAACGGCACCTGCTTCGCAGGCATACGTAGAACGAATCTTTTCTATGTGTGGAATGTTAACCACTGGGAGGCGAAATAGAATGCAAAAATTCCTTGAAATGAGGGTCTTTTTGAAATTAAACAAGAACATTGCTCAACTGTGATAAGCTTGTTCTTATTTTATCACTGATAACTCAAAACTCAAACTGTTGGAACATAGTGTCTGATGACCAGCTGACTCATTTTTAATTTCTTATGTAGATAATGTTGATTGTAAAAATGTAGAACTTGATAGTTGATACTCGATAGCAGCAACTATCTATATGATAGCTATAAAGTGTTTTATTGAAATAAAGTTGTTATGAATATTCAAATTCGTGAAGTTCGACAGTTTGACCCTTTATTATGAAAATAACAATTGAAAATATTTCAGAACTTGAATAAGAATAATAATTTAAAATAATTACAGAACTTGAATAAGAATAAGAATTGAAATTATTTCAGAACTTGAATAAGAATAAGAATAGAAATTAATTACAGCGAATAGAATAAAAATAAGAAATGAAATTTTTTTTAGAACTGAAATATCACTGGTCACTACTAGTAGCGGCTTTAAAGTTACAAGCGTGGATCTTAAGGAACATCACTGTATGTTACATATCATATTAAACAATCCCCTAAGGCTTACCTTCCAGTCATACCTATAAAAAATCCCACCTAACATATAGGAAAAAATAAACATATGACACATATGAAACATAACAACAAAGATATTTTATTATTTCAACTGGAGAAAGCCGATTGTGAACTCAATAAGCTGCATGCAAAGAAAATAAATAGCGAAATAAAAACGCTTCCTATAGAATGTGATATAGCTAAATGTGTGCGTGGTATAAATGAACAGGCAAACTATCACCGCCTCCACTGCAAGAGGCCCCTTCAAGTTTAATTATGATTACATCTGATACTTAGAACGCCCCGACAGGCACCTCTGTCTGCAATCATCTCAGTAAGTCTCTACCTAGGTCAACTAATACCTGAGTAAGTCTCTACCTAGGTCCACAAATACCTGAGTAAGTCTCTACCTAGGTCCACTAATACCTGAGTAAGTCTCTACCTAGGTCCACTAATACCTGAGTAAGTCTCTACCTAGGTCCACTAATACCTGAGTAAGTCTCTACCTAGGTCCACTAATACCTGAGTAAGTCTCTACCTAGGTCCACTAATACCTGAGTAAGTCTCTACCTAGGTCCACTAATACCTGAGTAAGTCTCTACCTAGGTCCACTAATACCTGAGTAAGTCTCTACCTAGGTCCACTAATACCTGAGTAAGTCTCTACCTAGGTCCACTAATACCTGAGTAAGTCTCTACCTAGGTCCACTAATACCTGAGTAAGTCTCTACCTAGGTCCACTAATACCTGAGTAAGTCTCTACCTAGGTCCACTAATACCTGAGTAAGTCTCTACCTAGGTCCACTAATACCTGAGTAAGTCTCTACCTAGGTCCACTAATACCTGAGTAAGTCTCTACCTAGGTCCACTAATACCTGAGTAAGTCTCTACCTAGGTCCACTAATACCTGAGTAAGTCTCTACCTAGGTCCACTAATACCTGAGTAAGTCTCTACCTAGGTCCACTAATACCTGAGTAAGTCTCTACCTAGGTCCACTAATACCTGAGTAAGTCTCTACCTAGGTCCACTAATACCTGAGTAAGTCTCTACCTAGGTCCACTAATACCTGAGTAAGTCTTTGTTAACACAAAAAAATATTTTAACATTCTTCACATATAGGACTAAATCTTATTTGACCTAAACATTTTAAATGTTTAACTTTTTTATTTTGTCATTTTTATTGATTGACTTTTATGCCCAAGAAATTGTTCAATCGTTTTATAGTGTAGGTTAATAATGTAAATAATGTCACAGAAACATTTTAATTAACGTATTTCGGTTTATTAAAGTGCACCTTTAATTTTAATCTTCTGAATACATAAAACGATAGGTAAATAGATATGACTATTGATTTCACCGTGTTTACAATTGGAGTTTCCGGAAGTTACCCCTCTTTTAAAGATGTATCATCGGGAAATGACGTCACAGAGGAATTTTATTTATGGCGCCGTCGAGATTACTTTAATATAGTAAAATACTAAAATAAAAAAAAATAATTACAATTAAACTACCCATCGAGATGAAACGAAACCTGTCTTATAACCTTCCCCGAGTAATTATGTGTATGTGTAACGAATTTCACGTTATTTGGTTGTCTGGATCTTGAGTTATAAGGGAACAGACAGACAGACAGACAGACAACAAATGCCTCTTATAAGTATAGAGACTAGTTGCAAGTACCCGGCTTTGCCCGGGTTTAAAATGAGGTTTTCTAATTACCTTCTGTTTTCTCCCTTCCTCTCTCCCTCCCTCCCTCCCCCACTCTCCCTTTCCCTCCCTCCCTTTCTCCCTCCCTCTCTCCCTCCCTCTCCCGTCTCTCTCTCTGCCCTCTCCCCCTCCTTCTCTCCCCCCTGTCCACCCCCTCCCTCCCTCTCTCCCCCTTCCTCCCTACCTCTCTCTCTCCCACCCTGCCCCCTCTCTCTCTATTTATCTCTTCCTCCCATTTCTCCTATCCTCTCTCCCTCTCTCCTTCCCTCCCCTCTCTCTCCCTCCCTAACCCCTCTCTCCCTCCCTCCTTTCTCCCTCCCTCCCCTCTCCACCCTTCCCCTCTCTCCCCTTCCTCCATTCCTCAGTCCCTCTCTCTCCCTCTCTGCCCCCCTCACTCTTTATCAAAATGTCAAAAAAGTGAGGGGTTTGGCCTTATGCGCGCCTGTGTCGTAAGGCTGTCTTGTGTTTTTTCTTGAAAAAGTAGAAAAAAAAATGTTTTTTGTTCAGTTTTGAATGTTTTTATATTTTTTTTTTTGATTTAGCGAGTGTTAGTTTCATTTTTGTCACTAGATTTAAGTTCTTTTTCCACTAAATAATGAGAATCTGAGTCCATTTTAATGTAGTCAAAGTGACTGACAAAACGTAAACAAATCAAAATGGCGTTCGGTGCCGGTCAACTGACAGTGTTATTTTATTTGCGAGAAATTGTAGTTAAATAAAAAATAAATAAATATTTTTTATTAGAAAGTATTTAGCATGCATTTTTTAAATAAAAATATTACATTTGTAATAAAAAAATATTTTAAAAAATAATATTTTTCATGGTTTGACTTTATGGATCACCAGAGTCACATTTTATTGTAAGCCGTTTGTTGGGAGTTAAATAAAGGATATTTGTAACTACAAATATTGAAAATTTAACCTGTGGCTGTTAGTGTAAATGTTACGGCCAACATGTATGTGCGCATTTTCATATCTAGAAACATTTATTGATCAAGTGACGTACACACATATTTTATTATTATTAAATGACTATATGTACTATGAATTATTCAAGAGAAGGAATTAATATTTGTACCTAGTCTTTGAGTTTGTTGCTCCATAGAACAGATGATAATTATTTTTATAAAAAGTATAGCAATTTTTTATATAGTGTAGAGTTTGTGCGCAGAATTGGTATCTGTGTAGAAACAAGCAATTTAAGTCTTTTCCGTTTCGGACAAAAGACTTTTTAGAGCATTTTCGGTTACGCCGGACGAAATCCGTATATTTTTTTCCGGGTGGCAGCCATAGATTTTGCTGAATATTGATACGTAGAGAGGGAAGTAATCATGTTGAATAACTGTTAAAAAAATAAATAATGATTACACCCCTTTGATTAGCTTTTATTATTTATATTTAAATAATAAGCAAAAACGGTACTTAAAACGTCCCTTTTTTCGGCCCTCAGAGGTCAGATCGCAAAATGGACTTTTGATGTACACTTGGCAGGCCAAGACCTACAAAATCATATATACATCATGGATCTAGGACTTATGGTTGCTTAGATATAGGGCGCTCCTTTGTTAATATAGGTTATATAGTAAAAAACGGTACTTAATACGCCCCCTTTTTCCGCTCTCAGAGGTCAGATCGCGAAATGGACCAAAGTAATTTCTTGGCAGGCCAAGACCTACAAAATGATGTATACATCATGGGTCTAGGACTTATGGTTGTTGAGATCTAGGGTGATGACGGACAGACAGACAGATAGACTCGGCAGATGAAGTGTACAATTCATCTGTTTCAATAAACTCGGCATATAAAGGAATTGTGTGGTTACTCCCCCAACTTAAAGTCAAGTTCCCATTAGAGCTGGGTGGACTTGGGGAGTTACACCAGGACCTGAAAAATCCCAAGGTTCTCACTGAGGTTTGAACCCAGGGCTCTCCGGTCGACAGTCGCGCGCTCTACACCGCACACCACACGTCCCCTGGTATCTGTGTATAGCCTTAATAATGGGTATCTGTGTATAGCCTTTATAAATGGTATCTGTGTATAGCCTTTATAAATGGTATCTGTGTATAGCCTTTATAAATGGTATCTGTGTATAGCTTTTATAAATGGTATCTGTGTATTGCCTTTATAAATGGTATCTGAGTATAGCCTTTATAAATGGTATCTGTGTACAGTTTTTATAGATCGACCACAGTGACGATTAGGAATAAAAAAAAGGGGAACAACATTATTATATCATAAAATATATCATTAAAAAGCTTATCTTAAGCACCTTTATTATATATTTGTTTTGTTTTGATTTTCGACATTTTAATAAACGAAATCTTCAATTGATATTACCTACCATATCATTGTTTATTTTAACTTTTCAGATGTATTTATAATATTTTTGCGTAAATCTTTAATTTGGATAAAATGTATATTAATCAACAGAAAGCTGGATTTTTTTCTCTATAACATTGTTATAAATGTAGCTGCGCCATTTTAAAACACCCTATAATTATACATTTTTTTTTACCGACGCGATGGCCGAAGCGAAGGATTTTCAGTCTCTGACTACTCATAGTGCTTTAGAAAAAAAATATTTTTAGGACTTATCGAGTATCAGAGGTAATTAAAGCAGAGCTGCCAACTCAATGAAAATAACATTTACTGACAAATACAAGAACTCTCAACAAAATTTACGGACAAAAGCAATTTTTTACGAACACCTTTAACATAAAATGTTGACCTAAAAACGAACGAATATAAAGCATAATCCAAGCATTGTAGCTAAAAAATGTAAAGTATCCATTTGAGTATGTCTCTATGACCATGTTCATATTTTATAACGTTAGTTTATTGTACGACATCATCAGTCACAGTGTTTAATATCTTCTGCTGATGATCATATATAGAATCATTTACACTGTGGATCTTAGTGGGAGTAATTTTTCCCGGTCCATTTCTCACTGTCAGTAAACTTTCCAACATTGGAGTAGACAATTTGTTTCTCAAGTTGGTTTTCAATAAATTAACAGCATAAAAACGCGTTATACTTTTGCTGTTCCATGTGGAAACGCCAACAAAGTTTGTGCAAACTTCGAAAGTAGCAGAAATCTGTACTCTTTGTTTTCGATATTTCTAGTCGTTTGTCCAATCAGAAAGCTGTTGAGGAACCCTATTGAGGGTATCATTGGCTTGTTATCTAGGTGTATGAGGGCTGACTTAATTATGACTTGTATTTTTATTTGTGTTTATGCCACATAGTTTGACTAGCATTCAGACGTACCACACGTGGAGAGAATAAAGCAACAGGTCTTGTGTATACAATATAAACAGGCTATTTATTTACATGAAGGCACCAGTCCGTAACAGGATCTTGCAAAAACACAGCAAAGATAATCCAATAAAAATATGAATAAAGTGACGGACGTTCTCACGATATATATATATATATATATATATATATATATATATATATATATATATATATATATATATATATCTTTATCTCTCGTCGACCACTCTCTCAGAGCCACATAAGTCAACTCTCCACCAAGAGGAACCTCAGACGAATAACAAAAGCTATTTTACGGTACTCTTATACTTTTACACACGTGACCCCGACCAATCTTTCATCAACGCTCCTTTCCCTGTCAATTAGTGGGCGCTAATTTCCCCGCCCTAAATGGAAGGGGGGAGGTGGATGTACGTCATACCGACAAAAGACAAAAGTAGCTGGACATCTGAACGGGTTTCTATTCCTTTGTTTGTAGCCGAACCGTGGAACAGAGGTGCGAAATGACATCTCTATGTCAAATTTCTGTGCTCTCGTTCGACTCGTCGGCAGGTAGGCTTTTCATCTAATGCCTCGCTGGCCACCTATGGTATGACGTAATTAGGGGGTTGCCGTGCGAATCAAGGATTGGAATAAAGTGGGAATGGTTTCGACAAATTACTCACAACCTGTGACAAAATAATCATAACCTCCGACAGCCTTGACATTGCTTACATCCACAACTTGGTAGTCAATAAACTCGGCCTTTAAATAATCAAAAACTGATGGAGACACAATTTGTGGAAAAAGCTTGGCTAGTTACAATATTTCCGACTTTTCCACCGATATTCTGTTAGTGGGTTTTAGTGCTCCAGCACTCTGTTGATAATAGGCATTTTTTTCTGGATTGCACCGACAGTAGGGTGATAACAAAAAAATTTTTTTTATGAAACCACTCGCAATCGAGGAACTTTTATGTGTAATTTAAGAATATCAATTGCATTTTTGATTTTTTTTAAAAAAGTTCCCCCACCTCCCAATTTTTCGGAAGAAAAAAGTGAAAAAATATTTTTTTTTCAAAAAAAAAGGACAAGATTTTTTTTTAGCTTAATTCAAAAGAGTATTAATAATAACTAATCAACTTTTATTAACAAATAAGATACAGATCAGTTAGTAATATGTACAGAATGTACAAGAAATGTGTAAAACATATTGTTCATATGAACTTCAGATTCAAAAATTCAAATTTTCTCGATTTCGCATGAAGTTCCTCCATCAGTTTTACAGCACGTTTTTGCATTTTACCCTGATGAGTGAGGTAAACAGTTCATTAAAGGACGCTTTATTGTAGTGTTGCACATTGAATCAAGCATTTGCCCATTCATAGCAGATGAAGTTGCAAGCAGGAGCGAGGATGTTGCGCCACTCTGGTATCAGAAATAATGCTATAATAGTATATATCGCATGTGAGTTCCATCTTGCCTAGTGTAAATTTGGTAGTTTCTTCCAGCTGATGCGAGGCCAACGTGAAGTTGTTTTGTAATGACGATATGCCTGACATAATTCATAAAAAGAACTTGAAATCATCTCGCCATCCAGGGTTCTTGCCTGTGCTAACATCATCTTTCACAATGAGGTGGTAATCAGCCTGAAGAGTGGCATAGTTTTGCGTTAATTTGTCAATGAAGGAATAATTGAGTTCTTGTTTGCTCGTTGGTTCTTGAATAAGAAATTCATGACATGTTTCAGAAGGAGGTCTAGTACATGGTGCTGACAGTCAATATATTGTGGCTTCTGAAAGCCCTTGCTCAAGATATCACATTTGAGAGTACCGGGTTTTTATTTCGGTTGTCAAATTTTCAGCATAACTACTTTGATACTCTTCCCCTTGCTCTTTTACCATCAAACTGGAGACAATAGGATTGCTTTGCTTTGAAGTTTTTGAAAATTTTTGGTTTTTCATTTTCCGTCCCTTCAGAGATTACTCGTTTCCAAACACCCACCTGACTTGGAACCGGCACATCATGATCCTGTTCAGCAATGGTTACAAGAACACGTCATATGCTTTATGTGTAGAAATGTTGTTTTCAGTACTAACCAAACCCGCTGTTGTAGTGCTTGCTCTTTGATATTTCAGTTTGCCATTCAGAGAATGACGTGAAAGAATAGGTTGTCGAGTCGGGTGAAAAGCGAGGTTTCAGAATTCAAAAGATTCTGAAGACAGTTGTATGTGTTTTCCCCTTTTTTTTTTTTTTTTTTTGTGTATCGCTTGTGAGACAGTTGTATGTGTTTATTATGGGTTTGGGTACGGAGGGCTGACTTGAATTGAGTTTTTGAGATGATCGGATTCGTTTTCTTGGGTGGATTGATTCTAAAGAGGGCTTGTTTTGACCATTGAATAACCAATCTTTCACTCCATATCTTAACTTGCCTCTGGTAGAGCTCTTTATCCTCCTTGCTTTCCATTTTCCATTGACGTTGGTGACATCGAATAACCAGAAAGTGTCGAATAGGGTATCAGACAGTTTCTTTTGTTTTTATCATATAAATCAAACAGACAATTGATTTTCTTTCTGAGTTAGTTGCGCTGGATAATTCAGTGGAAAGTCTAGAATTTCCCTCGAAACAATGCTATATCCGTAAATAATAATTTTGATTCGATCCTAGTCGCCGTTTCTGGCTATTGAACAGAAAGCGTTGAAGTTTCAAATTTGACCGGTTTGTGGGCATCCATGTGAGATTAGATTAGCTTTTTTCAACAGATGGGAATTCTCGGATCCTATTCTGTTTAGAAGATGAGGGTAGATACCTTAATTTATAATGAAAATGGAAAAACCCCGGGCGCGAATGTGCCAAAAGCAGTCTAGAAAGTCATGTAAAAATTCAGTGTGAAATTGAAACTGATAGTCAAACTGCGCGATATGTGAAAACAAAAATGAAAAGGTGGGGGAACTTTTTTTCAATTTAAAAAAAAATAATGTTGCTACTGTCATCTGCATACAATTGTTCCTCGAATGTAAGGGGTTTCATGTTGGTTACAAAAAATTATGAAAATTGTTATCACCCTAAACCGACAGCTTTGGTATAAAATTCAAGAACATCAGCATCTACTTTTTGCAGCTGTAGCTTAGTTTGATAACCAATGAATATGTTATCGCGTGATTTAAAGTTTGTACTTTCCAAGACTCGTTGAGTCTTAAACTAACAATCCCTTTGGTCTTATATAGTAACCCAACACATTTTTCAACAGTTGATTTGCCTCTGCTTATAAATCTGGTAACATCGGAGAATTTGATTGAAACATTTTGTTGAACTGAGTCAACATAGGCAGCACTGTTTGCAAAAACAAAAAACAATATTTAACGACAGGATTTTACAATAGATCGCTAATTCTATCCACTGTAACCAACCGGTCACACTCATCACTTGATTGAAAATAGCTTGAAAGTGCATCATATTGGTTAACAATACAATTAATACACTCCAACATGCTCAACCGTCTCGTGGAACACAGGTGCAATATTCGTACTCTTGAAACTCTTTCTACAGCTGTAATCTTTTGCAACTATTAAAAAATGGCTGTTAATGTCTCTGCATAGCTGTTCAATAAATTTGGGAAATGCTTTACATGCATCAGTGGCACATAGAGGAGCTACATTGCATGTGTAGGGTAATATATTTGGTTGAAACGTGAAAGCACGGAATGTTTGGCTCCATTACGTTAGCTCCATCAGTTCCAAGTGCCATTACATTGGCCAGTGGTATTTTATCCAGACACGCCTTTATTGCACCAAAAAATGAACTCTGCTTCTGCTCTTTTAAATCAACTAAACGATAAAAATCTATATTGAACCTTACCAATTTCATCATCGAAGTAAATCACTACGATGGCCATTTATTTTTCTATGGTTGATATATCAGTTGATTGTCAACCAACAGAGTAAAATAACATGATCTCAACTTAGTTGACACATCTTCTGTGTTCAGTTTGCCAATAACATTTCTAATCATCATAGATCCCATTGTTCGTTGAAATCTTTAGCGATTTTCGATTAAGGAAACCAATCTGCAAAATTTTCCAAGATGTGGTCACTTAGGGTTTTTGCTTGCGACAAAATTTGCCATTTTTAATTCACATTCTGTTACCTGTTTGTTATGAGCAGTTACAGGAGATGGTTTTGTATCCTTACTCAAGAACTACAACATTCCACCAGGAAATTTCCTTGTTGACATTGCCAGAATATGTTTTGCGCTTCTACCGTAGCTGCGTACGTCTCGTACACCACCAGATGCAAGGCTAAATATCTTTCTACAGCACGTACATACCGCGTTATATTTGGAATCATTGTCCATACATACAGTGTTATATTTGGAATCATTGACTGTACATACAGTGTTATATTTGGAATCATTGTCGGTACATACAGTGTTATATTTGGAATCATTGTCTGTACATACAGTGTTATATTTGGAATCATTGACTGTACAAACAGTGTTATATTTGGAATCATTGTCGGTACATACAGTGTTATATTCGGAATCCTTGTCCGTTGATATCCATTCCTTTAATTCGCCGTTTGTAATCCATGTAGGTTGAAAATAGCATTTTCTGTTCACTTTAGATTTGTTAACAAGTTTATACGCATTTTCGTTTATTTCACAGTTTTCACTGCGGCTATCGTCCTTGCTTGCATCTATAGATATATCTATGATTGTTTCCATCTTCTCCGCCATTTTTTTTAAAACAGATACTATTGTTATATTTATGTCGTCATAATTTATGCGTAATTGTGACGTAACGACTAACGATCTGTTAGTCCATCTTGGCGCGATGCATCTCGCCGCGCGAGCCTAGATGTCCAGAAAGCTTTACCATTTTATTAATAAGAGTGCGGGATGCCACTGAAATAATTTTAAAATTATAATTTGAATAAAGAAAATAGATATCGCAAACATGATTTACTGATTTTTTAAACGTTGAGGTTTCACGTTTTGTCAATTTTGTTTTACGGAAGTCTTAATTTTTTAACGGAATTTTACGGACAGGCAATTTTACAACAAATCTTTACGGACTATCCGTAAATTTACGGACGGTTGGTAACCCTGAAGTAAAGCCAGGGCCACTTTATTAACTAGGCACAGTAGGCACAGTGCCTAAGACCTACGGACTTTTCAAGGGTCTACGAAAGCCAGAACATAAAGTGAAAAAAAGTTCAGACTGCCAGTAAAATGTAACATTGTTAGTATTAAAGTAACTATATATAACCGTGTGGGATGGGCACCTGAGCAAGTCAAGATGCAGTGCTGTAAATTACAGTATCTTAACTTCTCGGTTCTTTGTCTTAGCAAAGTCACATATGGCGTCCTCAAATATCATTTCCCTCATCAAATCCTTTTCAATTGAAAGTACTGCCAGGGAGGATAATCGTGTTTGTCCCATCGTTGTTCGAAGATACGTTTTTATCAATGTGAGTTTAGAAAAGGAACGTTCCCCTTCATCACTTGTTCCTAAAATTGAAAGATAGATCCGGAAAGCAATATTTACATTTGGAAAACTTGTCACCAACCTATTCTGTATTTGTGCTGTAAGCATTTCAGCCACAGTTTTCTTGTCTGCAAACATCCGTAAGAACAAAAGAAATTCATTAGTAAATGCCTCTTCCAGATCTGATGGGTACATCTCAATTAGTGACTTCTTATAAAGCGTAAAAGGAAAACGCAAATGATATTAAATACCTTCTTGATAAAAGGCAGAAAAATGGAAATATAGAAGAGACAAAATGATCTGAAATGTCAACATACTGACTAGAATTTTAATATGTTATTTAGGTTTATTATGTTTTAATATTTGTAATAAATAAATTTGTGTTTTATTGTTACAAAAAACATAATTAATATATTTAATATTCAAATACCTGACCAATTTTCTACCCACCTTCCCCTAACCCTTTAATTTACATGATGAGATAACCTCGTTTAACGCTGTTTCATATTACGCTCTACTTTGATGGAACTTATAGCCTACGTCTTACTGTATTTATATTTTTTAATGCATAGTTCCACAATCTAACAGTAGACCATACTCCATTTGTCAAGAACTGTAGGAGACAGGTATCAGGTGGAAAGGGCATGGGACCACTAATTCAAACTATCTCAGTCAAGGCAATATTATTATGTGATGTTTCTCAATGAAATTGTTGATTGCAATTCAAATATTTTAGTCAATATTGTGCTAGTTTGTTTTAATATAAGCATTTAAAAATGCAAATTTTCATATTATTTTTTAATTTACATGTATGTGTCTGATTTCCTTAAATAAAGTGTTACTGAGAGCAAATTCTTTTGGAATATTTACCCCCAAAGTGGGCATTTTAGTAAGTTGAAAATTATTTTAAAATCTGACAAGTTTAAATTTCTTAACTTCCTTGAATTTTGCCATACATAGACGAATTTGGTATTGTTGATCTTAGAATGACCCATATTTTGTAGCTAAAGTGTAAATAAACTTGATTGTTTGTAAAGAAAAAAATCAGTTTTGGATACCTATAACAAGTAGGTCTAAGTGATTTTTTTTTTCGTTATATGTTTCTAAACCCATATGATATTCATAATTAATTACACTTACTACCTAGATCTACCTTACTACTACTTTAAGTATCTCCCTATAATTATAATCCATCAATATCTATATAATCGGCTGTCACTCGAATATAGACAAATAGGCCATACAGCAAATCGAAAAACATTTTTTATAAATAATTGCAGAACTTCTCCCATTGCGTATGTCAGAAATGCGCCACATTATTAGTGGAAAAAATAAATGAATTAAATGGCAACAGTTAAAAAATAAACGTTTCTTTTTGATAGATGATGGGACGGAAGGCCAGGATTGCGGGTTCGATATCATGTCATTGTGAAAGTTCCCTCCATGTCTGGCGTGGTGCTTTCATGTCCAATGCACAATACGCTATAAAGGGGATGAAAGAAGGGCACTACAAACACTGTGTTTATTATATTTTTAATTACTACAAACTGGATCGTCATAATCATGGAAATGATAAGGGGGGGGGGGGAACAGAGACGGGGAGAAATAATGAAGGATAAGGAGATTAATAATTATGGGCTGTCCATTAATTATGTCAACAAAGTAGGGGGAAGGGGGGGGGGTTAAATTGTTTTTTTTACAACTGTTGACAAGGGGGAGGGGGGGGTCAAGAAAATTTGACGTCAACATTATTAACTTTTTTAATAAATTTAATGACTTATCTGAGGAAAATTAGGCAGCGTATGTAGTCCTGTGTTACTCGCCCAACCTTCAGTATTTTAATTAAACTAACGTTATTGCTGTAAAATCTGTAAAATACAAAGCAAAAGTACAAGTTGAATTACAGAGCCATATAAGTATCTTCAAGAGCGATTTGATTGGCTTGTATAAACGAAAAGAAAGTGGTGTTTTAGCAGTAAATTGAAGATCCAACAGAAAACTGGTCGACCAACAATCGGAGAAGATCAGTGCTGTTTCTACTCGGCTCATGCCAAGACGAATCACCTAGAGGAAGTGGCTTATTTGCTGGTACCTAAAGAAGTATGCTTCATCAGTCAAGATGACAAAGCCATAGTCCCCGTTGAATTGACAGCAGCTAACAAGCAAGCTCCCCTTTTAATGCATGCCGAATACCGCGTTACATTGCCTGATCACTATTGGGTAGTAGCATATAGACACTAAGCTAATACCATCTGTTTATGCTGGCATTGAAATCCAAAAAGACTGTTTAGGTAAACCCGAAACTGTAACATATGTAGGCACAACTTACATAGCCATCAGATTAGGCAAGCATTGTTCATCATCAGCTTATAGCCATGGACTAGACAATGAAAGTTTACTTGAATTTGAAGAATTTGACATTGTTACAAAAGATCCAAGCAACAAGTTGATCAAACCGATTCTTATTATGTCTGTGGATGGTGGACCTGATGAAAATACAAGATATCAAAAAGTTATTGATGTGGCATCCATCGTTTTGTAAAGCAGAACATTGGTGTAATGTTTGTAGCAATAAATGCGCCTGGTAGAAGTATCGATTAGAAAGGCGAATATGTCCTCTTAGTCGAGAACTGTCGGGACTAATTTTTCACATAAACATTTTGGAAGCCACCATGACACATAAGGTCGAACAATTGATGAAGAGTTGAAAAAATAAAACTTCAAATATGTTAGCGAAACATTGAAGGAATATGTAAGCAAGTAAGCATAGACAATTTTCCAACAGTGGCAGAGTATACTGTGCCTGAAAAGTTTAATAACCAAAGATCAAGTTTGGTGCCAATACCATGTAAGAACAAGTCACTACTTTCTACATATTGTCAAATGTTGTGATTTAACTTGTTGCCAACCGATTAGAAGCTAGAACTTTGATATTATTGCTGATAGATTTATCCCCCCCCCCAACTATTCCAGTCCGCCAAACTAATGAGGGTCTTAAAGCACCAGATGTATCTGAAATAAACTCACATAGATGTCCAGCTCTTTTCTTCAATCAGTCTGTGAAAGTTGAAAACATATTACCTCGATCGGCAAAAGCATAAAAAATTCTTCCATATGATATATATTGTCTATCTATTCAGTTGCTATTGTTTGAACGGATCTGTGAAATCTGTCACCTATAGCCAATAATAACAATTGAGGAACATTTGACATCTCCATGGGAAGATATAGAGTCTAGGATATAAGATTTGGATGTTAATAAATTAAAAGTGTATTTATAGTTTAACTTTTTAATCTCGTTTCTGTTTGAAGTTAGAACAAGACTTTGTAAATATTTAAATAGTCTTTTAAGTGTTATATTAATTTGAAATATGTTCATAATTTAAAGGTGTTATGTGTATACATTTTTGTAAAGCCTATAATCTCTTTTGTGTTTAAAGTAAGTCTTTGTAGTTATAAACTGGAAATATGTTCTTAAGTTAAACATTTTACTTTTATTCATTTTTTGTTGAAGTTGTAAACTAGTCCTTTTATTTTCATTTGGTGTGTGTGTGGGGTGGGGGTAATCAAATGTTGACTTAATTTTAGATGGGGGGGGGGCTCTGGAAGTTTGTCAAGTTGTTGACATAAGGGAGAGGATGGGAGGTATAAATCGCCGAAAATTTTCTGACATAAATAATGGACAGCCCCTTACTGGAGGGGGGGGATAAAATTTAGGGAATGTAGAATATACGGAAGGTAAGATGGAATACATATAGGAAGTGACAGAGTGTACGGAAGGTAAGATGGAATACATATAGGAAGTGACAGAGTGTACGGAAGGTAAGATGGAATACATATAGGAAGTGACAGAGTGTACGGAAGGTAAGATGGAATACATATAGGAAGTGACAGAGTGTACGGAAGGTAAGATGGAATACATATAGGAAGTGACAGAGTGTACGGAAGGTAAGATGGAATACATATAGGAAGTGACAGAGTGTACGGAAGGTAAGATGGAATACATATAGGAAGTGACAGAGTGTACGGAAGGTAAGATGGAATACATATAGGAAGTGACAGAGTGTACGGAAGGTAAGATGGAATACATATAGGAAGTGACAGAGTGTACGGAAGGTAAGATGGAATACATATAGGAAGTGACAGAGTGTACGGAAGGTAAGATGGAATACATATAGGAAGTGACAGAGTGTACGGAAGGTAAGATGGAATACATATAGGAAGTGACAGAGTGTACGGAAGGTAAGATGGAATACATATAGGAAGTGACAGAGTGTACGGAAGGTAAGATGGAATACATATAGGAAGTGACAGAGTGTACGGAAGGTAAGATGGAATACATATAGGAAGTGACAGAGTGTACGGAAGGTAAGATGGAATACATATAGGAAGTGACAGAGTGTACGGAAGGTAAGATGGAATACATATAGGAAGTGACAGAGTGTACGGAAGGTAAGATGGAATACATATACGGAAGGAAGAATACATATAGGAAGTGACAGAGTGTACGGAAGGTAAGATGGAATACATATTGGAAGTGACAGAGTGTACGGAAGGTAAGATGGAATACATATAGGAAGTGACAGAGTGTACGGAAGGTAAGATGGAATACATATAGGAAGTGACAGAGTGTACGGAAGGTAAGATGGAATACATATAGGAAGTGACAGAGTGTACGGAAGGTAAGATGGAATACATATAGGAAGTGACAGAGTGTACGGAAGGTAAGATGGAATACATATAGGAAGTGACAGAGTGTACGGAAGGTAAGATGGAATACTATAGGAAGTGACAGAGTGTACGGAAGTAAGATGGAATAGTGACAGAGTGTACGGAAGGTAAGATGGAATACATATAGGAAGTGACAGAGTGTACGGAAGGTAAGATGGAATACATATAGGAAGTGACAGAGTGTACGGAAGGTAAGATGGAATACATATAGGAAGTGACAGAGTGTACGGAAGGTAAGATGGAATACATATAGGAAGGAAGTGACAGAGTGTACGGAAGGTAAGATGGAATACATATTGGAAGTGACAGAGTGTACGGAAGGTAAGATGGAATACATATTGGAAGTGACAGAGTGTACGGAAGGTAAGATGGAATACATATTGGAAGTGACAGAGTGTACGGAAGGTAAGATGGAATACATATTGGAAGTGACAGAGTGTACGGAAGGTAAGATGGAATACATATTGGAAGTGACAGAGTGTACGGAAGGTAAGATGGAATACATATTGGAAGTGACAGAGTGTACGGAAGGTAAGATGGAATACATATTGGAAGTGACAGAGTGTACGGAAGGTAAGATGGAATACATATAGGAAGTGACAGAGTGTACGGAAGGTAAGATGGAATACATATAGGAAGTGACAGAGTGTACGGAAGGTAAGATGGAATACATATAGGAAGTGACAGAGTGTACGGAAGGTAAGATGGAATACATATAGGAAGTGACAGAGTGTACGGAAGGTGAGATGGAATACATATAGGAAGTGACAGAGTGTACGGAAGGTAAGATGGAATACATATAGGAAGTGACAGAGTGTACGGAAGGTAAGATGGAATACATATAGGAAGTGACAGAGTGTACGGAAGGTAAGATGGAATACATATAGGAAGTGACAGAGTGTACGGAAGGTAAGATGGAATACATATAGGAAGTGACAGAGTGTACGGAAGGTAAGATGGAATACATATAGGAAGTGACAGAGTGTACGGAAGGTAAGATGGAATACATATAGGAAGTGACAGAGTGTACGGAAGGTAAGATGGAATACATATAGGAAGTGACAGAGTGTACGGAAGGTGAGATGGAATACATATAGGAAGTGACAGAGTGTACGGAAGGTAAGATGGAATACATATAGGAAGTGACAGAGTGTACGGAAGGTGAGATGGAATACATATAGGAAGTGACAGAGTGTACGGAAGGTGAGATGGAATACATATAGGAAGTGACAGAGTGTACGGAAGGTAAGATGGAATACATATAGGAAGTGACAGAGTGTACGGAAGGTAAGATGGAATACATATAGGAAGTGACAGAGTGTACGGAAGGTAAGATGGAATACATATAGGAAGTGACAGAGTGTACGGAAGGTAAGATGGAATACATATAGGAAGTGACAGAGTGTACGGAAGGTAAGATGGAATACATATAGGAAGTGACAGAGTGTACGGAAGGTAAGATGGAGAGATACATATAGGAAGTGACAGAGTGTACGGAAGGTAAGATGGAATACATATAGGAAGTGACAGAGTGTACGGAAGGTAAGATGGAATACATATAGGAAGTGACAGAGTGTACGGAAGGTAAGATGGAATACATATAGGAAGTGACAGAGTGTACGGAAGGTAAGATGGAATACATATAGGAAGTGACAGAGTGTACGGAAGGTAAGATGGAATACATATAGGAAGTGACAGAGTGTACGGAAGGTAAGATGGAATACATATAGGAAGTGACAGAGTGTACGGAAGGTAAGATGGAATACATATAGGAAGTGACAGAGTGTACGGAAGGTAAGATGGAATACATATAGGAAGTGACAGAGTGTACGGAAGGTAAGATGGAATACATATAGGAAGTGACAGAGTGTACGGAAGGTAAGATGGAATACATATTGGAAGTGACAGAGTGTACGGAAGGTAAGATGGAATACATATAGGAAGTGACAGAGTGTACGGAAGGTAAGATGGAATACATATAGGAAGTGACAGAGTGTACGGAAGGTAAGATGGAATACATATAGGAAGTGACAGAGTGTACGGAAGGTAAGATGGAATACATATAGGAAGTGACAGAGTGTACGGAAGGTAAGATGGAATACATATAGGAAGTGACAGAGTGTACGGAAGGTAAGATGGAATACATATAGGAAGTGACAGAGTGTACGGAAGGTAAGATGGAATACATATAGGAAGTGACAGAGTGTACGGAAGGTAAGATGGAATACATATAGGAAGTGACAGAGTGTACGGAAGGTAAGATGGAATACATATAGGAAGTGACAGAGTGTACGGAAGGTAAGATGGAATACATATTGGAAGTGACAGAGTGTACGGAAGGTAAGATGGAATACATATTGGAAGTGACAGAGTGTACGGAAGGTAAGATGGAATACATATAGGAAGTGACAGAGTGTACGGAAGGTAAGATGGAATACATATTGGAAGTGACAGAGTGTACGGAAGGTAAGATGGAATACATATTGGAAGTGACAGAGTGTACGGAAGGTAAGATGGAATACATATTGGAAGTGACAGAGTGTACGGAAGGTAAGATGGAATACATATTGGAAGTGACAGAGTGTACGGAAGGTAAGATGGAATACATATAGGAAGTGACAGAGTGTACGGAAGGTAAGATGGAATACATATAGGAAGTGACAGAGTGTACGGAAGGTAAGATGGAATACATATTGGAAGTGACAGAGTGTACGGAAGGTAAGATGGAATACATATTGGAAGTGACAGAGTGTACGGAAGGTAAGATGGAATACATATTGGAAGTGACAGAGTGTACGGAAGGTAAGATGGAATACATATAGGAAGTGACAGAGTGTACGGAAGGTAAGATGGAATACATATAGGAAGTGACAGAGTGTACGGAAGGTAAGATGGAATACATATAGGAAGTGACAGAGTGTACGGAAGGTAAGATGGAATACATATAGGAAGTGACAGAGTGTACGGAAGGTAAGATGGAATACATATAGGAAGTGACAGAGTGTACGGAAGGTAAGATGGAATACATATAGGAAGTGACAGAGTGTACGGAAGGTAAGATGGAATACATATAGGAAGTGACAGAGTGTACGGAAGGTAAGATGGAATACATATAGGAAGTGACAGAGTGTACGGAAGGTAAGATGGAATACATATAGGAAGTGACAGAGTGTACGGAAGGTAAGATGGAATACATATAGGAAGTGACAGAGTGTACGGAAGGTAAGATGGAATACATATAGGAAGTGACAGAGTGTACGGAAGGTGAGATGGAATACATATAGGAAGTGACAGAGTGTACGGAAGGGGAGATGGAATACATATAGGAAGTGACAGAGTGTACGGAAGGTAAGATGGAATACATATAGGAAGTGACAGAGTGTACGGAAGGTAAGATGGAATACATATAGGAAGTGACAGAGTGTACGGAAGGGAAGATGGAATACATATAGGAAGTGACAGAGTGTACGGAAGGTAAGATGGAATACATATAGGAAGTGACAGAGTGTACGGAAGGTAAGATGGAATACATATAGGAAGTGACAGAGTGTACGGAAGGTAAGATGGAATACATATAGGAAGTGACAGAGTGTACGGAAGGTAAGATGGAATACATATAGGAAGTGACAGAGTGTACGGAAGGTAAGATGGAATACATATAGGAAGTGACAGAGTGTACGGAAGGTGAGATGGAATACATATAGGGAAGTGACAGAGTGTACGGAAGGTGAGATGGAATACATATAGGAAGTGACAGAGTGTACGGAAGGGGAGATGGAATACATATAGGAAGTGACAGAGTGTACGGAAGGTAAGATGGAATACATATAGGAAGTGACAGAGTGTACGGAAGGTAAGATGGAATACATATAGGAAGTGACAGAGTGTACGGAAGGTAAGATGGAATACATATAGGAAGTGACAGAGTGTACGGAAGGTAAGATGGAATACATATAGGAAGTGACAGAGTGTACGGAAGGTAAGATGGAATACATATAGGAAGTGACAGAGTGTACGGAAGGTAAGATGGAATACATATAGGAAGTGACAGAGTGTACGGAAGGTAAGATGGAATACATATAGGAAGTGACAGAGTGTACGGAAGGTAAGATGGAATACATATAGGAAGTGACAGAGTGTACGGAAGGTAAGATGGAATACATATAGGAAGTGACAGAGAGTGTACGGAAGGTAAGATGGAATACATATAGGAAGTGACAGAGTGTACGGAAGGTAAGATGGAATACATATTGGAAGTGACAGAGTGTACGGAAGGTAAGATGGAATACATATAGGAAGTGACAGAGTGTACGGAAGGGAAGATGGAATACATATAGGAAGTGACAGAGTGTACGGAAGGTAAGATGGAATACATATAGGAAGTGACAGAGTGTACGGAAGGGGAGATGGAATACATATAGGAAGTGACAGAGTGTACGGAAGGGGAGATGGAATACATATAGGAAGTGACAGAGTGTACGGAAGGGGAGATGGAATACATATAGGAAGTGACAGAGTGTACGGAAGGGGAGATGGAATACATATAGGAAGTGACAGAGTGTACGGAAGGTAAGATGGAATACATATAGGAAGTGACAGAGTGTACGGAAGGTAAGATGGAATACATATAGGAAGTGACAGAGTGTACGGAAGGTAAGATGGAATACATATAGGAAGTGACAGAGTGTACGGAAGGGGAGATGGAATACATATAGGAAGTGACAGAGTGTACGGAAGGGGAGATGGAATACATATAGGAAGTGACAGAGTGTATGGAAGGGGAGATGGAATACAAATAGGAAGTGACAGAGTGTACGGAAGGTAAGATGGAATACAAATAGGAAGTGACAGAGTGTACGGAAGGTAAGATGGAATACATATTGGAAGTGACAGAGTGTACGGAAGGGGAGATGGAATACATATAGGAAGTGACAGAGTGTACGGAAGGGGAGATGGAATACATATAGGAAGTGACAGAGTGTACGGAAGGGGAGATGGAATACATATAGGAAGTGACAGAGTGTACGGAAGGGGAGATGGAATACATATAGGAAGTGACAGAGTGTACGGAAGGGGAGATGGAATACATATAGGAAGTGACAGAGTGTACGGAAGGGGAGATGGAATACATATTGGAAGTGACAGAGTGTACGGAAGGTAAGATGGAATACATATTGGAAGTGACAGAGTGTACGGAAGGTAAGATGGAATACATATAGGAAGTGACAGAGTGTACGGAAGGTAAGATGGAATACATATAGGAAGTGACAGAGTGTACGGAAGGTAAGATGGAATACATATAGGAAGTGACAGAGTGTACGGAAGGTAAGATGGAATACATATAGGAAGTGACAGAGTGTACGGAAGGTAAGATGGAATACATATAGGAAGTGACAGAGTGTACGGAAGGTGAGATGGAATACATATAGGAAGTGACAGAGTGTACGGAAGGTGAGATGGAATACATATAGGAAGTGACAGAGTGTACGGAAGGTGAGATGGAATACATATAGGAAGTGACAGAGTGTACGGAAGGGGAGATGGAATACATATAGGAAGTGACAGATTGTATGGAAGGGGAGATGGAATACATATAGGAAGTGACAGAGTGTACGGAAGGTAAGATGGAATACATATAGGAAGTGACAGAGTGTACGGAAGGGGAGATGGAATACATATAGGAAGTGACAGAGTGTATGGAAGGGGAGATGGAATACATATAGGAAGTGACAGAGTGTACGGAAGGTAAGATGGAATACATATAGGAAGTGACAGAGTGTACGGAAGGTAAGATGGAATACATATAGGAAGTGACAGAGTGTACGGAAGGGGAGATGGAATACATATAGGAAGTGACAGAGTGTATGGAAGGGGAGATGGAATACATATAGGAAGTGACAGAGTGTACGGAAGGTAAGATGGAATACATATAGGAAGTGACAGAGTGTATGGAAGGGGAGATGGAATACATATAGGAAGTGACAGAGTGTACGGAAGGTAAGATGGAATACATATAGGAAGTGACAGAGTGTACGGAAGGTAAGATGGAATACATATAGGAAGTGACAGAGTGTACGGAAGGTAAGATGGAATACAAATAGGAAGTGACAGAGTGTACGGAAGGTAAGATGGAATACATATTGGAAGTGACAGAGTGTACGGAAGGTAAGATGGAATACATATTGGAAGTGACAGAGTGTACGGAAGGTAAGATGAAATACAAATAGGAAGTGACAGAGTGTACGGAAGGTAAGATGAAATACAAATAGGAAGTGACAGAGTGTACGGAAGGTAAGATGGAATACAAATAGGAAGTGACAGAGTGTACGGAAGGTAAGATGGAATACATATTGGAAGTGACAGAGTGTACGGAAGGTAAGATGGAATACATATTGGAAGTGACAGAGTGTACGGAAGGTACGATGGAATACATATTGGAAGTGACAGAGTGTACAGATGGGGAGATGTAATACAAATAGGAAGGGACTATATTTTACAAATTATGGGAAAATTATGACAAAATACAGTATATACAAGGGAAGAACATAAAATAAAATACAGTATATACAAGGGAAGAACAAAAAATAAAATACAGTATATACAAGGGAGGAACATAAAATAAAATACAGTATATACAAGGGAGGAACATAAAATAACACTTTTTTGTGACAGTCACTAGTCACTGAGCATAATTGGAGATCATGGTATTCAAAGCTGGCCATTGGTGTCGGATGTGGTCACAACATAATACCCTTTCACTTTACCTCACTCAAGTAAACTGTCGCAACTTGTAAAACCGCGGCACTGAACAATTCTAAACATTTGACAATATACATATTTTCTTCTTCACACGAGAGCATTAATTACTCTTTACAGAATGTCTGAATTGTATGATACGTCTTATGAAATATATTTTACTAAGAGTGCCTTAGATATTTAGGTATATAACATATTATTGGGTTATAGTAATAAAAGTATCTAACAAAAACAAGCACTGGAGTTACCTTCTGTCGTATAGGAAAATCAGAAACTTCGTCTTCTTCAAAATTATCTTTAGGTTGACCAGTTGGTATCTAAATAAAAAGAAAATAACTCGACATAAATAACATAAAGTTATCAATAGAATTATGCTAATGTATATCGTTATATCTAAAACAGTATCGGCGATACGGCTGTAAGATATCACAAGGGCCAATTTAAAATTATCCAATGAGTCGATTCATCAACTGTCATGTGGCATACAGCTTAATCATTTCTACTTTTAGCTCAAGTTGTGTATTTATTAAAGATGGTTTAACAGTCTGTGTTTATCTAAATATTTGCAATGGAATTTGTAGATGAAGGCTAATCATAGCCATATCCTAGCCATAGTATAGCGGCGAATATATCCACATTGTAGCCATATTGTAGCCACATTGTAGCCATATTGTAGTCATATTGTAGCCATATTGTTCCAAGTTTTGCATTTGGTCATTATAGGTTGTTAAAGAAAAATTGAATGGAAGACAAACAAGCAAACGTCGAATTTTTTTTTTTTTGGAAATATTAAATAAAATTTTATTTATAATTTTGTTCTTACTTACCCCCCCCCCCCCCCCGAAAAATTAACTTTTTTGAGAAAAAAAACAGTTTGTTTGAAACACACTCATTAACATTAGTGCAAAGTTATTTTATGATATCTACAATAGATTTTAAAAATTGGTTCTTTGAAAATTTTTTGAAAATATGTCTTAAAATTACACTTTTTTACCCAAAAAAGTCACAAAATACATTTTTAAATAATTTTTTTTATATTTTTTTTATTTCTTTGTTCATTAATTGGTATGTTGTATGCATGTGCCAAAAATGGCTATTGTAGCTTAAAAAATAAAAGAAAATAGAAAAAACAACTAGCAGAAACCTTAAATGGCCCATGGACCACCTTAATAGGCCTACAACTTTTTACTGGCAACTTTCCATGTTACCTACGCATATACAGAAACAGATTGTGATTAGCATACAAATAAAATCAATACAGTTAGTAACAACGAAAGACGTGCTACCAACACAATGATTAAATTTGATCACTTTTATAATTGAAAAATAAAAGTTCTTTTCATCTGTGTATGTGTTTGTGTATATTTATGTGTGTGTGTGTGTGTATGTATGTGTTTGTGTGTATGTATGTATGTGTGTATGTGTGTGTATATTATCTATCGTTTTATATAAATATATATGAACCAAGACACATGAATGTTGATGACACATAAATGAAACCTTAGTAAGATAGAATATAGACATCATTAGTATTGAAACTTACTTGCAATGTTGACATGATCAAAGTAAGACCTGAATTACTCATGTTGACATCATCTCCTGCTATTTTAAGAATACTCTGCCTTGCTTCTGTCCATAGTTGTGCACTATCATTACAGGGCAATTGTGTTACTATGTGATATAATAGTAGCAGACACATTTTGTTAAACTCATTTTTATCTAATTCTTGTGTCCGTTTTACTTTCTTTGCAGATGATGTTAACAAAGATGTGTTGAAGCACTAAAATAAAGACATTCAAATTACTTTATGTTAGTTAGGGCTGCCAACTATTTTCTTCAAGAACTATCCAGGTAATGATTATAGTGAATATTAAATTTAATATCTAAATGATAAAATTAAAGTATCCAGTTCTATTTTTTAAAAGCATTTTAAAATGTCTGGATTTTTTTAGAAATATCTGGATCTGGAAAAAAAAAATGTCCACATTGACAGCCATGATGCTAGTTATGTATATATATAAATATTATAAATGAATAGATTCATCTTTTTTATTTATTTCCTTTTGCGCCATGACTGCTAAAATGACAAAATATTGTATTCACACCAGCTTTTGTTGTGTTGCACAACACCCTTAGACTGTCGTAACCTGTCAATTATAGCAACCTCCCTCTCTGTCTGTGGTGGCAGGAAAAAACCTTTGCTTTGCAATTCTCGCCGATCAGCAGTACACAAATCCATGACATACTAGCTGCTGCAGTGCACAAAAAATACATTCCCAAATTTTATTTTTACAGTTGGGAGCAAATAAAATGGTCATGGAGACAAATACCATGATCTATCCAGGAGACAAATACCATGATCTATCCAGGAGACGTATACCATGCTCTATATGGGCAGATCTTTGGGATCTCCTAGAGATGACAACTAAAACTTTTCTGTGACTGTGGCAGTTACATGGTCGATGAGGCTTAACTGCGATTGACTCACTTCCACTTTGTCACACTCTACACTCTCGTACCCTGACATTTTTTGATAGAGGGGCTACGTAACTACATCACTCCCCCCCCCCTTTGTCCCTTATGGCAGGAAAAGCCCTTGCCGTGACAATATGGCCAAGTTGCTATGATCCGTTTATTCTGCAATGTCTGGAGATGTAGTGGATACACTCACCCTTACCCTCTGTAGGCATGCAGACACTTTTCCTGCGCTGCCATTAACGCTGGTTTGATAGGCATATACAATTCTGTTATACTAGCAGTTACAAAGCCAATAAAAAAACACCAAAAAAAAAAGACAAGAAAAAGATATACAAGATATACATGGTCAGTGAGGTTCACCCGAGACCAGGTGCTCGCCGCTGGCGATGTTGATTGATTCGGTCGGCCTTCAACACCCTTCCAGACCATTACACTAAAGCATAAAAATCAAAGATCTACTCCCATGTTTTATGCATTATTTCATTTACGTTAAAAAAAAGCCCTATGTTTTAGCGTGATGCCAGCAAATCCATTTCGCTTGACACTCCTCCCAGCCTCCCCTTTAAAATCCAATCTGAAATGATGATGCCCAAAGCATCACTTAATTTTATTTAATTTTTTTCATGAGCTAAAAATAGCGGTTTAGTATAATTTCTTATGACTCATTAGTCTAGTGCAAAACGAAACAGAAAAAGTAAACCTCCCATACCCCCCCCCCCCCATTGCCCCAGGCTGGAAGAGTATATTCTGAGAATTAGAAGACCAGCGCCAACACGCTGTAGCCTTCATGATTTGTTAAAGGCATAAAGCACTACCAATAAATTGATTGCAAAACAAACTAGAAAAAGGCTGTTTTGCACAATGTTTTAAATGAAACCCATCGAAATCCTTAATAAAACACCGCCCTAACTGAAGGGACAATCGCTATTCTGGGAACACTTACAAAAGGCCAAACGTTAAGTTTTGTAGACTTTGAAATGCTATAGAAAAGTCGTCGTGGTAGGGTGTATGTGTTTAAGGTTGAGATCTTTTAGATCCCATACATCAGTAAGGGGGTGGTTTTTATTGTGTGCTTCTTGCATCCCCAGCATAGCCCATGGCCACACAACGGGAGATAAAGCGGGAACTTTGACCTAGACCTGAAATATCCATAGGTCCTCAAGGGCGATCAAACCCGGGAACCTCAGGTTAACAGTCGAGCTCTTTACCTTACGACCATCCGTGGTACGGTAGCTCGAGTAATCTTTCGGCTCAAGGCCTCACTGGTCCAGGTGCCCGCTTAAGTCGACTACTGATGTGAATAGTGTCAATAATGGGGCAACCGTTTAGTAAGAAATTAATTTTTCTAATTGTAATTTTTTATTTCGTTTTATAATTCAATTGTAAACATTTATAGCTTTGAAGAATAAAAAAATTCAGATAAAGAAATCTTTGTGTAATCATTAATTACCCATTACTTGAATGTAGACCTGTTGTTGTGGATGGATAGGCTCCGGAAATCCTGGGGAGCCGGTGTCGGCACTTTAAACGCGGTCTCGATGTCTGCATCAGTACTTTGTCCGGAGTCGGTGTTGCCATTTGTAATTTGTCCGGAGTCGGTGTCGGTGTAAAAAATTTCCCCAATAACGTGAGGGAAAAATACTAGAACTTTAAATAATTCATAACAATGGCAGACTGTTCTTGGGCAGTCTGTATTATAAAGTGTTCATCAAGTTTCTTTTTTTTCTTTATAAAATAAATACTTGGTAAATCTGTTTATCTGCGAATGTGTTTTGTCCCAAAGCGAGATTCTCCACAGTACAACGACTTGTCAAAATTAACAGTATTGTGACTGAAAGCAGATAGGAATTCTACTGGCTATATCCATGTTGGAGAAGGATTACACATAGACAAATTAAGTCTTTTAGAACCTCAACAATTGACCTGTTTCAAATGTTCCTACAATCAAAGTTAACTCGCTACTGACACCTCCACAGCTTAATTTCTCTCAGCCTGAGACATTTCCTAATCTACGTTACAATGGCACTGCATGAAATCCCAGTCCGTAGCTAGCTATTGAGATGCCATGTGCGAGTTTGTTTGTTTTTATTTGTTCCCTCCCCCCCCCCCACCGTTCTGAAAAGTGTGAAACCTTTAGCAATATATTTCATTTTTAACAACATAGCTTAGGTTTAATTTGGGTGTAAAATAACGAATCCTTCCTCTATTAACTGTTAAGAATGTAGTGTCTTCTTCAGGGGCGACGCGTGAGTGTTGCCGGTCTAACTCTTAGAGAAAAATTGATTGATGTTATTATAGCTTTATGCAAAGCACAAACGAACAAAGATATATATATTTGTATAAAGTATTGGACTAACAACATATACAATCTATATAAATAAAAATGGAAAGAGGTTTCACGCCGCGTGGGTTAACTCCGAAAGTTCTTCACCACTTGCCTTAAAATGTACACACAAAATTGCAGTAAATTACTAGGCCTGCTGATATATATATATTTGATATAGACATAATATTCATCATATTTAAAAATAATATTTAAACGATCGGTTTGGTAAAATTATTTCTTTACTTCACTTTATTTTTAGAGCATTTTCGAAAAAAAATGCTCTATTGTCCCCGTTTTGTCTGTCTGTCTGTCCGTCATCACCCTAGATCTCAACAACCATAAGTCCTAGACCCATGATGTATATATCATTTTGTAGGTCTTGGCCTGCCAAGAAATGATTTTTTCCATTTCGCGATCTGACCTCTGAGGGCCGTAAAAGGGGGCTTAGTACCGTTTTTTACTATATAAGCTATATTAATAAAGGAGCGCCCATTCTCAGCAACTATAAGTCCTAGACCCATGATGTATATATCATTTTGTAGGTCTTGGCCTGCCATGTGTACATCAAAAGTTCATTTCGCGACAGGACCTCTGAGGGCCGGGCTTCAGGGCTCCTAAGGGGCTTATATATTATATATATGGCCCCATTCTACACCTTGTACGTTCAATAACCCATTCATTTGGTGCGAAATACTGCAGCACGTAGTTTCACCAAGATTTATTAAGAAACTCGTCAAATGAAACAGTAAGCTTGTGTTCTGAGTTTAATTGAAAGTATCAGAGCTATGCAACGAGTGACGGAGTTTTCGGACGATTAAATGACTACAATTTCGAATGTTTTCAATTATGAGTCCTATTTCAGTAACCACAAACCACTTGTAGTTAGATTTAAGAGGCAATACTTTTTTTTCAAATATAAAGAAACGTCTTTATAATATTTTTTTACAGATATATGCATTACACAATTGAATTTATAAACATTTCCAAAATTTACAAATATTTACTGAAAGCTAACAAACGTACTGATACATAACAAGAAAATGCGCTAACACGTCCTGTGTCCAGAATGGAACAGACTTAATTGCTTGTTTTTATTAATATAGAATTTATAGCTTTAAATGACAATTTGTGTATATATACACAAATAATGGTACAAAATAAAAATATTGTATATCTAAAATCATTTCATCAATAAACAACAAATTTAGAAACAAAGATCAACTAAATAGAACTCATTTTCTTTTGTTTATAGTTTTAAATGATTGATAATTATTTTTTCTAAAATGTGTCTTTTTTTATAAATTGAATTAGAAACAAGGGCTTACTCAATACTTACTATTACATTACATAGGGAATAGCCACGGAAACGCGTGGCCGGGTACAGCTAGTTTATATAAATAAATTGTATGTATGTTTAAACTTGTAATCATTTTATTATGAATGATTATGCTAACTGTATTCAATGCACACAGGACCATTATATAGCTATAAAATGGTCTTGTGCGTGTTTAATATTGTTACGACCCTCTCGGTGCGCACCGTACAGTCTACAGATGACGCAGTAGGGAGAGTGAAGTAGAAGCCGGCAAGAAGATGGCCGTGATATTGTTGTCGTTGTCAATGTTAAAAGATTAGTAAATACTCTTGGAACCCACGCCGGCCTGTGTTATGTTTTGATTTTTATAAACAGAATTTAAAGAGTTGTAACATTGGTGTCAGAAGTCGGAATTTCTTTTTTTGAAAATGGCCGGTAAGAAGCTAAGTAGTCGTAGAGTTGATAGAAGAATTAGATAATAGGGGCCTCCCTACTGACGGCAACAAGGAGCAATTGGCCTCTAGACTAAAGGATGCCCTGATAAAGGAAGGAAATGATCCTGAGAGCCACTGCTTCGAGTCTGAAATCGAAATGTTAAGAAAAGAAATGAAAGAAGGTCAGAATGAAATGAAAATTTACTTAAGAATGAAAGGAAAAAAATACTTCAAGCAATAAGAGACGAAATAAGAGATCTGAAGGAAAATCCCAACACTAGAAAGGTTGAATTACCAAAAGTGAAAGTAGTGAATGAAACGACAACAAAAGAAAACATGACTCAGAGACAGACAAAGTTAATCATTGAAGCAGACTTAGACATGCGGCCAGTTTTATCTGAGAATGTGGTCATCCAGGAAGTGGCACCTGAGGATGTGGTCATCCATGAAGTGGCACCTGAGGATGTGGTCATCCAAAACGTAACGCACGAGAAGGAACTAATCCAAAAAGAGCCGCCCAGTGATCTGAGCCCATGTGAGAATGATCGGTCTGCAGAATGCCTGAAATCTTGTTGCAACCGCAGCCCTGGTTACCTTGAATATCCAGACAACCTAACGAATTTCTACACAGCAGAAATGGATGCTAGTGAAAACAATTTAGCCAGCCTTTGGCAGGGAAACATGCTGTTATGGGTCCTTATAATGAAGATACTTGTAGAAGGTGTAATAAATCAGACAACACAAATCACGAAGTTAACTCCAGTGAAGTAACATCAAACAATCATTTAATTCTTGAACATGAAGTGACATAAAGGTAAATCCAGGAGGAGTACAATAGCAAACTGTAAATATGCATCCATCTTCATCGATGGCGAAAGCTAGACTCTACTAATACATGCATCCGCATCCTATGATGCACAGAGCTCGACTGATTATAAAACAAACCATGTGCTCCCAACTGTCGGTTGAGTATACGTCATTTGTACCAAATGACGTATACACTGAAGCTCCCAATATTTACACTCAAGATGGCGGAATGACGCCATAGATACTGCGGTGGGCGGAGCCTAGCGAATTGCGTCATCAACTTAGACTATATTATTTCTCCACACATGTCATGCAGCAATAACAACCGGAGAGAGTACAACGATTGCTGCGGATACCCTAATGAAGGCACAGCACCTAAAAAAGGCCCGGAGACTAATGAAGGCCCAGCACCTAATGAGGCCAGCGACCCCACTTGCTGCGCCTGCTCTGGTGACCAGTCCCAAGAGCTGATCCAGAGGAACAAGCACCCTGATCGATCCAAATTCTACGCCAGCATCCCGGACGCCAAAATATACAGGGAGATCAGACGGCTAAACGACTGCACCTGCGATAAAACCTACCGAGGAGCAACCCACAAAACGACGGGTCACTCGCCATCAACGATAGTGTTTTGCCGGGAACTCCGCTTACGTTGTGACCTTCTGTTCGGGCTTCCCAGAGACGCTCCCTCCATGGAAACAGATTATGCCACTGGACTGAGATCTCGACTCGAGGAACTACATTCTATGGTTCGAAAAAACATCAAAATCGCTGGTGACACTATGAAAACCAGATACGACAGACAGGCAAACTAGTCTGGTTTTCAAGAGGGAGACCTAGTCTGGCTTTACAATCCACAGAGACGTAAAGGAAGATCCCCAAAACTGCAAAGGGACTGGGAAGGACCCTACCGGGTCATAAAGAGACTTAACGACGTCGTATACAGAATACAGAGAAGTGCTCATGCAAAGATGAAAGTGGTTCATGTGGACAGACTCTACAGATACTGTTGTGAGAACCGACCAGATTTAAGAGGGGGGCATTGTTACGACCCTCTCGGTGCGCACTGTACAGTCTACAGAGTGAACGCAATGACGCAGTAGGGAGAGTGACGTAGAAGCCGGCAAGAAGATGGCCGTGATATTGTTGTTGTTGTCAATGTTAAAAGATTAGTAAATACTCTTGGAACCCACGCCGGCCTGTGTTATGTTTTGATTTTTATAAACAGAATTTAAAGAGTTGTAACAATATAGTTAGCATAATCATACATAATAAAATGACTACAAGTTTAAATATATATAACATCAGTTATATATAAATCGTATATGTTATTAGTCCAATACTTTATACAAATATATAGATCTTTGTTTGTTTGTGCTTTGTATATAGCTATAATAACATCAATCAATTTTTCTCTAAGAGTTAGACCGGCAACACCCACGCCTCGTCCCATGTCTTCATACATCTTTCTCTCTTCTCTAACAATAGGTTGTTGGATATGTCAGAACTTTGAGGTCACTTTGCTCACTTAGCTGACAATAATCTTGACCAATATTTCAGCATAAGCCTACATATAAATGAGAATTTAATTAAAGGTAGCGAATTGGCCGCTCCAGATTTAGTATAAAAATAACATCCCGCATACTCTGGCATACACTTCTATTACTTCAATGTATTCACTGCAGCTAGGGCTGGGGAGCCGGAGTCGGTGGTGTCGGTAGTTTTTGCCGGTGTCGTTGTCGGCATTTGCACTTTACCCGGTGTCGGTGTCGGCATTTGTATTTTGTCCAGAGTCGGTGTCGGTGTCGGCTTTTGTCCTTGTCCGGACTCGGTTCGGTGTCGGCGCAAAAACTTCCCGCCAAAAAATACTAGAACTTTAATTAAATAATCCAGAACAACGTCAGATAGTTCTTAGCCAATCTTAATTTAAAGTATTCTTAAGTTCTTTTTTTTTTAAATAAATACTTGGTAAATCTGTTTATCAACAAATGTATTATTTTCCAAAGCGAGATTTTCTACATTACAACAACTTGTCAGAATTGTGATTGTTATTCACTCAATCATTGTAAATCATGAGATATTTTTAGTTTGCATCTCTCTATCAATATCCATGTTTGATAAAGATTAAATACAACTCAAGTCTTTTAGAACTTCAAAGAATGATCACACTCTCCACAGCTTAATTTCTCTCAGCCAGAATGAAACATTACCAATCTACGTCTCAATGGCACTACATTAAAGCCCAGTCCGTAGCTGGAGCTTTTGAGGCCCCTGTCACAGGTTGTGACTAATCTGTCGAAACCATTCCCTTTATTCCAACCCTTGACTTAATAGTATTAATAGAATTACTACTTATATTATACAATGTATAGTAGTATACGTTCCAGTTCTCCCGCCCCTACCACCCTTTGTACCCCACCCCCGTAATTGCGTCATATCGCAGGTGGCCAGCGAAATGGGGAAGAAAAACCGGGCAATGGTTGGCAGAAATACGTTACATTTCTCGCGGGATTCTCCCCGACCACTCGGCCCCTGTTCAAATGCCGACAAAGGATAGATGTCCAGTAACTCTTGTCTTTGTCGGTATGACGTACCCCCCCTCCCATCTAAGCCGGGAAGTTAACTCCACCCCCACCCCCATCCTGACTGACAGAGAAAGGAGCGGAGATAATTGATTGGCCAAGGGTCACATGTAAGAAAGTGTTTGAGTAACGAAAGATAGTTTTACATGGACATTCGACGGAGTGTCCGAGTCGTGTCCAGTCGAGATTCGACTGAGTGATCTCTGCGAGAGAGTCGATTGATGTGTCTCTGATTGAGAGAGAGAGAGAAATAGAGAGAGAGATATACGCCCTACACTTCATTCATTTATATTGGATTATTATTTTCTTTGCTGCATTTTGAATTACCTTTGCTCTATGATTTAACAGCCACCAGATCCCTGTTATGGACTGGTGCCTTTGTATAAATAAAATATATCTTGTTGTTGTACACACGACTTGTCGAATTGATTATCGTCCTGTGTTGTACGTCTAATTACTGGTGAGACTGTGTGTGGCAGAAACACAAATACAAATACGAGTCATCACTGAGTCAGCCCTCATACTTCTAGATACAAGCCAAGGGCACCCTCATAGGGGTCCTCAACAGTCCCCCCCACCTATTACAATACAAACATTTTCAATACATATTTCAGGTTTAATTCGGGTGTAAAATAACGATTCTTTCCTCTATTAAATGTTAAATATGTAGTGTCTTCATACGTCTCTCTCTTTTCTAAAAAATAGGTCTGGAATAACCATCTTTTATCATTGTCTGTAGCCCTTGCCGTGATTTTATTTCTGCATTCTCGAAATGGCCACTTATAAACTTCCAAGCATCGTTGCTCGAGTGTTATTGGATATGTCTGTACTTTGCAGTGACTTGCTGACTTAGGCAATCGTTAATAATAATCTTGACCAATATTTGAGCATAAGCCTACACATAAATGAAACTTATTAAAAGTACCGAATTGGCCGCTTCAGGTTTACTATAAAAATAACATCCCGCATACTGTGGCATATCTTGAAGTAAACCATACACTTTTGTTACTTCAATGTATTCACTGCAGCTACTCTTGATGTCCATATCTAGTATTTTTCGTGACCTTTCAAAGTTACATGTACAACTGATAACTTTTTTTTTCATCGTAATGGACATGCTGCAAAATCGCAGATCAGTGATGTAAATTTATAACTACTGAAGAACCACAATACGGTCTTAAATTTGATTGAAGGGCTGGACCAAGAGCAGATCAATGGGGTGTTTATAATACTTTATGTGAGCTAACATAAATGTAAATGTTATCAATGTAAATGAAAAAAGGGGAGTGTACTGCAGGTCAAATCAAAACGTTGGACGGGACGTAGAATTGCCCTTGTCTGGTTTAGAAACTGCACATTGTTTTCAAGATTACTATTTCGGAGACCCGTCTAGCTCGGCGCCCTGTGCATAATTATTTAAATAAACACATTTAACTGCACAGTTCGGGAATTTTTAAATTTACTTTTGTTATTTATTAATTACACTACAAATTAGGGCCATACAGTGCATGCTGCAACATAATTATACCTTCTTTAAGTTTTTTTTATATTCATCTATAAAATTAGGTATATTCATAGTGAGGTCGGAAAATAAAAATGCCGACAAACTTGCTTTGAAAGAGCAGCTTAGTAAGATACAACTGTTTAATATACAATGTAAAAGCTACCGGTACCATAGAAGTGGTGTGTGTGTTTGTGCAGTGGTCCCTAACCTTTTTCTCACCGCAGACCTGTCGACATTTGATAATTTTACCGCGGCCAGAGAGGGGTAGGTGTCGCACTATCCTGAGAGAAATACACTACAATAAATAAAAAGGAAATAATTTAATGTTTCTTGTGCGGCCCAGTGCCATTTGATCCAAGGACCGGTACTGGGGATTGGGGACCACTGTGTTTGTGGGTGCCCAGGCAGTCGGACAGTTTGGTTATACTTTCGAGCGGCAACTTCCAGATAATGAATAGGAAAGATAGGAAAACGTTGCAAATGTACTGTATATCAAACCTATATTAAACTTTATAGTTGCATAATATGTGCACGAATATTACCAGTCGATTTGATTATACTCTGTAGGATGTTGGTATGCTGTCAATATATCTTTTACGTTGTAAACAACTGATTGAGAAAAAGGCAATAGTACCAGTACGGTACTGAAAAACAAGCAATTAAGTCTGTTCCATTCTGGACACAGGACGTGTTAGCGCATTTTCTTGTTATGTATCAGTACGTTTGTTAGCTTTCAGTAAATATTTGTAAATTTTGGAAATGTTTATAAATTCAATTGTGTAATACATATATTTGTAAAAAAAATAATTATAAAGACGTTTCTTTATATTTGAAAAAAAAGTATTGCCTCTTAAATCTAACTACAAGTGGTTTGTGGTTAATGAAATAGGACTCATAATTGAAAACATTCTAAATTATAGTCATTCAATCGTCCGAAAACTGCGTCAATTGTTGCATAGCTCTGATACTTTCAATTAAACTCAGAACACAAGCTTACTGTTTCATTTGATGAGTTTTTTAATAAATGTTGGTGAAACTACCTGCTGCAGTATTTCGCACCAAATGAACGGGTTATTGAACGTACAAGGTGTATATATAATATATGAGCCCCTTAGGAGCCCTGAAGCCCGGCCCTCAGAGGTTCTATCGCGAAATAAACTTTTGATGTACACATGGCAGGCCAAGACCTACAAAATGATATATACATCATGGGTCTAGGACTTATCGTTGTTGAGATCTAGGGTGATGACGGACGGAATGACAGATAGACAAAACGGGGACAATAGAGCATTTTTTTTCGAAAATGCTCTAAAAATATGATCAATCGCGAAACTGTATCAGTTTTACTTTAGTAGCATTCAAAAGTCAAATGATCGAAGTAAATATATTCAGTCAATTTAAAATACAGTTTAAAACACTTCACACTATAGACTTAGAATTTGCTTGCATTTCTCGCAATTAAAAAATGGGATATGGTTGGGGATAAATAAGTTTTTCATGTGCGCCCAAAAAGTTATTATGCTGATCCTGCCCAAATGTGTGTATATTTTCTTTATTTTTCACCAAGTACTGCATTCAATTAATGCTTATTGAAACATTTTTTTCCTATTATGATTATAAGTATACATTGATTTTTTAAGGAATCAGTAACAAAAGTAAATATATATTAAACAAATATACTTCACCAAAGCTCAAAATAGTTAACCAGAACAAGTATATAGTGTTTATTGAAAGTATACATTCAATAAAAAATATCGATAAAGTATACATATAAATGTTAGCAAACAAGCAGAAAATATGCTAAGCACTTGGGAAAGGAAAATATTTAGGAAATTATATGGGCCAGTAAAGGAAAATAACGAGTGGAAGAATTGAACCAATCCAGAGCTGTACAATCTGTAGGAAGAACTAAATATAACAGCTAAAATCAAAATGAATAGATAAGGTGGGTAGGGCACATAGAAAGAATGGAAAACAACAGAGGTCCAAAAGCAATATATAATTTATGACTACTGAAGAGCCACAATAGGTTCATAAATTTGATTGTAGGGCCGGACCAAGGGAGGAGTTTATAATACTTTATCTGAGCTAACATAAATGTAAATGTTATCAATGTAAATGAATAAAGGGGAGACAAAAAAAAGAATTATTTCATATTAGGCTCATACAATGCATACTGCAATATAATTATACCTTCTTTTTGGGGTCGGAAAATAAAAATGCCGACAAATCATCCATGACTTTAAAGAGCAGCATATACTGGCATTTTTTATTTTGTTCAAACAAAAAAACAAAATAAAAGCTACCGGTACAATAGAAGTGGTTAGGGAACGACCTATAACACAGCCCAACAAAAAAAATTTTTTGAGAATTGCCAAGAATGTTTGAATGAATTTATAGCAATTCATGGGTGCTGATTTCAAAACTGCCACTGCTTATTTTGAATTGGCTCTAGTTTCTGAGATATTGGACACCATTGAAAATATGATTGTACCCTTTGTGTAAAAAATGCAATAGGTTTGGTGTCTGTTGTTTAATTAAACTATACCAAGTTATAACTTGTTTTTTTTTCTATTTTATCTTTGATTTCTAAAGACATCATGAGTTCATGTATTTTGTTACATCTCTGGACAATACATGATTGAAAAGCAAAGAAGAAATATAACCGACTTTGTGCAGCGGGCATATTTGGCTTATTTCGGTGAGAAGCTTGGAGACCAAGACATGTCTTGGGTTCCCCATAAGGTCTGCAAAAACTGTGTGGAAGGTCTACGACAGTGGACAAATGGTGAGAAGAAAAGTCTAAGTTTCGGTGTACCAATGGTATGGCGAGAGCGGAAAGACCATTTTGGTGATTGTTATTTTTGTATTGTGAATGTTAAAGGCTTCAATCGCCACAAGAAATCTAAGTGGGATTATCCTGATCTTGAATCTGCAAGGAGACCAATTCCACGTAGCAGTGAAGTTCCTATACCAGTGTTTACTGGATTATTAGAGCTGTCATCATCAGACTCCGACGAGGGGCAAGATCTGTTTTTTGGCAGGTGAAAACAGTGGAAGCGATTATATTCAGCCAAGAAGAATTCAATGACCTAATACAAGACCTAAATCTGTCCAAGGAAGCATCTGAGCTTTTAGCGTCCATGATCAATGAAAGAAATCTTCTCAAACCAGAAGTTAAAATATTATTTTATCGGAAAAGAGAAGAGTTTCTTCTTCCATATTTCAGCCAAAAGGAAGATCTTGTTTACTGTAATGACATCCCTGGACTTCTGCTCCAAAAGGTTACTACAAGACTACCATTCCGAAGATTGGCGTCTATTTATAGACAGTTTCATCAGAAGCTTGAAATGTGTTCTGTTACACAATGGTAAACGTTATGCATCTCTTCCCATTGCTCACTCAACAACACTTAAAGAAGAGTATGAGAATATCAAAACAGTATTGCAGAAAGTCCGTTATTATGAGCATCAGTGGTCAATTTGTGTTGATCTAAAAATGGTTAACATCTTGCTTGGGTAGCAGTCAGGATACACAAAATACCCATGCTTCATGTGCCTTTGGGATAGCAGGGCAAGGCAAGATCATTGGACAAGAGTGACATGGCCTGCAAGGGAAACCATGACTGTAGGTAAAGAAAATATCATCAACAAGCCACTGGTTGACAAAAATAAGATCATTCTCCCACCACTTCATATCAAATTAGGTTTAATGAAACAATTTGTTAAGGCTTTGGACAAATCTGACAATTGCTTCAAGTATATTTGCAGATCATTCCCCGGATTGAGCATGGAGAAGCTGAAAGCTGGGATTTTGACGGTCCTCAGATTCGGAAACTCATCAACGATCAAAATCACCTTGAAGCTTCTTCATGGATTAGTTTTGTTTCAGTTATCAGGAACTTCTTAGGTAATAACAGAGCAGAGAATTACGAAGAACTGGTGCAAAATATGCTAGCTAACTTCAGAAACAGTGGAACAAATATGAGCACCAAGGTACATTACCTGCACAGTCATTTAGACAAATTTCCAAGTAACCTTGGGGACTTCAGTGAGGAACAAGGCGAGAGGTTACATCAGGATATGAGGGTGATGGAGGAGAGATATCAAGGAAGATGGCTGACTACTGTTGGAGCCTCCAGCGCAATTGCACCAACGACACATACACAAGGAAGTCGAGCAAACAGCGATTTGCAAATGCATTACCATAGACAATTAACATATTAATTAATTAGACATAATTAGTTTTTCAAATAAAAATGTTTTCTTCTATAACACTATTACACATATTATTGAACCAATTTCTGCATGACTATTAACAGTTTCACTTCTATTTGTTAGTATACTATTATACTTCATGCAATTCTTACAAATTCCAAACACTGTGCATACATCATTTAATTAATTTTAATTATCTATTAATGGAGCCAATCTAGCAAAAGCACTTACATATTCTAAATCAGCAAATTTGACTTTGTATAAAATGATTCAAATATCACTGGCAAAGAAATCACTGTTTACCAGTGTAATATGTGCACGAATATTACCAATCGAGTTGATTATACACTGTAGGATTTTGGTATACTGTACATATTTCTCTTACGTTGTAAACAATTGATTGGGAACTGGCTATAGTACCAGTACGGTACTAAAAAAAATATGATCAATCGCGAAACTATATCAGTTTTACTGTAATAGCATTAAATATTTAAATGATCGAAGTAAATATATTCAGTCAATTTAAAATACAGCTAAACATTTAATGCGATAAACTTAGAATAATCTAGCAAAATTATTTTAAGACAGTCGAGCGCTTTACAAAACGACCATCTGTCCCCTTAGCCCGTTGTAAAAGGGCTTCATTTCAGGACAGATGGCTATACCTAGCTTGTGTTGCAAAAGGTCCTGAAATTGGGTTTTCACTCATTTTTCAAAGGCAATGTAAGGTAAATAAAATATTAGCTGTGCAATTTCAGAAGGACATTGCAAATGTGTGTGCTAAATTAAACATGTGTGTGCTCTTTTGTAAATATTATGGAATGTAGCCTCAAAAGAAGGTTTAAATGGTTAATATTAGGGAGCGACCGATAATCGGATCGCTATCGGTATCGGACCGATATTGGCACTATCGGTTAATATCGGATCAGCCGATTGTTGTAGGGAGCGACCGATAGTCGAACCGATATTGGCACTATGGGTTAACTGTCGGACCGGCCGTTTTTTGGCTGCCGATACATTGTTTTTTTTTTTCACAACAGAGTTGCGGAAAAGAAAATCAGTAAATAACCCAATTCTATAACCAGATCAGACAAGATTTAAAAAAAAAGGGAAAAAAAAACCCGTACACAGAAATTGTCACGTACACATCAGAGATACGACCTTGAAACAAAAGGATTGGCATTTCTTAATTCTAATGTATGACCTTGAATGATACAATTAGTGAACATCTGTGCGTATTTTTTGTTGGGATGGGAAGTTGGGGGGGGGGGAGGGGAAACAAGACTTACGTGTGGGCGAAGTATGACAGGGAAGGGGTAAGCATGGGTTGACATACGTCATTAGCTATATTAGCACGAGAGAAACACGTGTTTGGCAATAGGCATTGTTGTTGCTTAAGGGGCTGTCCATTAATTACGTCAACAAAATAGGGGGGAGGGGGGGTAAGAAAATTTTTGACAATTGTTGACAAGGGGGTGGGAGGTCAAGAAAAGTTGACGTCAACAATGTTACTTTTTTAAATTTAATATAATTACTTAATAAATAGGAAAATTAAGCAGCGTTTGTAGTTCTGTGTTACACACTCGCTTAACATTCAGTATTTTAACTAAACTAACTATATTCCTACTAATTTTGCCACATAAACATTTTGGAAGCCATCTTTTTAGGGGGGGGGGTAATCAAATGTTGACGTAATTTTATATGGGGGTCTCGGAAAGTTTGACAAGTTGTTGACAAGGGGGGGGGGAGGTAAAAATCGCCAAAAATTTGTTGACATAAATAATGGACAGCCCCTAAAAATAAAATATCGGTATCGGTAAAAATGCTGGGGGAAAATATCGGTATCGGAATATCGGTAAAAAGGCATATCGGTCGCTCCCTAGTTAATATGTTTGTACACGTCACAAGAAAATTAATGGCTACCGCCAGTACGAGTGTATGAACTTAAAAAAATGGCACAACATGGCCGTTTTAGCCCTGAGCTCGTCCTGGAACTTCCGTGTTTGTAGGGGTGGGGGGAGCATAAAAGGAATTTATGATAAGAAACTATTTAATTAAATCTTTTGAAAAGTTGTCGTGGGGATACAATCAGTGGCGTAAACAGATATGTGTTGTTTAAGGTAGACTCTAAAAATGCTCACCCCCCCCCCCCTTTTTCGAATCCCAACACCTTAACAATCGAAAAATTTGGAAAACAAATTAAATATCATCAATCCATTAGAATACGAACATATTTTCAAATTCGAGCATCTGGTTTGCTATTTCTGTGTTGTTTTTTTTTTATTTAAAGTTTAGGTCTTTTGCTATCATGCTATCTTTATGCTATTTATAAAAATTTTCTGGCTGGCGTCAAAATTGTTTGGAAAATCATTTTTTTTTTTGTTTTTGTTTTTTTTTTGTTTGTTTTTATTTTTGTGGGAGTTGGTCAATTTTATATCAGTCTAAAGGTAAAAATTATTCAAAACCTGAACGATTTGGAATATTAACAATTTAACATGGGTTAAAGTCGTATGCTGAGGTGTAACGGCACTGAACACCCGAAATGCTGTCCCGTTCACGTACCAGAAAAGTATCTTCGGGGGCTGACCATCACTTTCCAATTTAGTCCACTGGTCTATACGAAATCCAACTAGAATTTTAAGACGGTGTAGAATATTTGACGTCCGTCAGTTAAAAGTACATAATTAGTACGGTTCGTATACTTTATTTAGGTTTGTAAAGCATTAAAATATCAAAAGAAATAAAAGATTTTCACTGTTTTTCAATGACAGCATTAAGTGGTATTAACATGTCGCAACCAAAAGAAAATAAAAGTACATTGTTATTGTACATAAATAATATAAAAAATCTAAAAAAAGTCTTCCCTAAATGAATTTATTTAGCTTCAACCATATAATTTCATTTGGCTACTAACTAGCTTTATTCTAATAGCACTGATACGACAGATTTTTTAAAATAATTTTTATTAATGTTTATGTATTTTTTAAAAATATAAATACATTTATTAAACGGTACTCTACTAAAGGATTTTTTTATTGAAATATTGCATAACATAACATAAATCCTTACCTTTCTCATTGCACATGTTTCACTATCAAAACATTTTAGACGATGTGATAGTTCGTTGATGAACATATCAACATGTCTAACTTGCAAAACTTTTGAACTTTCAAGTCCCTGATCATTTAAAATCTGATAAAATGGCACTAAATTGTCAAAACTGACATGTGCCTGTGTCACAATTAAATACCAAGCAAATAGTAAGATGACAATCTTTGTTTTCATTTTTGTTCTGGGCAAACGGGCAAAAATGATTGAATGATTGTATGGAGTAAACACCAAACACTATCTTAACACTTTCCTTGTCCGGGGGTTTACTAAACCTGTCAATTGCTATGTAGCAAGAAGTGAGTCTGCCACCTGGGGAAAGGAAGGAAGGGGGGATCGCTAACAACGTGACCGCAGTTTGTCTTGTTTCACCTTTTAGGTACATGCTGTGCGAAGCGACACCTAACCAGGAAACATGGTAAGCTGGTCAAGTGGGAGACTAAAACATTAGCTAAAAAAGTACATTACTATAACATTTATTTTTTTAATGCTCATCTGCTGTCATACCACAACTTAAGGAAAAAATGTAATTGAATGCTACATAGAAGATGAAAAATAATGCAAAGTATAGTTGCAATTGGAACAAATCGTGAGAATAAAGCTGATTTTTTACCACAGTGATTATTATTTATACCGATTGCCTGCATCAAAAAAATACTTCTGATCCTAATCTATTACTGTACTAAGCACATGATACTAGGTTCTTCAGATGGTGCCCCAGATAAAAGAAAAAAGTGAAAAACGAGTTTTTCATGGAGATCCTATTGCACATTTAAAACTGTTATATTATTTCTAAAATGAATACATATTTAAAACTAAAGAGATTGATAATTCGTACTCATCAGTTCGTATTTTTGCATTTGAACTAATTCAAAACCTGGATGATATGGGATTTCAAACATTTATTTAAGTTTTTGAGCTCATATTCTGAGGTATAGCTATATTTCAGCATGTCATACAGCGCCTCTTACGTAGGCGGTTTAAGTGATGCATAAGAGATTACCCCTCCCCCTCCGTTAACCTGTTTACGCCACAGCTTACATGATAGCCATTTTACTACTCAGGATGTGTTGACTAATTTTAAAAGAAATGCTACATGCAAGTTTAACATTCTGGCAGATGCATAAAGCTAACAGTCATGCCCGTCACAAAAAGGGTACACTTAAAACTGAAGTTAGGGAATTTTAGGGGTCCCAGTTTACAAAGATAATAAGAGGAGAATGTTTTCTTGATATTTTTAATTTGAATGTCCACGATGATATTAAATGTTTCTAATGAACTCAGAAATCCAGGTTCCTATTACAACAAACGTCCGCATGGCATTCCTTTGTAAAATTCAATATTAATAATAGGAAAGTATAGTAAGGCAAGTTCGCCCTTGGTGGCAAATACTCTGGCGCCTGTCCTGCCTACTATTGTGTATTATATCTTATGTTATATATTTAACATATCATATGTCCTTTAAAACATAAAAAAATTCTGGTATGCAGATAACTTTACTCATTCTGAGTAGGTTGCATTTTTTAACTCAGATTATATATATATATATATATATATATATATATATATATATATATATATATATATATATATATATATATATATATATATATATATATATATATATATATACATACTTTTCTGTTATATTGAAATTAAATTTTTAAAAAAGCAGTGTCGTTTTTTTTTATCCATTACAGTTGAACAATGTGCTAGAATTACACTTTGTAACAGATTTTAACTTCTTTTTCGTTCTTGGGTTCAAAGTGTATTTTCCTAATTCATTATGCGAAAAACACAAACAGAAAATAGCTATTGTTCCACAAAACCTTTGTGTCTGTGATTAGGATAATGATATTTTGAAATTCATGTTTTCTTCAAAATTTTTATTCGCATTCTATGCTTAGTAGTCTTCTAGAATGTTCTTAAACTGCTGGAATTGTCTGTTTGATTTCTGCTATACTGGTAACTTAGTCGTAACCCAGCCCAACTCCTCGCGGACCCGCAGGGGTATGTGTATCACACTTTGGGAAACACTTGCATAGATCGTGCCACTTCTCAGCCAAAAGTATTCCTTTACAACTAGAGCCCCTCTGATCCCTTCCCCCAGCCTTGGAGCCTCTGTATGTCCTTAGATTGCCCTTCTTATGGTGGGCTCTCCTGGTAGCTTGCCAAAATGTAAAACTCGCTATTATAATCTTTAAAACCTGCTAACACATTGGAGTATCAAAATAGATTAGAAAGATTAGGAACAAATTCAGCTTTAAATTTTTTTAATAAGCCAAATAAAAGTTAAGGTATCCTCAAACCAAAGCGAACTTCGCGTATCTAGGTAGCTCGCGAAATTCGCCCCTCTTTCGCGGCAATGTATTTATATGGAAATGCTCAAACCGCGGATAATTTCCGCGGCGGTGCAGAGAAATTTCGAAGCATCGTTTCTTTCAAGGTATCGACAAACATAAGCGAAACTTTCCGCTGCGCTATTTCTCACGTGAGATATTTCTAAGCGCAAAAAACCCTCGCTACACCTAGGCGAAGCGAAAGTGGGCGTCAGTCAACCGGATATAATGATTTTTTAAATTTTCTTTTTTTTTGTTTGAAGACGTCGGCAGACATTTTCTTCTTATTATACATTTTCTACAGTTATTGTATTTTACAAGTAAAAAGTGAAAAAATACTTACTTTTTGGTATAATTTGATATAATTCATGTTTCTATATATAAATGTAAGTCTTATTTTTTAATTTTAAGACATTTTTATCAATTATAACCTTGATTTTCATTTGAGTCGATGTTTCTAGACAGCCATTTTGGATTGTTTACAATCGCGAAACGCGAAAACACTCTGCAAGAAGCGAAGCCGCGAAATTTCTTTGCACCTCCGCGGAAATTCTCCGCGGTTTGAGCATCTCCATATAAATACATTGCCGCGAAAGAGGGGCGAATTTCGCTTTGGTTAGAGTTTTTTCGCGTTTCACGAATATTTATTTGTAGTTTTTTATCAATTTATCTTGTAAATTATGTTGTAGTTATTGCTACAATCTTTGGCCGGCTTAGAGATGGCAAAAAATTCATGTAAAACAGAGGAGAAACACCAATTAATGATGGGATGGGAGCAGTGTTTCCTCTAAGCTGTCCTCGTGCTTAACTCCCAAAAAACGGCATACAATAAAATGTGACTCTGGTGATCCATAAAGTCAAACCATGAAAAATATTATTTTTTAAAATATTTTTTTATTACAAATGTAATATTTTTATTAAAAAATGCATGCTAAATACTTTCTAATAAAAAATATTTATTTATTTTTTATTTAACTACAATTTCTCGCAAATAAAATAACACTATCAGTTGACCGGCACCGAACGCCATTTTGATTTGTTTACGTTTTGTCAGTCACTTTGACTACATTAAAATGGACTCAGATTCTCATTATTTAGTGGAAAAAAAAAGAACTTAAATCTAGTGACAAAAATGAAACTAACACTCGCTAAATCAAAAAAAAAATATAAAAACATTCAAAACTGACCAAAAAACATTTTTTTTCAACTTTTTCAAGAAAAAACACAAGGTAGTCTCACGACACAGGCGCGCATAAGGCCAAACCCCTCACTTTTTTGACATTTTGTCAAAAAAGTGAGGGGCAGTGCAAAAAACACACTGTGCATTATGTCTTTTTTAATAAAAAAAAATTTTTTTCTACATTTTTTGCGTTTTTCTTAAAATTAAATTTTTTTATGTGAATAATTAAAGGAAAATATGCATATTTGAAAAAAAGTCACCAAACATTTTTTTTTTGAAGAAATTGATTGATAACTGAATATTTCATTTCAGAAATATATGTAGATTAATAAAATGTCTGAAAAAATGTTTTTGTTTTTAATACTTGTTTTTTGTCTTATTGCTGTTTGTACACTTTAAAAAAAAATAATTTTGTTTTTTCTTTTTTTTTAAATATTATCAAAACTCATTTTCACAAAAAAAAAAGCTGCACAGTTTTAAAGCCTATTCAAAGAAGAAAAAAAATGATATATCACACATATATGGGCTATAAAGGAAACAGACAATATAGTCCAAAATGTAAGGACACCTGTTTGGTAATAAAAAAAATGCCAAAAACCTGCCGTCGATTAAGAGTTAAACATTACAATAGTACGCGCATATGTTTATATATGTAATGCGCACACATTTAAATTACCTTCCAAAGTTGAGCACCGCTATTCTCTTTAGCCACAAATAGTTTACAACAATTAAGAGTGAAAATTGGAGGGATTATGTCGACCTGCACGAATGTGTATATTAGAGGGTGGCCCAAAAATCCAACTTCGTGCCACATACCGGGGCACCCTTTTTTGTGTTCCTTTTGCCTTAGGTAGTATACTGTTAAAATTTTACAACTAAATTCCAAAAGTAGAAGGGGATGCTCACAGTCCTTGTTGTTTTACCTTTTACGGCATTTTACTCGATTTTGTTGAAAAATGTCAGCAACAAACCATAGAAGGTGAAAATGAAACAGAGAGCTGTGAATCATCCAATAAATTTGACGGAGATTGGGTATCATACATCCTTGTTCACTAAGCATGTCACTAGTGCCTTGGATCGCAACCAAACGTCTGTTCTTGAAGCTTTGCTACTGATGATTCCTACGGCTGCAGCGCTGGGACATGATCCTTCATCTTTGACAGTTTAATTGCAGTAAATCAACAGCCCTATATAAAATTTAACTCAGTGGCACAATAATTCTGAAAAATACAACCACTGTCTCGGGTACAGATGTATTATTAGTTCAGCTGTTGCAGATGTGACCAGCAAGATGCTATACTATGAAAATACGATTACAAAATTATGCGCAAAAAAATTATGATACAAAATTTCTTGCATCTCGTTATTTTGATCTAATTATAAACGGGTTCATTATACCTTCAACAATACACTATAGTACCTCCACCAATACAGTATATAATTTAAACTAGTGAATGAAAGTTATCTCTTTTTACATCGACAGGGAAGGGAGCAGGAGGTTTACTTGTCGAACCAAACATCTTCGTTATATATTACAAGTGGGACTTCAGTCGACATACCTGGGTGTGAGGGTGTGTGCGAATTGCGACAGGTTGGGGGTGGTAGATTTACTTAATAACTGAACGGACCTTTAACTTCAAAAGGTTGAGTGAAATTCTGTTATTTATCAATTTGGTAAACTTTCCGCATTTGGTCAAATTAACGCATTTAAGTGTTGCGTTAAAAATTTCAATCGCAATTTTTTTTGACGCGTTAATCGCAAATTAACGCAGTTTAATCAGCAGCCCTAATACACTCATACCTCGCTATACGGCCGCTCTTTACTGTATTTGATATTTGATATTTGAGAAGTATTTGATAAAGTAATCACGTGACCAGCGAGGTCACGAATTCAAAAATGGCGCTTGAGTCGAATCGATTAGATATGTATATTTAAAAAATCTACAGTTTTAAATAGTTTCTATGGTTTGTAAAAGTCCTTGATATAAAATAATAATAATATATAAAATCATTCAAATTCTTTTAGTTTTTTTTTCACAACATAGCATTTCAACATAGTCAATTACAACAGATAGCATTTTAACATCGTCAAAGTGAGTCAAACGTAGGTCAAGGTCACTAGCGAACGCGTTCGTAAATAAAATTTATAATATTAAAAAAAAACAAGCAATTAAGCCTGTTCCATTCTGGACACAGGACGTGTTAGCGCATTTTCGTGTTATGTATCAGTACGTTTGTTAGCTTTCAGTAAATATTTGTAAATTTTGGAAATGTTTATAAATTCAATTGTGTAATGCATATATCTGTAAAAAAAAATTATAAAGACGTTTCTTTATATTTGAAAAAAAAAATTATTGTCTCTTAAATCTAACTACAAGTGGTTTGTGGTTACTGAAATAGGACTCATAATTGAAAACATTCGAAATTATAGTCATTTAATCGTCCGAAAACTCCGTCAATTGTTGCATAGCTCTGATACTTTCAATTTCCAGAATGGAACAGGCTTAATTGCTTTTTTAGTTAGTAAATAGCTAAAAGAAAATCTAAATTATAATTTCGTTTTTATAGAGGTTAGCACATGGATATTATATTATATTTAAATATAACAATTCATAGCCACTACTCAGCTACAATGATATTATATTACAATTACTTGATGCTATTATAATTATTAATATAAATTGACTTTGATAATATTTAATTTTCAGATATTAATTACTATTGTTCAGATTAAATTTTAAAAATCTCGTGTAAGGATGGAGAAGGGAAACTTGTATACATCACTTTATAATGCTTATGTTAAAGCACACTCAACCATGAGTAAAGCAGACTGCCAAAAACAAGTAAATGAGATATGGAAAAAAATAAAGTTTGATGCAAATGTATCTGAGAAAGTAGAATCACTTTTAAAAGAATATGAGGCAATTGCAAAGCAGAAAAAAGGAACGTTAATGACTTTCTGGGCCAAACAAGCATTGAAACCCGACGCTTTAAAGCCTCAAACATCAACTGTGCCAGACGTTCCAACAAAATCACGACTTGTTGAGGAACATGCATGTGGAAGTACTGAAAGCACACCATCTACATTCAACACTGAAGATGTCAAAAAATATAAGACAAAAGTTCAAGATGAACTCAAAGTTGAAATTGATTTGATAAAAAGTGACATGGTTGGCTTATATAAAAGAAAAGACACAGGTCTTAACACAAAAGATCAAGAAACAGAACTTTTAGAAAAGAAGAGAAAATTAGATGAATTGGAGAAGGAATTGAATAAGAAACAAAGGGAACAAGAACGACAACGGAAAGCTAGGTTGAGAAAGAAAGAAACATTGGCAAAAGTATGTGCAGAGATCCCTGAACTGAGCAATGCTTTGAAAATAAGAGAAAAAACTGGTCGTCCTGTAATAGAAAGTGATCAACCATTGTTTCTCAAAGCAATTGTCGACATCGCTTTACATGGGTCAGCTGCACATGAAAAACGATAAAGTGACTTATACAGAAGTTTTAGAACATTAGACCAATTAACTGAGCAACTTAACACTGATGGATTCCATGTCAGCCGGAGCACCGTTTACACTCGATTGTTGCCAAGACGAAGTTCAACAATGGAAGGCAAAGACACGTTTCCACAGTACCAGTCAAGCTTATCCGATCTCAGAACGATTCCCACTCCAAACACATGGATGGAAAGTTCAGCACAGCCACATTGAGACATTTAGAGGAATTATCATCAGTGCTCGGACCTAACGAAGTGTGATTCATTAGCCAGGATGATAAAGCACGAGTTCCAATAAGATTGACCACAGCCAATAAACAGGCACCATTGCTAATGCATGTGGAATATCGTGTCAGTTTACCAGACCACGATTGGATTGTTGCAGCTAAACACAAACTTATTCCATCTGTTTATGCTGGAATTCGCATTGAAAAAGATGGACTAGGAAAACCGGAAGCTGTAAGCTATTCAGGTCCAACATACATAGCAATACGATCAGGGAATCATTCTTCATCCACTGCTTTTGCTCATGGCTTAGACTTCGAAAGACTATTAAATTTGGATGAATTCGATGAAATAACAAAAGATAAAAGAGACAATGTGATAAGGCCTATCGTTGTTTTTACAGTGGATGGAGGGCCAGATGAAAATCCTCGCTATCAAAAAGTAATTGAAGTTGCAATCCATCACTTCGTTAAAAATAATATTGATGCCTTATTCCTTGCAACCAATGCACCAGGAAGAAGTGCTTTTAATCGCGTGGAACGTCGAACGGCTCCATTAAGCAGAGAACTGTCTGGTGTCATATTGCCAAATGAACATTATGGCAGTCACCTTGATTCGCATGGCAGAACAATCAATGAGGATTTGGAAAGAACAAACTTCAAGTTTGCAGGTGAAACTTTAGCTGAAATCTGGTCGCATGTGATTGTTGACCAATATCCAACAGTTGCAGAATATATCACCCCTGAGAAATCTGAATTGGATGCAGTAGGACTGATGTCGAAAGATCAGGAATGGTTTGACAATCATGTTCGCACCAGCCAATACTTCACCCAAATTGTGAAATGTCAGGACATAAAATGTTGTGACAAAGTACGGAGCTCATATTTCAACGTTTTACCTTCTAGATTCTTTCCACTTCCAATCCCAATCAACCAAACAACTGATGGACTCAGAGCTTCAGAAAGAGCAGACGCAGATGCTCATAAATTACCTTCATTGTTTGTGGCACAAACTCTCAAATTTGATGACATTATGCCAAGATCAACAGGAGTTTTTAAAGTACAACCATATGATCTTTATTGTCCATCTTTGCAGACCAGCTTACATGATCGAATTTGCAAAGTGTGTCACTTATACTTTGCACCACAATGTTAAAGAAACATACAGGACAACACAGAGCTCGGGCGCAGGAGAATGTGCCAACCCTAAATTTTCCAGGTTCAACTCCGATAAAACGCATCCGTCCTTTGAGAATCGCTGCTAGAAGGCAAAGAGAACTCATGGCAATTATTGGTAGAAAGGAAAATGCACATTCAGAGGATGTTGAGTGGCTAGATGAGGATGAAGTTGATCTGTCTGCAACTATCCATCCAGGAAACGATGATGGGAAAAGATTTATGTCAGTCGTAACTATGGATAAACACTTCACTTCACCATGGATGGATGAAGTCTAGTGAATATTTTTTTTAATTAAACTTAATTCACAGGTCCACTATAAACATATTCTATAAAGCACAAGAGCTGCTCACATAATTTGTCAATCTAGTCCTTTTTTTAGTCGCATTGTTTTGTTTCCATTTTTATTTTTTAATCACTGTTTGAGGTCAAGTTTCGCTAATCTACATCTTATCCTGTGTCAATTGAATGCATAATCGGAAGATTATCTCAAAGTTGACCTCACCCATTGTAAATGAAAAGATAGCAGATAAATGATGTTTATTATATAATGTCAAGTCTAATTTTTGCAATTTTTTTTTTCAAAGTCAATTGATTGAGTTACTGTTACAAAGAATAACTGTGACAAATGTTGACAATTAGTTTTTCTACTATTAAAGTCATTTAATAATGTGATAGTTCTTTTAATTTTATATTTTAAAGCAGTTTAATAGTGAAGTGCGATTTAAGTTTTCGATTAAATTTTAATTAGTTGTAAATTAAAAAAAAAATTTCGAAGGTGTGACGTACTTTGGGGAGGGGGGGTCTTGAAATTTGTGACACATTGTGACAGGGGGGGAGGGGGGGGGTCAAAAATGGTCAAAAATAGCGTGACGTACTTTATGGACGGCCCCATACCTATTGACTAAGCATGTTGGGTACATTTATTGATTCACCTCAGTAAATGTTGGTAACCCATTTATTCTATGTTGTTTTTTAATAATTCATGACTAACTTTTTAATTTGTACTAAATGCACTATTTTTACACTGTTTTAAATAATGTTTTGGTTCTACGTATCATTGAAGGTTCACCATGTCATATGTCATAGTTTGTTTTACGGAAGATGGGGACTCAATTGCAATAGTTCCAATGTCATGGTTAGAGGACGACAAGACATTCTGGCCACCTTATGTTGATCAAAAACTCATCGACAAGGCTGTCAGAATGAGTGAATCCCCTAGTAAAGAATGAGTGAATCCTCTAGTATAGAATGAGTGAATCCCTAGTAAAGAATGAGTGAATCCCCTAGTAAAGAATGAGTGAATCCCCTAGTAAAGAATGAGTGAATCCCCTAGTAAAGAATGAGTGAATCCCCTAGTAAAGAATGAGTGAATCCCCTAGTAAAGAATGGGTGAAGTACATTGTGAGGATCCTAGGAGTATCAGGCTCACTCTTGTCAGTCTGTCGCATACTACACTATGAATTACGACATATCTTTTTATATTTGCACATGAATGTTATTTACTTCAAGGTAACTACGAAAATGCTCGGTCAAAGCTGCGAACTGCAGAACTGTGGTCAGACATTGACAGCAGCTCTGAATCTAAAGCACGGCACAGAAGGTTGGTCAACTTTAAATAACTACATTTGCCATTTTTCTATTGTGCGAATGTATTCAATCTTATCCTCAAACGCAGTATTCCTTTTATTTATTGCATGACTTCTGTACTTTTTGGTTTCCATTCATGATGTGGTGAATAGTTGAAAAGTTTTTAAAATATCAACTATATATTATGAATTTGTTTCTAATATAGGGCACCGAAAAAACTATTTGACACCGATGATGAAACTCGTCCATTAGGGAAAAAGTCGAGGAAGCAGTTTAGTCTGTCAAAGCAACTTACAGCTGCACCAGTGTTATCATTCCAAGAAACATCTTCAGTCCAGCAACCCACCACTGTTGAGTCTTGCTCTGCTTTTAACGGCTGTGATGATAGTATTCCAGATCCTGTTCCGATGCCACTTAATCCTCCTAGTTCAGTTTCAGTGTCATCTTGTTCATCGCAACAAGCACCAGGCACTCAACCAAAAATGCCCCGCCTTTCAGCAGCAAATAAAGCTACTCCAGTTTTCATAATAGCTACCAGCCAATCTTCTCTTTCTTCATTTACCTCTCCAGTACCAACCATTAGAACTATTCAATCGGTGGCAACGGATTCTGTTGATGCAAGTAGTTAGTACATGCTCATGATACATTATGTACCTTTAACATTTTGGAGTCTACTGTTGTATTGTTGAGTGTTGTGACACAACTTTTGACATTAAGGATAAAAAAATATAGATTTGTTTCCCGCGTCAGAGAGAGAGAGAGAGAGAGAGAGAGAAGAAAGAAAACAGGAAGAAAGAAAACAGGAAGAAGGATAATCAAGATGGCGGTATGGCGTTAGAAATGAAGATGATGCACAGACCAATAGTGAATGAGAAAGTATCGAATATTAAATACTAAGTATTGACAGACACACATATTAACGGTTAAAGAACCAGTCGTTTATTCTTTATATATAAGTTTATTCAGTGTGTATATAAGTTTATTAATAAACAACTTCAATTGCCATTCTAATTGGTTGTCGTTGAATATATGCCTGTGTTGTGTTACTCTATGTACACGCTACTAAAACACAATTAGAGTCACGACATTGAGTTAATTGTTGTTTTAACAAAATGTCTTATTAAAAAATCAACAGTATGATGCAGTCTTATTGTCATTGTTTTTTTTTTTTTTGTACAATGACCCTCATTAGCTTGGAAATATAAGTTTTTATGAGTTTACAGCAAAATATGGTTGTTTCATATATGACTGATCCTTACAATGTTGACATAGCTAAAATCGTCGGTCAATGAACTTCAAAAGCAGATGACAATGAACACCAAACTTCTACAGACATTGACTTCGGGGGCTTCCGAAGCAGATGACGAATTGGATGTCGATTTGCCATTGCGAAACAAAGCGGCATTGGATTCGTTGGAACATGACGTTTCCAACAATAGAACTCTATTCAAGTCATTGGTATATTAAAACTTTTTAGCCTACTAAAACATAACATTGATGCCTAATAGATCTTGCCTGTTGATTAATGACGTTAAATGTGAAGGTTGACTGATGATAGCCATGATTCAGATTCATTTCCCATTCATTATAGATTAAGCACATAGCTACCAAAGGAGGCAGAGATGTGAAAGATGCCGCCAAAAGAATGATGACTGAGTACTTCTCAACCGAATTGGCAATCAAAGTGAACTGGACTGGTCAAGGTGGAAAGGTTTTATTCAGCAAGTTGAAGTCAGCCAACATTATTCGCAGTAAGTCGGCATGTTTACATTTAGTATGTATTTTGGTATGGTGTTGAGTTATTATTTAGGACATATTATATTGTCAGCACATTTTGCTATTGGTAATTATTTTTGTTTTTATATTTTCACATAAAATTTAAAATTAAATGTTTAACAGAGTCAGTTAGGTTAGAAGAAATTATGCGACACGTGATGCTACGGATGCGGAAATACAGCGAGAGGTTGTACGCTTTCTGCACGGTGCACAGGATCGTGATGGTGGGCGTAAAAAGCGATAAAAAAAAGAAGGCAGCCGATCAATAAAAGACAACTGAAAACTCGCCACAGTAGTCAAATTTATCTTTTGACTCTGAATGACATCTGAATTTGACATCTAGTCATTTCATTAGAACTATGTCTAAGATTTTTAGAGACTTGTGTTGTAAATAAGTAATCTGTTTATATTAATAGAAATGTTGTTGTTCATTTAAAACCCCTGCAGACTAATGCTTTTGTGATATCATTTGATTTGGCTTTTACTTGAAATCTCTGGTATATAATATGAAATGTAACTAGAAGAGTTTCTTTGTGAATAATGCCTGAGGAATATGCGTGAAATTCATGTGATCTTCTTCAAATTTTGCAGATTTATGTTTTTGACATTAAATCGAGAAGCAATTGCTTCTTGACATAATTTAATATGTTTAAAAGTAGGGCTCCTGATTAAACTGCGTTAATTTGCGATTAACGCGTCAAAAAAATTTGCGATTAAAATTTTTAACGCAACACTTCAATGCGTTAATTTGACCAAATGCGGAAAGTTCACCAAATCGATAAATAACAGAATTTCACTCAACCATTTGAAGTTTAAGGTCCGTTCACTTATTAAGTAGATCTACCACCCACAACCTGTCGCAATTCGCACACACTCTCACCCCTAGGTATGTCGACTGTGGCCCCACTTGTAATATATAATGAAGATGTTTGGTTCGACAAGTAAACCTCCTGCTCCCTTCCCTGTCGATGTAAAAAGAGATAACTTTCATTCACTAGTTTACATTATATACTGTAGTGTATTGGTGGAGGTACTATAGTGTATTGTTGAAGGTATAATTTTGTATCATTTTTTTGCGCATAATTTTTTATCGTATTTTGATAGTATAGCATCTTGCTGGTCACATCTGCAACAGCTGAACTAATAATACATCTGTACCCGAGACAGTGGTTGTATTTTTCATATTGTGATACTGAGTTAAATTTTACATAGGGCTGTTGATTTACTGCAATTAAAGCGTAATTAATGCGTTAAAAATATGCGATTACATTTAAAATACAAACACCTAAATGCGTTAAATTTTACCCAAATGCTGTATTTCAGAGTTGCAGAAAAAATAAAAATCAGTAAATAACCTAATTCTTTAACCAAATCAGACGAGATTTAAAAAAAGCAAGAAAAAAAAAACCCGAACACAGAGTGTTACGTGTACATAAAATCATAGCAGCTATATGACCTTGAAACAATAGGATTGCCATTTCTTACTTCAAACTTATGATCCCGAATGATACAATTAGTGAACATCTGCACGTGTTATAGTTTGATTGACAATTGTCATGGCTTTGAAAAACTGTAACTTTTGGTTGGTAAGTGACGTCATCTTTCTGCAGCTGTGTCTAAAATGAAACTGGGATGGGCAAGGGGGGGGGGGTATAAAAAAACCGCGTTAACAACAAGGGAGCGAGCACTTTATTGCTATATCATTATTTTACGAAGGAAAGGCACATATGAAATATAAATCGAAAAGCAGCTCTATTTAAAATCCTTTAGATCTTGAAGACTGTGACTAAAATCCCTTCCCCAATCATGAGATAACTGTCACAATAACAGGTTCTTTGTTTAAAAAATTAATTAAAGAAAAGCTGTACCTAATTGAATTTGATTTCTATCACTAACTGACAAAGAATTGGGTAACATCTTTAGAATTCATATGAACATGTTTATTAATAAACCAATTCCAAAAAAAAATATTTACTGTGGCCCCACCAAATAGCTTATTTTTCAATAGTTTTCCATAGTGACGTCACCAGACTATTATTTCATTCATACATTCCTTTAAATCATTATCTGACTAACTATTTTACATAAAAACGCAAATTAAAATACATTTTAAACCTATATCAATATCACTTTAATGTTCAATTAAAAATGTATCTTCAAGTTATTTATCTAAATACTAGATACTAAGCCCGGCGATGCCCGGGAAATCTAGGTGTAATGTTAAACCCCTTCCTAATCAATTTAATTAATTTAATTAGGTGCTGATTTATGCCACCTTCCTAATGTGCAGAAATGACCTACATTTCATACGTCAAAAGATGTGGCTGCCATAACCAACAAACCATCATCGAGGGAACAATAACCTCCAGTACACAATGTTAACAATTTATAATAACTGAGCATGATTATCAAATGCGCAGCCGATTTACGTGAAATGCGTAGCCGATTTTCGTGAAATCAAGTGCAAAATTATTTTTTTTTCGTCACAGAGGATTTTTATTTATAGTGTTTTGCCCTGAATTCTATTTATAGTTAAAATCAAAACAAAGCATTAAAAAATGCAACGTCATATGTCATTTACGAACGCGCTCGCTAGTGACCTAGTCTGATTAAAATGCTATTTGTTGTAATAAAAACTAAAATAATTTGAATGATATTATATATTATTATTATTATTTAATATTTAGGACTTTTATATTTCATAATTAAAAACCACAGAAACTATTTAAAATTGTAAATTTTTGAAAAAGAGTAATCGAATCGACAACGCAAGACGCCATTTTGAATTATGTTTTCGTGACCTCGTTGGTCACGTGATTACTTTATCAAATACTATTGTTTTATTTATTTCTGGAGGTCGTTTATTTATAGAACGGATTACCCACACACCGCGACCCGGACAAGCTTAGCGCTTTATAAGTAGGACACGTGGAATTTCATCCATTTATCCAAAACGTGACAAAATCCACTAAATTAAAAAATTCGCAGAAAAATAAATTTTTGGCCTATTTTTAAAATGTAGACAACAGATGTGTGCGGATCTTGAAATTTAGCGTCCGCGTCCGTTTATAGATTTATATCAATGATCCGCGTCCGCAGAATCTTACAACATTGGTTTGCAATCAGTCCGCGCGTCCGCATTGCTGAAATTTAGCTGTTTAAATATTTTTTAAATGTTTTAACATCAATGTTATCATCCCTGTTTAACAACCCTCCCTGTTTTTTATTATCCAAAAAGCCACTTTTATTTATTCATTTATTTTCAGATTCAGTGGCAAAAGTTTACGAATAAGTAAAGTATCTATTAAAACTAAATTATTATAGGCAAGGGCGCGATAATCCGCGTCAGTCCGCAACTTAACCATACGAAGCGTCCGCTGTCAGTCCGTGGATTCGGAGAAGTCTGCTTATATGCTGTCCGCTCATCTCTAGTTAACACCCAAAAATAGTTCGTTTTCCGCTTTTTAAGGAAGTAGCTAAATATAGTTTATAGAAAACACAGAATCAAAAGTAGCGGAACAAGTAAAAGAAGCTGTGATCGGCGCCTACAAGATACTATCGGTAGAGGCAGCGACTACGAGAATATACACAGAAAGCATGAGCCGTAATATGTTTAAAAAATATATACATGAATATTCCCAGAAAGCATGCGCTGTAGGACCGTTGGATAAAAGCAATAGTACACCGACGTCAGACCACTATAGGACCGCCATTACGCCGCTACTCGGATGCCGACATCGGACCGATAGATTGCCGATGGGCAAAAATCTATCGGTCCACCAGTGGCAGCCTAGTTTACCTCTAGAGGGCGCTAGCGGTCAACTCACAATTTGCGTGAAGGGCCATATAATATTATACAGATTAATATCGAAACAAGCTGTGTTTATAAAGACAAATATCTAGAACCAAAGAATAAATACATAAAACTCACATTATACTTCAGTAAAATAAAAGCCATAGTCACTACTAGTAGCGGCTTTAAAGTTACAAGCGTGGATCTAACAGTGGACTGTATGTTACATATCATATTAAACAATCCCCTAAGGCTTACCTTCCAGTCATACCTATAAAAAATCCCACCTAACATATAGGAAAAAATAAACATATGACACACATGATACATGACAACAAAGATATTTTATTATTTCAACTGGAGAAAGCCGATTGTGAACTCAATAAGCTGCGTGCAAAGAAAATAAATAGCGAAATAAAAACGCTTCCTATAGAATGTGATATAGCTAAATGTGTGCGTGGTATAAATGAACAGGCAAACTATCACCGCCTCCACTGCAAGAGGCCCCTTCAAGTTTAATTATGATTACATCTGATACTTAGAACGCCCCGACAGGCACCTCTGTCTGCAATCATCTCAGTAAGTCTCTACCTAGGTCAACTAATACCTGAGTAAGTCTCTACCTAGGTCCACTAATACCTGAGTAAGTCTCTACCTAGGTCCACTAATACCTGAGTAAGTCTCTACCTAGGTCCACTAATACCTGAGTAAGTCTCTACCTAGGTCCACTAATACCTCAGTAAGTCTCTACCTAGGTCCACTAATACCTGAGTAAGTCTCTACCTAGGTCCACTAATACCTGAGTAAGTCTCTACCTAGGTCCACTAATACCTGAGTAAGTCTCTACCTAGGTCAACTAATACCTGAGTAAGTCTCTACCTAGGTCCACTAATACCTGAGTAAGTCTTTGTTAACACAAAAAAATATGTTAACATTCTTCACATATAGGACTAAATCTTATTTGACCTAAACATTTTAAATGTTTAACTTTTTTATTTTGTCATTTTTATTGATTGACTTTTATGCCCAAGAAATTGTTCAATCGTTTTATAGTTTAGGTTAAATAAAGGATATTTGTAACTACAAATATTGAAAATTTAACCTGTGGCTGTTAGTGTAAATGTTACGGCCAACATGTATGTGCGCATTTTCATATCTAGAAACATTTATTGATCAAGTGACGTACACACATATTTTATTCATTATTAAATGACTATATGTACTATGAATTATTCAAGAGAAGGAATTAATATTTGTACCTAGTCTTTGAGTTTGCTGCTCCATAGAACAGATGATAATTATTTTTATAAAAAAGTATAGCAATTTTTATATAGTGTAGAGTTTGTGCGCAGAATTGGTATCTGTGTAGAAACAAGCAATTTAAGTCTTTTCCGTTTCGGACAAAGGACATTTTAGAGCATTTTCGTGTACGCAGTGACTACGGCTACGCCGGACGAAATCCGTATTTTTTTTCCGGGTTACAGCCATAGATATTGAGAGGGAAGTAATCATGTTGAATAACTGTTACAAAAATAAATAATGATTACGCCCCTTTGATTAGCTTTTATTATTATATTTAAAATATAAGCAAAAACGGTACTTAAAACGCCCCCTTTTTCGGCCCTCAGAGGTCAGATCGCGAAATGGACCAAAGTGTTTTCTTGGCAGGCCAAGACCTACAAAAAGATATATACATCATGGGTCTAGGACTTATGGTTGCTGAGATATAGGGCGCTCCTTTATTAATATAGCTTATATAGTAAAAAAAACGGTACTTAAAACGCCTTCTTTTTCGGCCCTCAGAGGTCAGATCGCGAAATGGACCAAAGGGTTTTCTTGGTAGGCCAAGACCTACAAAATGATATATACATCATGGGACTAGGACTAAAATAGTGTTATATATAAATCAAATTTATATATATATATATATATATATATACTTTCTAGCTGTGCCCGGCCACGCGTTGCCGTGGCTAAGCCCTATGTAATGTAATAGTAAGTATTGAGAAAGCCCTGGTTTCTAATTCTGTTTATAAAAAAAAAAAAAGTCAAATTTTAGAAAAATAATTATCCATCATTTAAAACTATAAACAAAGAAAAATGAGTTCTACTGAGTGGATCTTCGTTTATAAATGTGTTATGTTTATTAATGCAGTGATTTTAGAGATACAATATTTTTTGGACGTATCATCATTTGTGAATATATACAAATTGTCTGCTGAATCTAGACCATGTAACATCTAACTGTCCATGCAAGAAGAAATGTCTAGATCTATACCACACAATTCTTAGGTATAGCCTGAGCTCTATTGAAGGTGATTGCAATGCCAAACGAATTGGGAATTGCAATTTTTCAAATTGAAATGGTTGGAATCATAGGAATGCAAGAAATAAGGACATCATTTCTGAAAGGACTGTCAAATTTTTGCTTCTATGACGTTGCTCATCAATATTTTTGCTGGAAGACATGTTTCATAGCAGCACTTCGGCTGGTTGATAAATTGTAACATGATGATTGGCACAGTATGTGTACTGCAGCATATGTGATGTTATCCCTGGGCATTTTCCAGAAGCATGATTTATATTTTCTTTTGTTAGACAGGAAATGCTTTAATTCCCTGGTATATTCATCAAGCAAATTGTTTAATGGCTCTGGTGGTTACCCATGTGAGGCAGTAAATTTTTTCAGAGGCACAAAACATTCCTATAGTTTCTCTAATAAATGTCTGAGCCTAGCAATCAGGAGATACTTTAGTTTGTGTTGATAGCTAACGCTAGACGATTTTAAATGTGATTTTATTTTCGGCGTGCTTGCCTGAATGCACGTCGCTCTGCTGCTCTGCCTTATTTGATTCTGAACATTAAAAAACAGAAATGAATGAGAACTCTTATTTAATGCAGACGTTGATGACGTCGGAGATTTTATTATCTTTTTTTAAATCAATACGGCTTTGAATTATATATTTTAGTTGTCAGGATATATGTCTAAGACTAAGAGTAAAGATGTGCGCATGCAAGGCAGTTATTCTTTATTACTTTTTTTTGGGTCTGCCCAAGCCTATTAAAGTCGGACGAATAAAACAAAAAATTATTCGCTAAATTAGTATCTATCGCACCTCCCCCCCCCCCCCCCCCAGAAAGCTAACACTCGTTAATTCGTCTCAGTCAGTATTTGGTTCAATTATTGGATATAAAAGCTTCCCCACCCACTCTATTTTCGTTTCTTAAACTTATTATTATTTAGCAAATTTGAAATATGTAGGCTTCTCTGAATTGTTGGTAAGGAAAAGTTAGGTAATATTTAGGACTAGCTGTACCCTGCAAAGCCTTTGCAGGAAGATAGACTATTGTAAAGCCATTGCCGAACTTAGGATTTGGGGGCCTTGCATTTTGACATTCGATACCATGACATGAGATTATGTACTTAATATTTAATGTAAAAAATAATTTTGGGGGCTCCCCTCAAGCTGGAGCCCGGCGGGACTTTCGATTTTGGACCCCCGCCCTCCTTGTTACGCCTCTGTGTTCAGCTTTGATACATATTTTCAAAATTTTTTTTTTTTTAAGTTATGAAATAGTTAAAAAACCTAATTAGTTGTTATTTTTTTTTCTTACATTATTTCAATTTAAAAAAATATTTAAGAGATATGATCAGGCCCGGTTTAACCACTAGGTAGGACTAGGCGGCCGCCTAGGGCGGCACAAATTCTGGGGCGGCAGCCGTGGTAGTCAAAGACGTAAAAATAGAAATATTAAAAAAATTGACGTCCTTTAGTAATAAATGGATTGAATAATATTTTAGAGCTAAGAGTTTATTTTTATTGAAATTCTTAAAAATGTTCGCGGTCAAGGCTATAACAATGGCAGCAATTTGAAGGGAAAAGTCAATGGTGTCCAAAGAAGAATTTTCGATGTCAATCCACGAGCATTGCATGTTCCATGCTGTGCACATACATTTGAATTTGGCTGTAAATGCCGCAAAATGTTGCTTAGAAGCAACAACCTTTTTTGATCTAGTGCATCGTGTTTATACATTCTTTTCTGCATCAACCCGCCATTGGAAAGTTTTAACTCGACATGTTTCTAATCTCACTGTTAAACCACCGAGTGAAACTAGATGGGAAAGTCGAATTGACGCTTTAAAACATCTTCGTTATCAGCTTGGTGATATCTACGATGCTCTGGCAGAGATTGCGGATGACACAAATTTAACAGGAGCATCTGGTAATACATCACGAACAGATGCACGGGTTATTGCAAAAGCCATTTTTAGTTTTAAATTTGTCGTTTCTCTGGTTGTGTGGTTTGATATCAACATGAGTAGTAAACAACTTTAAAAAAAAAGAATTAGATATACATGGCGCCATCAATCATCTGGCTAAAACAAAGAAGTAACACAGTATGAGAAAACACTAGTAGATGCAGCTGAAATCGCAGTCAATTTAGAGATACCAACACTTTTCGAACCCGAACCAACCCGTATCAGAAGAAAGAAGAAACAGTTCCCATAGAAAGGAGATGACGACGAACCCATTCATGATCCAAAAGACAAATTCAAAGTAAACTTTTACTTCGCTGTTCTTGACACGGCCATACAATCGGTTGATGCAAAAAATTAACTCGGTGTTTGGTTTCCTGTATGATGTTCATAGTTTACAAAATAAAACTAGCAGAGAAGTTACGGAACATTATTTGAATCTTGAGAAAGCTTTGCGACTTGGAGACTCCAAGATATTGACGCATTTGATCTACGCAGTCAACTGAAAGCCATTTCAAGACGAGTTGCAAGATGTACATCGCCACAGAATGTACTAAACTTTATATTGAAAAATAATCTAACAGATATTGTGCCCAACACTGTTATAGCTCTCCGAATCCTCTTGGCACTTCCAGTTTCTGTGGCCAGTGGTGAGCGAAGCTTCTCAAAACTCAAACTGATAAAGACATATTTGAGAACGTCCAGGCTACAAGAAAGACTTGTTGGATTAGCTACTGTGTCAATCGAACATGATATTGCTAGAGATATTTATCTGAGGAAACTCATTTCTACATTTTCTAAAGCAAAAATGCGAAAAATAAAGTTTTGAAACTTAATTATAGATTTATTTTATTGGCCTACGATTGTAGCCTATAGCCATAAAACACAATTATACATGACATGGTATAGGTTCTGTTGCAACTTAAATAGTTATTGAAACAAACGACAGCATAGTTTTCCTTCATGAAAGTTATAATATTATTTTAAATATGAGTTCTTTTAGTTGCCTTTAGTAGGGGGCGCGGTGCGACAGGTTCGCCTAGGGTGCCAAATACTCTGGCGCCGGCCCTGGATCTGATTAGTTAATTTTCATTAAAACAATTAAAAGGATACATTCTGAAAAAAAACACAATAAAAAAATGTAATGTTTTTGGGAGGAATCGAACCTGGATATAGTCAGCATAAAAATGAGTCACGTCCAAACGGCTTAACCATTATGCCAGCGCGCCACACATAAGTTACAATTTGAATGTATAATTTAAAAAAAAATTGCTCGTTCCCGCGAACAGAAAATAACTTTAAATCATAAGAGTTCATTCTGTTTACTGACGTCATCAAAGGTTGCTGGTCGTGTCCGGAAAAAAAATAATACATAGCACGACCGGTCGTATCCGAAGCCACTGCGTTTATGTCAAAGAAAACTACTTTCCGTGGCTTTTACAAAAGAATAATCTCTAAAGCTAAGAGAACAATTTTACGATTCCGTTTGATAAATAAAAAAAAACTGTCGAAATAATAGTTTACGATACCGTTTTGTTAACTGAAAAGAAATATGATGAAATATGAGTTTTTATTCGGCGGATTGGTTTATTGACCATATTATATTAGTTAGCACTCTGTGACTTTTGATTTACCTCCGGTGGTTTTTTTTAAAAAGTAAAGTGAAGTAAAGAAATAATTTTACCAAACCGATCGTTTAAATATTATTTTTGAATATTGATGTGATGAATATATCAAATATATATGCAAACACACCCAGTAATTTTCTGCAATTTTGTGTGTACATTTTAAGGCAACTGGTGAAGAACTTTCGGAGTTATTTCATTATCAAGAATTTTGATCAAAAATGCCCTTAATTAATTAAGTTCTTTTTCGATCAAATTCCTTGATAATAACTATTCAAAGCACACCAGCATTCCGCTTACGCGCCGACATCAGACCGCTGTAGAAAACCGACAGCGGCATGACGCTGGTTATTCGATAGTCGGTGGACTGTCGTTCTATCAGCGGCTTGCCGCTGTAGGCATGCCACTTGATTCTCGATAGTGGACAGATATCGACTGCTAACAGGGTCTTATATAACTTCAGTGTACTTTTCTTAAATTTGGCACTCTCTGTTATCTCCTACAACTTGCAGCAATTTCTGCATTTCAGATTCCGTTTTAGTGATTGACTTATTTAATGATGACATCAGTGCAAATGGCCGCTCGGCTGCATCATTGACGCTTTAAAGGAATCAACAATACACTTAGTCTTAGCAAAAGACGGCAATTGATCCAGGATAATGGATCAACTTCATCGAAGCTGGTATCAATCAGGGCTGGGGAGTCGGTGTCGGTGGTGTCGGTAGTTTTTGCCGGTGTCGGTGTAAAAAAGTAAAGTTCCCTTAGCCCTAGCGGGCCATCGGGGCAGATGAAGTGTAGAATTTATCTGTTTCTATAACCTCGGCATATGAAGGGATTGTGTGGTTAGCACAACGCCCAGCCGCCTTTACTTCCCCAACTTAAGTCAAGTACCCATTTAAAGCTGGGTGGACTTGTGGGACGACTTTACACCTAATTTCACCTGGAAAAATTCCATGGGCCTCACCGAGAATCGAACCCAGGACTCTCAGGTCGACAGTCGAGTATCTACACCACTCGGCCATCCGGTGTCGGTGTCGGCATTTGTACTTTGCCTGGTGTCGGCATTTTATTTTGTCCGGAGTCGGTCTCGGCATTTGTACTTGTCCGGAGTCGATTCGGTGTCGGCGCAAAAACTCCCCCCCCCCCAAAAAAAATACTAGAACTTTAATTACATAATCCAGAACAACGTCAGATAGTTTTTAGCCAATCTTTAATATAAAGCTTTCTTAATTTCTTCTTTTCTTTTTAAATAGATACTTGGTAAATCTGTTTATCAACAAATGTATTATTTTTCCAAAGCGAGATTCTCTATATTACAACAACTTGTCAACATTAAAAGAATTGTGACTGAAAGCAGATAAGAAGGCTACTGGCTATGTTCACTCTGTTATTCACTCGATCATTGTAAATCATGAGATATTTTTAGTTTGCATCTCTCTATCAATATCCATGTTTGAGAAAGATTACATACAAACCTATTCAAGTCTTTTAGAACCTCAAAGAATGATCACACTCTCCACAGCTTAATTTCTCTTAGCCAGAATGAAACATTACCAATCTACGTCACAATGGCACTACAGTCCGTAGCTGAAGCTGTTGAGGCGCCCACACCCCCCCCCACACCACCTATTACAATACAAACATTTTCAGGTTTAATTCGGGTGTAAAATAACGATTCCTTCCTCTATTAGCTGTTAAATATGTAGTGTCTTCATACGTCTCTCTCTCTCTTCTAAAAATAGGTCTGGAACAACCATCTTTTATCATTGTCTGTAGATCTTGCCGTGATTTTATTTCAGCATTCTGAATTCTCGGAATGGCGACTTATAAACTTCCAAGCATCATTGCTCGAGTGTTGTTGGATATGTCTGTACTTTTCAGTGAATTGCTGACTTATGCAATGGTTAATAATAATCTTGACCAATATTTGAGCTTAAGCCTACATAAATGAAACTTATTAAAAGTAGCGAATTGGCCGCTTCAGGTTGACTATAAAAATAACATCCCGCATACTGTGGCATATCTTGAAGTAAACCATACACTTTTGTTACTTCAATGTATTCACTGCAGCTACTCTTGATGTCCATATCTAGTATTTTTCGTGACCTTTCAATGTTACATGTACAACTAATAACTTTTTTTTTCATCGTAATGGACATGCTGCAAAATCGCAGATCAGTGATGTAAATTTATAACTACTGAAGGACCACAATAGATTCTTGATTTGATTGAAGGGCTGGACCAAGAGCAGATCACTAGGGTGTTTATAATACTTAATGTGAGCTAACATAAATGTAAATGTTATCAATGTAAATGAAAAAAGGGGAGTGTACTTCGGGTCAAATCAAAACGTTTAACGGGACGTAGATTGCCCTTGTCTGGTTTAGAAACTGAACATTGTTTTCAAGATTACTATTTCGGAGACCCGTCTAGCTCGGCGCCCTGTGCATAATTATTTAAATAAACACATTTAACTGCACAGTTCGGGAATTTTTAAATTTACTTTTGTTATTTATTAATTACACTACAAATTAGGCCCATACAATGCATGCTGCAAAATAAGTATACCTTCTTTAAGTTTTTTTTTTATATTCATCTATAAAATTAGGAATATTCATGGTGAAAGAACAGCTTAGTAAGATACAAAGGCTATTTTTATTTGGTTTAAACAAAATAAAAGCTACCGGTACCATAGAAGAGGTGTATGTGTGTTAGTGCAGTGGTCCCTAATCTTTTACTCGCCGCAGACCTGTCGACATTTGATAATTTTACCGCGGCCCGAGAGGGGTAGGTGTCGCACTATCCTGAGAGAAATACACTACAATAAATAAAAAGGAAATAATTTAATGTTTCTTGGGCAGCCCAGTGCCATTTGATCCACGGACCGGTACTGGGGATTGGGGACCACTGTGTTTTTGGGTGATATAGTACCATTTCGGTACTGAAAAAAAAATATGATCAATCGCGAAACTGTATCAGTTTTACTTTAGTAGCATTCAAAAGTCAAATGATCGAAGTAAATATATTCAGTCAATTAAAAATACAGCTTAAATCACTTCACGCTATAGACTTAGAATTAGCTAGCAATTCTTGCAATTCAAAATGGAATGTGGTTGGGGATAAATAAGTTTTGCAAGTGCGTCCAAAAAGTTATTATCCTGACCCTGCCCAAATGTGTATATTTTTTTTTTTATTTTTCACCAAGTACTGCATTCCATAAATGCTTATTGAAACATTTTTTCCGATTTTGTTTATTAGTATCCATTGATTTTTATAAGGAATCAGTGACAAAAGTAAATATATATTAAACAAATATATTTCACCAAAGCTCAAAATATTTAACCAGAAAAAGTATATATTGTTTATTAAAAGTATACATTAAATAAAAAAAAATATCGATAAAGTATAAATATAAATAATTCCAGCAAACAAGCAGAAAATATGCTAAGCACTTGGGAAAGGAAAATATTTAGGAAATTATATGGGCCAGTAAAGGAAAATAACGAGTGGAGAAGTAGAACCTATCCAGAGCTGTACAATCTGTACGAAGAACCAAATATTACAGCTGAAATCAAAATGAATAGTTTGAGGTGGGCAGGGCACATAGAAAGAATGGAAAAAAAACAGAGGTCCAAAAGCAATATATAAGGCAACACCCAATGAGAAAAGGCCTAAAGGCAGACCAAGAAGCAGATGCTTGGAGGAAGTGGAGAAAGACCTTAAAGCCATAGGAGTGAGAGAGTGGAGAAAGAAGACCATGGGTCGGGAAAAGTGGAGAAGAGTAGTATGGCAGGTCAGGGCCATAAATGGGTGGTAGAACCAAGAAGAATAAATATAAAATTAGACGTGCATCTTTATATATATATATAGTATGAAATATATACAGGGAAAAAATACACAATTATCTCCCTTTGCCCCCCCCCCGGTGTCGGTGTCGGCGGTTGATCGAATGCCGACACCGGTGTCGGCCAAATTGGCCGACATCCCACCCCTGGTATCAATACCAAATGAAAGCATTGCAGATAGTGATGAGGTACCTACAAAATGATGCAGTTAGTGCAATTCTTCACTTTAAACACTCGATCCGTCCAATCATCGCCAGTCTCAGCATCGCTTCACCAATACTACAGTTTTCATCTGCCGAAACTTTTTCAGAAAACAACGCAAGAAAAAGCAGCTCTGGACTACTATACCAAAGATGGTTTTCAAATTTCCTTTTCGCAGCATCAGACACCGTTTTGTATATGACAGAATTTCGTGAAATCTGCTTGAATAACAATAGATCGTTAAGCGGAGCAGCACGACTCACGGGACATGAGATCCAAGCTTTGACGTAAATGTGAATGGCAAACAAGCAGAATTCTTGCAAAATCTTTACCTCTGAAGGTGTGAACTAGAACTGATTTCTAAACAAGTAGATCTTGAAGCAGTATATCTCTTTAGCAATCCAGCGAGCCAAATGGTAAGCGCGCATGAAAGTGGTTCGGTTAGTTGCTTACGCTGACGCCAAATATCAACAATCAGGTTTTGATCATCCCACTGTAAAACTTCACTTGGTGTGTAACTTGCGGCACTTGACAGACTGTCTTGCAGGAATGACACAACACTGTATTTATGTTCCACCATCTAGTCTCGAATCCTCTAGCGGACTGTACAGCTGCTGATCAACCTTAGGCCGAAATCGTTTAAAACGTTTGAACAGTGAAATGGTACGGCTGTTTGTGGAGCCACAGAGAAAAATCAACTCTAATGATCAGGTCAGGCACATGATGTCGGCAGGCAAAATGTAACAGCTCCTCTTGCAACATTTACATGTCTCCTTAGTAACACCAGTGTTGACGGATGTTGTGTCAAAACATATATCAATAGTCTCATCAGATACCTCCCTTAGTCTTAACATATGTATTGTTGTATTGTCTTTTGCATTACCAGCACGGTTGGTATATTAGCTAAACCTAAAATCTTCTCAACTTTTTTCCCAGTTAAAGCTACAGCTAATCTGTCTACGTGTGACTGCAGCTCTGGATAATCTGTAGTGTCCTCCATTATTTTTCCGTCCCAGAAATGACCAATGGGCATTTACTTCTAAATGGAAATTCTGATTTCAAATTTCTTGTCTGGCATCGAATCCTCCGACAGAAGCTTCTTGTAGGATTCTCAATTTCAAAATCGTCGTCATCTTTACCTTCATCCTCACTTTCACTGTTGCTTGTATACCAAGTAGTAACAGCAGCCTTCTGATGTCTTCTTTCTTCTTCAACTACTCTTTGATTCCCTTAGACTGCTTTTCTTTTTGAAGATCGTTAACAGTTACCTTAATGCTTTCGGATATTGTCTTCTTCACTTACTTGTGATTATAGAAAAGCATCTTCATAGCATGACCCAAGGTTAGTAAGGCATTGCTAGGCAGACAAGAATCCGTTTGTCCAATCAACCAAATTTTAGTTATACGTCTTGTCAATACACTTTGTGAATTACCACTTGGTGTGGATGCCATATCAATTCAATAATTTGTAGTTAGTCAAAAACTACTTTATTATCCAGCAAACTTGAATAATAAAATTAACTATAATCTAAAATTCAAATATCACGGTATACTTTTAATTTTACAATGAACTAAAATTGCACTATAGCAAAAGCAAGCAAGCGACACATCAGAACTGCCACTTTATCTCATACAGTGAAACTGCAGGTTGCTTGAGCGACCTCTAAAAGTTGTCATTTTTTCAAAAAGTTTAGTTTTGTTGCCATAAGGGAAAAAAATGAACCACAATGCATTAGAATCGGAGAAAAAAAAATTTCCCCATGCAATGATGAATCGCCCTAGGCATATGTAATACACAGTGATTTTTTTAAATATATATTAAAAATACAATAAATAAACAAAAATAACAGCTAAGGACAGTCTGCCCAAGTCCATAATTGCCATGAGTTAAATGGTTCTTTCATATCCTAATGTTGCCAAAAGACAAACGTCATTAAATAGTTAATTGACTTATGGGCATACTGTCCTTAACAATTACCTAATACAAATAGCAAGTGGCCAGGGCTTAAAGTGCCTTAACTGATATACAAATGTCACAGTTGTTTTTTTTTATGCTTGGTAAACTTTGTAAGTTTTTATTTCAAAGAAATTATGAAAAAAAAAAATTTTTAAGTTTATAATGTCCTTAATAAGTTGTTTTTCTCGGTACTCAAGACAGTCGTATTTACCAAGCAAGATGAATTAAATTGATATAATGACATCTTCGTCTTGTTTGAATCTCCTGCAATTTGTATATGTATCTTTGTGTACTTACGTACTACGTCATCTTAGGTGACAAGAATTTGTAGCTATCTAGTTTTATACATAGAGAGTTTTATCTATAATACAAAAAATCCTTCATGTGTTCCGGTGTCTGTCACAGTTCCTGTGTCTGTCACAATTCCTTTCTCTGTCACACTTACTGTGTCTGTCACACTTCCTGTGTCTGTCACACAAGATGGTGGAAACATTTACAGTACATTGCTCGTGTTCTGTGCTGAATGAGTTTAGTGTTAATATGCAAACATTTCTTTAATTTCTTACTAATAATACTTTAGTGCGCTGATCACGGAATCACAATTATTACGTCACATGAATGAATTGTTCAAGGGTGGAGTAGCGCCGTACACAATGTAGACAATGCAAAGTAACCCATTTTGTTGGCGGCTTCACAGAATTATAATGTTTGAAGCTTTGGTATTTCTTTCTTTTTTAAGAGGCCTGATATTTTCTGCGTCTGCTGCCTCAACTGGATTGATGGAAATTTTTTTTTTATTGAGGGTCAGATAAAATCTACAGAACGATTCTATCTATTTCAGTTTTGTACTTTGATACAGTATACGTTACCACACATTATATCAATGAAATATTGTTTACATTTTCAATAATAATTTTGTATTCGAAAGTGCACAGGGTTGCAGAGGCGTACCTAGGGTGGGGGAGTGGATATCCAAATTCGAAAGTCCCAACGGGGCCCAGCTTGAGGGGAGCGCCAACATTTTTTTTACATTAAATATAAAAGTAAATTATCTCATGCCATGGTGCCGAATGTCAAAATGCAGAGGCCCCCAAAGACGCCAAGCCCCCCCCGGGCCTTCAAATCCAAAGGTTCGGCACTGCCGGGTTGACTCTTTTTCTTAATCAATTCTCAGTACGACATGTTGTACTGCTACAATGTGTATAACAGTATATAAACCACCTACTAAACATCTAGCGTATCGCTTAACTGGCAAGCACTCACTCACGTCTCTCTTTTTCTCCATAATTAAGTTAAGTGGGATGGGATGTGTAGGACAAAACCCCCAGCGGACAAAACCCCCAAGGACAAAACCTCCAGCGGACATAACCCCTTGCGGACAAAACCCCAAATACGTCATGATAAAACATAAATGATGAACTGTTTGGAAAGGAGTCCTTTAAAATATTGTGAATGAATTAAGATTTATCAATGATTTGTGTTGTGTGCGCAAATTATGTAGGCTACAGTTGGATGTGAGATTCAGAGTTTAATTGTCGGGGGTTGTTAAGTTTCTGTACCCATAATGAGGATTATTTTCTTTGGGATAAACTATATAAAATATGAACTTTATTTGATGTATTATTTATTAATTGTCCCTATACTTAATTGTATATTGGCTGTTCTTGTCCTTTGGGGCCACTTCAATTACAATTTTTTGTATATAGACTGACGCACTCAAATATATATCACCATTTTCAACTCCAACTGCGTGCCTACTAGCCGGTCCTGGTACTGGACCTGTGTTTACTAGTCCATAAAACAAAAAAAAATCATTTCCTGCTCTGTCGGAAATCCCGTGTCTGTCACACAAGATCGCGTTTGTACATGAGATTGTGTCTGTCACACAAGATCGTGTCTGTCACAAAAGTTCGCGTCTGTACTTGAGATCGTGTCTGTCACGAAAGATGGCGGTACATTTTCTTTATGCTACAAAACAGGCATGATACGTCTCCCAACTGGCCAGCCAAGCAAGATGTCTACTGCTTGGCTGCCAGTAATGACATTATTCCAGCCATATGTATAGTGACTTGGTGAGCAAGCACCCTACACTGTTACACACTGCAGGCTTGGTAGAGATAGCCATACGGCCAAACCACCTAAATAATAATAGCGATCTTTAGAGCGATAACAACTTGTTTCTATAAAGAAAGTGTTCTTTAGCAGGCTATTATTACATTCCCAGTGAGGGAATTGTCTTTTTGTTTCCCTCGGGTTTGTTTTTTCTACCTGGACTAGCTCAGCCCTATGATCTGTGTACTTTAAAGTATCGCCAATGTGCAAAGCCTTATCAATGGTTAAGTGGGATGGGATGTGTAGGACAAAACCCCCAGCGGACAAAACCCCCAAGGACAAAACCTCCAGCGGACATAACCCCTTGCGGACAAAACCCCAAAAAAATTAAGATTGAATATAAGTCGATATTATTAATACTTCTATATATACGAAGTTGACCATGGGCTAAGGGAAAATTTGTCGATATGAGAGATCATTTCTGTCAACACAGTCTATCAGTAGGCATGAAACTATGCTAATTTACCTAGATAAAAGATTGGCTTTCGACCACTGTGGTTCTTATGCAGTTTGTTTTATCGTCTGCTATAAAATGTGTGGAGCGAGAATTAAAAGGTAGATTAAAGATACGGTCAGTATTGACCTTGGGCTAAACCTTTAATTTTGTTTTTTTATCTTGTACGATAAGCTGTCTGTTCATGTTAAGTTAACAAGAGATTGACTTTTGACAACTTTGGCTGGAAGGGCTAATGCAGCTTATTTGGGTACTTTGAAAAAACAAGCAATTAAGCCTGTTCCATTCTGGACACAGGACGTGTTAGCGCATTTTCGTGTTATGTATCAGTACGTTTGTTAGCTTTCAGTAAATATTTGTAAATTTTGGAAATGTTTATAAATTCAATTGTGCAATGCATATATCTGTAAAAAATATTATAAAGACGTTTCTTTATATTTGAAAAAAAATTAGTTTATCTTAAATCTAACTACAAGTGGTTTGTGGTTACTGAAATAGGACTCATAATTGAAAACATTCGAAATTGTAGTCATTTAATCGTCCGAAAACTCCGTCAATTGTTGCATAGCTCTGATACTTTCAATTAAACTCAGAACACAAGCTTACTATTTCATTTGATGAGTTTCTTAATAAATCTTGGTGAAACTACGTGCTGCAGTATTTCGCACCAAATGAATGGGTTATTGAACGTACAAGGTGTAGATGGGGCCATATATATAATATATAAGCCCCTTAGGAGCACTGAAGCCCGGTCCTCGGAGGTCCTATCGCGAAATGAACTTTTGATGTACACATGGCAGGCCAAGACCTACAAAATGATGTATACATCATGGGTCTAGGACTTATGGTTGCTGAGATCTAGGGTGATGACGGACAGACAGACAGACAAAACGGGGGACAATAGAGCATTTTTTTTTCGAAAAAGAAACCTTAGAAATACATATTTTGATATATATTTTCATCCAGGTATTATATATTACATTTTAATAAAATGGGGGCAAAATAATAGATTTATAATAAAAACAGTGGAGAGGTCCAGTGGGGTTTTGTCCGTGGGGTTTGTCCGCTGGGGGTTTTGTCCGGATACCGGGATGTATAATATACACGGTCCAGTCGAGAAGTCGTTGGACATGAGGAGTGGACGAGCGCAGTCTCTCAACCAGCTGGAAGTGTTCAAAGGTCTCTTCCAGACAGTCTTGTTAGAGTGTGTTGTTAGTAGAGTTATCTATCTAAGTTACTAGTTACGTAATTGAAATCACCACCTATTATTAAATTGTCATTTCTTTAAAAGTTATGTAATGTTGGTTTCAGATGGTCAAAGAAAGTGGGTTTGTCTGCGTGTTGTGTGGGTGCCTATATTTTGGCTAGTGTGTACTTGTGTGTGCCTGATTCTATTTTTTATGATTGCGATGCGTCCGTCTGTGTCCGTGTGCTTGTGTGTAATGTGAAATCTATCCGACGTCTGTACTAAAAGTACTTTCCATTAACCCCATGTCGCTGACAGATCGCCGAGAGCCAACACGGGCCCCAGGGCTGGACATCATTGCGGGCCCCTTGTCAAAATACAGTCAATTCCGGATATAGTCATACAAAGAGTATATACAAAAAGTTTTAAACTAAATTTATTTTACTTTGCCCCCGTTAATGCACTATCGCCGATAAAGCTACACTAGTTTTTCATAACATTGTCATTTTGTGGAACTGACTTTTACGACATGCCGAGAGAAAGCTACAACAAAACTTTGCGGGATTTTCTTCTTGCAAACACTTCAATTATATTGTTGTATTCAATCGTTCTTGCAAGTCGACCTTCCACTGCCAGCATTCCAAGGCTGGTTAGGCACTCTTGATACATTGTCGATCTCAGAACATTTTTAACTCGGGCCAATGTGCTGAAAGATCGTTCTGCTTGAGCAGCGGTAACCGGAAGTGTGCAGAAGATACGTAGCATAATGACTACGTTTGGAAACAGTATATCGATTTTCAAATTGTGTAAACGGTTCAGCAAGTCAAATGGCGACAAACCTTTCTGCCCGAGGTTTGCAACGTGTAATGTTTTCAGATGCTCCAACTCATTCAACAGATCGGCGCTAACAACATTTTTATCCGCCAGGTTCTTGGCTTCGATGAGGGCGTCTTCTGTATTCATATCATGAATTTCCACAGAACGCCGAACAATTCGTCCAAATTCTTCGCCGCTTCGTATCGTGTTAAATTCGCAATCACGCAGTCAATCACGACGTAAAAAACGTAACGATTGAAGTATTCGTATTGATCCTGCTGATCATCATTGTCGTCGAGAATTGTTCTGTCTGGCAATTGTCGTCTTCGTTTGCGTTTTGTCTCTGCCAAACACAGGGACTGTTCAACACCGCAGCTCTCAGCGACAAGTTTGCTCTCAGACAACATCTCATCCCACTTGGATCGAAACAGTTTTAAGTCGCCAATGAGGTCACGAATATTAGCAACTTCGACATCAAGAGTTGCTTCTCTTGCCTGGAGCAGCAAATTTCTAAAATTTATAGCTTTTAAAATGTTCAACCCCAGCGATGCCATCAGAATCGATTCGAACAAAGACAAGTATGAAATCATGCCGGCTACATCAGAGCAAGTCTCTGGTGTCCAATTCAGTTACTGCACTTGGGGAAGCGCCGTCATTATACCTGGCAAATGCGCTGCGAAAGGCTTAACACTATCGACACGAGCTGACCAGCGCGTTTCTGACGGATTGTGAAGAGAGCATCCAATGCCACTAGTCAAAATTTCCCATCTCTGCTGAATGCTGCTGAAGAGATTGTACAATTTCTGGACTACTGCGAAGAATGTTATCACTTTTGCACAGCACTCGGCCGAATCCACGCCACACAGGTTCAAACTATGGCAGCTACACGGTGAGAACGTTGGCAAAGGATTGTTCTTCAGTATAATTGCTTGAGCGCCTTTGTACGAACCACTCATATTGCTTCAATTGTCATACCCTTGGTGTCAAGGTCCCCTTGCGGGGTCCCTGCGGTCGTTGTCTATGGGTATGATCACCTACTGAGTTCTGGCCAGCATTTATATTTGTCACAGCCACGTGGTTATACAGGACGCACAACACAACAAGAAATGAGTCACAATTCAATTGTAAATACGATACAACACCTTTATTTACCTCATAAAACGAACATCAGCAAGGGCCCTAAGAAGGGCCGTAGCTTTACAAGCTGCAACAACAACAATACATACAACGAACAGAATAGCTAGCTGGGGTGGGGTAGTTCTAAAGGAACTTAGGAATGTGGTGATCGAACACTTAAGTTCTGCCACGCTGGCAGCCTATCTTCCCCACCCCGCTCGAGTAATAGCACGACTTCACTCAGTCACTCTCTCCACACTGAATGATAAATTCTAACTCGACCGGAAGGTGCGTCACGCACATCCGCTCTCGCTCGAGAGCGACCTCGCTGACCAATCGGCAGCGAGCCGGGTATAGCTCGCTCATCGTGCGTGATCTGCTGCCCCTCACTCGTGGAAAGTTCCAACCTTCAAGATAAAGGGGAGATAAAGGGGCACTCCTCTCTCGCTCGTCTGAAGGTCAAGGGCACAGCTTATCTCACCCCATAGACATTTTCCCAGGTGGCGTCAGAATTAAAGGGGGTTAATCTAGCGCCAGACGCGCTGACCACACCTGGGAATACATAGGAGAATGTTCTGGATTTCATTCATTAAATCACAGAATGTGACACTTGACCGCGAAGTTCGTAAAGGTATGCTATGTTTTTTTTTTCAACAAGTCTTGGGCTCCCCATAAGGTCTGCAAAAACTGTGCGGAGGGCCTATGGCAGAGGACGAATCGTGAGAAGAAAAGTTTCGGTGTACCAATGGTATGGCGAGAGCCGAAAGATTATTTTGGTGATTGTTATTTTTGTATTGTGAATGTTAAAGGCTTCAATCGCCGCAAGAAATCTAAGTGGGATTATCCTGTTCTTGAATCTGCAAGGAGACCAATTCCACATAGCAGTAAAGTTCCTATACCAGTGTTCACTGGGTTATTAGAGCTTTCACCATCAGACTCCGACGAGGGGCAAGATCTGGAGTTTTTGGCAGGTGAAAACAGTGGAAGCGATTATGAAGGAAGCTCTTCAATACATCAACCATTCAACCATGAAGAACTCAATGACCTAATGCGAGACCTAAATCTGTCCAAGCAAGCATCTGAGCTTTTAGCGTCCATGCTCAATGAAAGAAATCTTCTCAAACCAGAAGTTAAAATAACATTTTTTATCGGAAAAGAGAAGAGTTTCTTCTTCCATATTTCAGACAAGAAGAAGTCTTGTTTACTGTAATAACATCCCTGGACTTCTGCTCCGAATGGGACTACAAGACTAGCATTCCGAAGACTGGCGTCTTTTTATAGACAGTTCCATCAGAAGCTAGAAATGTGTTTTGTTACACAATGGTAACCTTTATGCATCTCTTCCCATTTCTCACTCAACAACACTTAAAGAAGTGTATGAGAATATCAAAACAGTATTGCAGAAAGTCCTTTATTATGAGCATCAGTGGTCAATTTGTGTTGATCTAAAAATGGTAAACTTCTTGCTTGGGCAGCAGTCAGGATACACAAAATACCCATGCTTCATGTGCCTTTGGGATAGCATGGCAAGGCAAGATCATTGAACAAGAGTGACATGGCCTGCAAGGAAAACCTTGACTGTAGGTAAAGAAAATATTACCAACAAGCCACTGTTTGACAGAAATAAGATCATCTCTCACCGCTTCATATCAAATTAGGTTTAATGAAACAATTTGTTAAGGCTTTAAACAAATCTGGCAATTGCTTCAAGTGTATTTGCAGATCATTCCCCGTATTGAGCATGGAGAAGCTGAAAGCTGGGATTTTGACGGTCCTCAGATTCGAAAACTCATCAACGATCGAAATTTTACTAATTTCATGGATCACCTTGAAGCTTCTTCATGGAACAGTTTTGTTTCAGTTGTCAGGAACTTCTTAGGTAATAACAGAGCAGAGAATTACGAAGAACTGGTGCAAGATATGCTCTGCTAACTTCAGAAACATTGGAACAAATATGAGCATCAAGGTACATTACCTGCACAGTCATTTAGACAAATTTCCAGGTAACCTTGGAGACTTCAGTGGGAACAAGGCGAGAGGTTCCATGAAGATATGAGGGTGATGGAGGAGAGATATCAAGGAAGATGGGACATACATATGATGGCTGACTACTGTTGGAGCCTGCAACGCAATTGCCCCAACGACACACACAAAAGGAAGTCGAGCAAACAGCGATTTGCTAATGCATTACCATAGACAATTAACATATTAATTCATTGATTAATTAGACATAATTAGTTTTTCAAATGAAAATGTTTCCTTCTATAACACTTTTACACATATTTTTGAACAAATTTCTGCATGACTATTAACAGCTTCACTACTATTTGTTAGTATACTATTATACTTCATGCAATTCCTGACAAATTCCAAACACGGTGCATACATTATTTAATTAATTTTATTATCTCGTAAAATAGAGCCAGTCTAGCAAAAGCACTTACATATTCTAAATCAGCATAGTTGACTTAGTATAAAATGATTCAAATATCAGTGGCAATGAATTCACTGTTTACCAGTGTTATTTATGCCACTGTCAAGAGAAATTATTTTATTTTTCTATTTCTCTTGACTTATTATAAATAATAAGTTTTTGTAGTTAAGTGGACTGTGGACTAAATAGCAACTGCATTTTTTTTTAAATTGCCACGTTCAATGTCGTTGTGACTGCTGTGCGTCGCTTCCGGCTCCCACGTGACTTATGATGTCGTCTATCCCTGCTTCCGGGATGGTCACGGCTTCCTGAATTCCTTGCCGATTTCCGAGATCGCTATTTTTGCGCGCGTGGCAAAAAAAAATGGTCATTGCCCAGTCACAGAACTCAATCGCGCTTAAAGAAGGACTCTAGAATGTATATAATAGGCTCTCTGCGTTGGCGGCTATGGCTTTGCTATGACACACATAGAATAAGACAATTTCAATAGCTATAGTTGGATTAAGTTAATTTTAGATAATTAAAGATAATTATAGTTAGTTATGAATAGATTTCCATAGAAATATTATAAAATTCTATTGATCTCTGTGGCTTTTTCCACCGGGAGGAAACGCAGAGGTTTATCGATTGAGTGAATTCTGGCTTGTGGTTGGATTGAGAGCAAAATGCGCGCGTACAAGCTTCACCTAAGCTAATCCCGGTGGAAAAAGTCTTAGAATTATCAATAGAATTTCACAATATTTCTATGGAAATCTATTCATAACTCTATGACTTTTTTCCACTGGTACCGCTTCATCTTCATTCTATGACTAATTCTGTGATTGCAAACATCATACTCGGATTTCAAGTAATGTCTAAAAATAGTTATACACCAATTCACACTCGGATTGGTTGATGAGATCTAATGAGCCTCAGCATTCGACTGAATTTTTAAGTTTCGTTCGGATTGGCTGCTATCGGCTGTCATCGACGTATCCTCAATGAACAATGAGTCGTGAAAAAAATTGACCTGATCGGGGCGGCCGGGCCCCTTTAAAGATGCGGGCCCCTCTCGGCGTGCCTGGTCGCTGATGTATCGTTTGGCAATGTATTCTTGGTTTATATTTGTTTCTTGCAGAAATACAAAGTCAGGCTTTTATTTCCTTACAAGATGTAGTATGTGGTTTTGTTTGTTTTTTTTAGGCTGCGTATGTTTAATGATAACAGTGTTATATCAGTCATTTGCACTGAAAAAGCGAGTGTTTTTACATTTGTTTTCTTAGTGTTTTGTTGCTGTTTTTGTTTATTTAAAGAGTGGATTTGGGGGTTGAAGGCTCATCTATGATGAGATTTGGCAGTGTTTGTGGTAACTCATTGTCTTCCACTGTTTAGTTGGTTAAATGAAGGTCAGATAAAAGCTACACAACAATTCTCCCCGAGACCCATCTTGAGGGGGGGGGCACTTTTTTCAAATTAAATATTAAGTACATTATCTCATGTCATGGTGTCGAATGTCAAAATGCAGTGGCCCCCAAAGAGGCCATGCCCACCGGGCCCCAAAATCCATAGGTTCGGAACTGCCGGGGTGGCAATATTTTGTTAGTTCATTCTCAGTACGATATCTCTATACTTATAAGACGCATTTGCTGTCTGTCTGTCTGTTCCCTTAAAACTCAAGATCCAGACAACCATATAACGTGAAATTTGGTACACGTACACATAATTACATGGGGAAGGTCATGAAACAGGTTTCGTTCCATCTGAATGGGTAGTTTAATTGTAATCAATTATTTTAGTATTTTACTATAATAAAGTAATCACGGTATGGGAAAGCCATCGCTATAAACAAAAATCCTCTGTGACGTCATTTCCCGATGATACATTTTTTTTTTATTTGGTGCTGTATCGTGCTACACCAACTTGCCTTTGTGCATAATAAAGTAGTTTTTAGAGCATTTTCGAAAAAAAAAAATGCTCTATTGTCCCCGTTTTGTCTGTCTGTCTGTCCGTCATCACCCTAGATCTCAACAACCATAAGTCCTAGACCCATGATGTATATATCATTTTGTAGGTCTTGGCCTGCCAAGAAATGACTTTTCTCCATTTCGCGATCTAACCTCTGAGGGTGAGGGCCGAAAAAGGGGGCGTTTTAAATACCGTTTTTTACTATATAAGCTATATTAATAAAGGAGCGCCCTATATCTCAGCAACCATAAGTCCTAGACCCATGATGTATATATCATTTTGTAGGTCTTGGCCTGCCAAGAAATGACTTTTCTCCATTTCGCGATCTAACCTCTGAGGGTGAGGGCCGAAAAAGGGGGCGTTTTAAGTACCGTTTTTTACTATATAAGCTATATTAATAAAGGAGCGCCCTATATCTCAGCAACCATAAGTCCTAGACCCATGATGTATATATCATTTTGTAGGTCTTGGCCTGCCAAGAAATGACTTTTCTCCATTTCGCGATCTAACCTCTGAGGGTGAGGGCCGAAAAAGGGGGCGTTTTAAATACCGTTTTTTACTATATAAGCTATATTAATAAAGGAGCGCCCTATATCTCAGCAACCATAAGTCCTAGACCCATGATGTATATATCATTTTGTAGGTCTTGGCCTGCCAAGAAATGACTTTTCTCCATTTCGCGATCTGACCTCTGAGGGCCGAAAAAGGGGGCGTTTTAAGTACCGTTTTTGCTTATATTTTAAATATAAATAATAAAAGCTAATCAAAGGGGCGTAATCATTATTTATTTCTGTAGCAGTTATTCAACATGATTACTTCCCTCTCTATTTATCAAAATTCAGCAAAATCTATGACTGTCACCCGGAAAAAAATACGGATTTCGTCCGGCGTAACCGAAAATGCTCTAAAATGTCCTTTGTCCGAAACGGAAAAGACTTAAATTGCTTGTTTTCTTTCCTTTTGGTACACGGAACACAGCATTTTAGAGAAAACTTTACTAAACAAAAGCGGTAAGTAAACTCAAGATCCAGCAATTGTACAGAGAGAGAAAGGGAGGGAAAGAGATAGATAACGAGAGAGAGAGGGGGCAGGGAGGGAGAGTGAGAGGGGGCAGGGAGGGAGAGAGAGGGAAGGAGGGAGGGAGGAAGGGGAGAGAGGGAGTGGGAGAGAGAGGGGGAGAGAAGGAGGGAGATGGGAGAGGGAGTGAGGGAGGGATAGAGAAAGGTAGGGAGGTAAAGAGAAAGGGATGGGGGAGAGAGGGGGTAGGGAGGGAGAGAGAGGGTAGGAGAGAGGGATGGAGAGAGGAGAGATAAAGAGAGAGGGGGCAGGGAGGGTGAGAAAGAGGGAATGAGGGAGAGAGGGAGGGAGGGGGAGAGAGGTAGAGGGAGAGAAGGAGGGAAAGAGAGGGTGTGAGATGGAGGGAGGGAAACAGAAAGGGAGGGAGGTAGAGAGGGGGTAGCTACGGAGAGAGAGGGGGGAGGGAGAGAGATGGAGGGTGGGAGAGAGAGAGGGGAAGTAGGGAGGGAGGAAGAGTGAGAGGGGGAGAGAGAAGGAGGGAGGGAGAGAGAGATGGGAGAGGGAGGGAGGGAGAGAGAGAGGGGGTAGGGAGAAACCAGAAGGTAAACAGAAAACCTTATTTTAAAGCCGGGTACTTGCAGCTAGTATTTTACTATACTACAATGTGTACAACAGTAAATAAACCACCCGCTAAAGATGTAGCGTATTGCTTAACTGAAAGGTACTCACGTCTCTCTTTTTTTTTAAATACGTCATGTTGAAAATCATAAAACCTAAAATGAAGAACTGTTTGGAAAGGAGCCCATTAAAATGTTATGAATGAATTAAGATTTATCAATGATAAGGTGTTGTTTGCGCAAATTATGTATACTTAGATTCAGAGTTTAATCGTTGGGGGTTGTTTTTGCTAAGCTTCTGTACCCATAATGGGGATTATTTTCCTTGGGATAACCATGGGCGTCGCTTGAAATTTTTCCAGTGGGGGGGGCACAAATACACTTTTTTAATTTAACTGACAACTCCATACAGGTTCATTTTCAATTAAATGCAAGTTAAGTATAACATTAATTATTTATATTGACATAAATAAATGCTCTGGGAAAAATGTAAACATTCTGACAACAATCACAAGAAGGTTCCGATTTTTATTTTTATGGTCTTCTATAACTTGATTAGGCCTTCGAAAATGTTTTTGCTATTCAGTTTGTTTTTGGCAACTCTTGTGTGTTTATAATCTTCTGCCAATGAGTGAATTCTTTTTTTATTTATCCTAAATTAATGCAGACATTCAAAAATAAAATTAATATAAAAAGATGGATAACAGAAATGTTTTTACAGACTCAAGAAAACGAAAAGTAGAGCGATCGCGAGATTCCGAAATGGAAATGCCTTTGTTGAAAGATTTTGGGGCAACTGTAGCTTCTGACTTATCATTGAAGACAACAGTACAAGTTCAATAGCCACACACAAGTGAAGCAACTGTTGTATTGTGGCTTGTATACTCGCAAATGTTAAAAGTGCTTTTTGCATATATTGCGTGTTGTTTCCGCAAAAAGTAATTCGAGGAGTTCAGGGGTCATTAGTCATCAAATCATGCACAAAGTTTAAAGATTTCAACGAAGATGCACAGTAGCCACATGCAAAGCACATGGCCCTCATGAAGATGATGTGTTAGATTTGTCGAAGAACAAAGTGGGAAAATGAAAGTCACAAAAGATTTCCTGGGATATATTCCAATTGTCGATAGAACAGCTGAAGGTTTAGCCAACACCATCATTACAAATTCATTAGAATTTGGATTAGATATGCAGTGGCGTAGCTAGAGTAAACGTCGCCCTGGGCGGTCTGTTCAAATGTTACCCCAGTGACCCTTTGCTGAATGGTTAGGCGTAGCTATATTTTCATAAATACTCTACCTCTAGGCTCTAAAATGCTTCAGCATTCAGATTGTCTTTTAAATCTTTTTCCAATGCAAGCAGGACAAGATTGCTTAGACGCTTTAGTAACATTGATCTGCGATATGGGGTGAGCATTCGTGTGATAGTTGAGAAACTGTTCTCACTCACGGCTGTTGAAGCCCCAATTGTCAATGCTGCCCAAAATACCCAGAAGTGAACTTCAATAAGATTCAATCTTTTATGCCCAAAAATTTGATAAGCTATATATGTAAGTAAAATAGCCTGAATGATTGCCAAAATATAAAATTTTGAGTTTTTATCATCATTGATTTATTGAACAAAATGATTGATGTTTTAAAGCCGTTATAATTACATTTTTGTCAAAAAGCTCAAATCATGCACGAAGGGGGGGGGGGGGCTCAGGTCATGAACGGATGAGCCCCCTACTAGTACTAGCCTCAGCAAAAGAGATAAACTTATGTAGTGATTCTGCAGCTTCTGGCCTTCTGCCCAGCTGTTTTTTCCTTTACTTTGTTTCGGCATCTGAGTCACTTTCTTTAAGATTTTAAGTAGGCTGAGGGTTTACTCGGGCCCGTAGCCAGATGGGGGGGGGGGCTAGGGGGGGAGGCTCATCCGTTCATGACCTGAGCCCCCCCCCCGCAAAAGTCAAGAAAACAAAAAGACATTCGTGACTTTTTTAAAATCTAAGTGAAATATGTTTTACAGTACTGTACATACATTATAGGAAATGTAAAATAAACTTTGTTGTATGTATTTGTAGTTTAATTATTAACCTAATTTTTCTTACAATTACAGCCCGATAGACCGGAATTTTCGGTAGTCCGGCACCGAGCCGGTCCCGAACCTGCCAGATTATCGGAATTCTACTGTAGTATGATGAAAACCATTCTTTATATATATGATGAAAACATTGTTTTAAAACGAGGCTTGCGCAATCTGTATAATTTCTAATCTGTGCTCCAATTCAAAGTCATATATTTGTTTTTAGAAAATATAAGAATATATTGTTTTTTTTTTAAATGCACTAAGATGTTCGGATAATAAAAAAAAAATAATTAAAAATGTTAGCCGTTCAACACATAAAAAACATTTATTCACTGCTGAATTACTATATTCTGCATCTCAGTTATACACGTCAAAACAATCAACATGGATGGTGGATTACTAGTAAGTTGGGGAAAAAAGTAATTTTATTATATCGTGTAGATATATACTCTTATCTCTTTTACTTTTTCTGATATTCTGGTAATTTAGAGTATTAAATGTGTATGTATGTCTATTGATTAGGTACTTATAATTAGGGATGTTACGAAATTCGAATTCGACGACATTCAAACTTCGACGTTTTTTTGAGCAAATTCGAATCGGACAGGCTACGCTTACGTCAAGACGTAATTCGTATTTTTTTTTCCGGCTTACGTCAATAGATATTTCTCCACACCCTAACACTGTCCCTAACCTTATCCCTAACCCCTAACCCTTTTTGTTTACGCAGTGGCAGCGGTAACATCAAGACGTAATTCGTATTTTTTTTTCCGGCTTACGTCAATAGATATAATAATAGAAGGCGCTTGACATAAGCGTAGTCACTTCGAATTCAAATCCGACGGATTTAAAAAAAATAATCCGTCGGATTTGAATTTGAAAAATTACCGTTTTCAGATCAAACACGGCCGTAGAAATCGTAACTAAAATCAAAAAACCTAGAGACTTTCGAAAACCCGAAATAAAACTAAACTCCTGGATCCTTACTGCCTTACTCAGCTGTCCATAGATTAGACGTCGTGTTTGGTCATGAACGTATTTTAGATACGCAGTGGCTACGGCACCAGCCAAAACCATTATATTAGCGTATGAAAGTCACTGACCTACCTATAATCATCAAAAGTTGCAATTTTAAAAAAAATATTTTTTAAAATATTTAAATATAGGGTTAGGATTAGGGATAGGGAAAGGGTTAGGGATAGGGTTAGGGTGTGGAGCAATATCTATGGCTGGTACCCGGGGAAAAAAAATACGGATTCTGTCTGGACAGAACCGTAGCAAGTGCGTTTTAGATACACTCCTCACACCAAACAGTTTTCATCCGAGCTTTCTAAACCTCGGAATGGATATGCTGATTGGAATGGCGAAAAACTGGTTAAATGTGACCAATTAGAGTGAGTTGGAATGAGTTGGAGGAATGACTTTTGGAATGAGTTAAAATGACATTTGGAATGATTTTTAACGAGTTGGAATGATGTTTGAAATGATTTGGAATGACATTTGAAATGATTTGAAAGATTTGGAATTATATATAGTTATTAAAAAATTTTACGCAACACCTACTTGCGTTAATTTAACCAAAATACTTAGAGTTCACCAGAACGATAAGTAACAGAATTTTACTCAATGATTTGAAGTTAAGGTCTGTTCACTTATGAAGTAGATCTACTACCCCTACTCTGTCGCATTTCGCACACACCCTCACCCTCAGGTATGTAGACTAAAGCCCCTTAATATAAAATGACGATGTTTTTGTTATATAGCCCTTCGACAATAAACCTTATGCTCCCTTCCTGGTCGATGTAAAAAGAGAAAAATTTCACTCACTAGTTTACATTATATACTGTAGTGTTTTGGTGGAGGTACTACAGTGTATTGTTGAAGATAAAAAACAAGTGTATAAAGAACTCGTTTATAATATGATCAAAATAACATGATGTTAGAAATTGTGTATCATCATGTTTTTGCGCATAATTTTGTATTGCATTTTGATAATACAGCAACTTGCCGGTCATGTCTGCTACAGCTGCACTAATAGTTTCAAATACATGACACTGTAATCAGACAGTGTCTAGACTTGGCTGATACATACATCTGTACACCAGACAGTGGTTATATTTTTCAGAATAATTGTGACACTGAGTTAAATTTAACATTTTATATAGGGCTGTTGATTAATGCAATTAAAGTGCAATTGATGCGTTAAAAAATATGCGATTACATATTTAACACAAACACCTATATGCATTAAATTTTACCCAAATCCTGTTATTTGAGAGTTGCAGAAAAAAATCAGTAAATAACCCAATTCTATAACCAGATCAGACAAGATTTTAAAAAAAAAAGGAAACTGTCACGTTTACATAAAATCATAGCAGCGATATGACCTTGAAACAATAGGATTGTCATTTCTTAATTCTTATGTATGACCTTGAATGATACAATTAGTTAACATCTGGGGTAGCTAGGAAGCTTGATTGACAGGTGCCATGATTTGGAAACGATGGAACTTGTGTAAATTTCTTTTGGGGCAGAGGGGGGTACAGCGGTTGGATAAGCCATAAGTAACATCATCTTTGTGGGGGGAGAGTGACTGCTTAGTGTCAAAAATGTAACTGGGTTGGGAAAGGGGGGGGGATTAAAAAAACGTGTTAATAAGTGAGCATCTACTCTCTGGGTATACTATTATGTTATGAAAGAAAAAGTACTTATGAGATATAAATGAAGTGTGTATTTTTTTGGTATTGGAAGTGGAGGGGGTATTACGGTAGTGGAGGGTAGGGTAAACAAGACTTACGTGTGGCAGCGAAGTGTTGCAAAATATGACAGGGAAGGGGGGAACAGGGGTCGACATAGTTTGTCATTAGTTTGTAAATTACAGCACGAGAAAAACACATATTGGGCATTATTCTTGATAAAAAATAAAACAATTTGCATCGCTTGACGTGATTGAAACAATAACTAATTCAACAGACAAATATGCTAATGCTTAATAAATCTGTTACAATTAATTATACCTCTTTTGTAAATTAATCTGACTTGTTTATTATGCCAATTTTATAATATAATATTATGGCATACTAGTTTGAATACAAACAGCTGTATTGTATTGTGTCGATTAAAATGTGCGTTTATTTGTGATTAAAAATTTTAATCATGCGTTAATTTCGATCAATTTTTTTAATCGAACAACAGCTCTAATATATATATATATATATATATATATATATAAAAGAAGTACCCACTAATTGTATTAATTACTTCATGTTACTGAAGAGGAATAGTAGATGTAATCACACTGAAAATTTCATCAAATTATCTCTAACAGTTTAAATGTTTTAGTTATAAAATCACAACATTTTTTTCAGGTACAATGAATAAATAAGAACACCAAAAACTTCATAACTTTTCTTGATATTAATAAACTTGGTGTCTTTTGAAAGCTTGCAACTAGGTCTAGCTAATGCACATATTTTAAATACAACCAAAGCAATAATAAAAAATATGACATTTTTATCATAGTACCTACTTAAGTGTTTTAATTTTAAACATTTTTTTACTTCACAACTGCATGTCTTAAATGTCATTTAAAAAATAATGCTCAGATTGTATATTTGATTTATGTTTTATATTTAATTGAAAATAAAATTCTTTTAACCTTCCATGAATTATCAAAAGATCATAACTTACTGAAATATTAACTTATATACACATTAATGAGCTTTAACCAGTTAATTATTATTTGTCTTTTAAAATAGTACAACATTTGGTAACAAAATTTCGAAAATCTCAAATTTGCCTTGCTATTTTATGTCTTGTTAAAAATTATGCAATTGTTTACATATGAATAAATGTAAATCTGATGATTCATTCATGATACAGTAAATAAATACACACACATCAATAACAGATAGAAAGATTGACTATATATATATGATTGAAATTTAAAAAAAAAAAGTCCTTGATGTGAGTGTCAGAGGTGAGTGGAGCATGGTCCAGAACAATGAGTCAAAATGGCCATAGTTTGCCTATTTCTGGTTCTAAAAAGGTTAATGCCTGCCAATAGTGTAAACTTTCACAAACTCTTAACAGAATAATTTGCATATAATAGAAAAATTATATTTCTCAACACCTGAATTTGAATAAAAGATGGAATTTTTGAGACAAATAGATTAGGTAGCATCAATTTGTTCTGAAAACTTCAATCCAGGTATAGACGAGTGGTTTGCAGACCATTAGTCTGGTGAGCAAAAGAAATAAGAAATAATTTAAGTTCTCTTTGGTAATTTTTTTATAAATTACACACTCATAATCACATACATTAAATATGTACATTTGAATAAAAAATGACAGCTCAGACATTTTGTGGTCTCTGAGTTCCAATAGGTTGCTGATCGCTGATTTTTATGTTATAGATAATGTAGTAACTGGTTATATCATAGTATTATTTGAAAAATAAATTATAACTCACATTCTGTAATAAAATAAGACTTTAGATTTCTGTTATTGTTCCTTATAAAAAATAACAGTTTTTCATATTTCTCCAGTTTAGTATATTTTTAAAAAATTCTCTTTATCTAATTTAGTTATTTTTTAAAATCAAACCTTACATTCTAAAACGTTAATATTTTGTTCTATTAATTGTCTCAGGAACCATCGCCCTATTCTATAAAAGCAATAATTATTCTTGATAATGACGGAAACAGACTTTTAGCAAAGGTGAGAAAATCTCAGTATATTTTTTCATTTATACAGAAAATTAATGTATTTCATCAAGTAAATTTTACTAAACTGATTATAGTCACATTGTTGTGTGTGTTGGGTAGTTATGAATAAACTTGGTATTAATACTCCGCGGAACAAAAGTAATGGCTATCTGAAATAAGATCTTGAAACACAAGTAACACTGTCTGTTTATTTCTATAACTGGACTGGTAATAAATACATCTAAAGTGTGAGTTCACTAAAAAAAACTATTTGTAAGAAGGCACACCTGTTCAAGGTATACATTTAGAACTACGCATACCATGTTTCTACTAATGATTTTATTTACAAAGTATTAGAAATGTTTTCCATGTATTTCTGAAGGACTCTTTATGTTGATGTTTTTTTGTAAGTATCATTATCACAGTCACAGGTAAAAACCCCTGAGGACTGATTGTTCCATGCTGTATAAATGTAGGAATATTATGTTGAAAGTGTTAATGTTATCATATGTAGATGTCTATTGATATGCAAATTAGCATAGCCTGATGAAGAGAAATATTATTTTTCAAATAAATTTGAAAATGTTAACAGTTTTTCAGTGAATAAGATAATTTTTGTTTTTATAGGTTTTTTTCTGAAGCTAGATTATTTTAATTCACTTTAACAGCTGTCAATAGAAGGCTTAGAAATGGCAGACAAAAAATATTTACTCGTCATAACAGATTGATCATTTCAATGTCACTGATATGATATACAACTGTTGATTGTTGCAAAGAAAAGCACTCCTATAAAACATTATTTCTTCTTCTTCCTTTGGCTCTACAGCCCATTTAGGACCCTGTCACACTAACCCCTAAGCCTCAAGTATTCAATGGTTTCTCTGACAGGAAAAAATATATAAAAGTCTGTTGTGACAAAAGTAGTTTCAATAACAAACAGTCAATTAAAATTACTGATCTTTTGCAAAATTCTAAACCAAAGGTGGTTGTTTTTTTTAAAGATTGTTGGCATCATTGAATTCACAATTGTACATTTTCTTTTTGTTGCATTTAACATGTTTAGTTCTGTATTTTTTTTTTTCAGTATTATGATGATACTTTCCCAACTGCAAAAGAGCAAAAAGCATTTGAGAAAAACTTATTTAATAAAACACACAGAGCAAATGGTATGTAGTATTTTCTAATCTATTAAGAAAGATTTAATCAATGGCACTTGTTACTCGACCCGGGCCGGGGTCGACTACTAGCATATGTACGGTCGACCCGTTAATTTTTTTTTCTGTTTCCAAGGATTTTCGCGCAAATTGATATCTATAGGTCAGTGCGAGTATACCAATAATTTCATTAAAATAATTAATAATAAAAAGTATGCAGTGTCTGTTATTTTTATATTTGGCATTAATTTTTATCGGGTCTGTCAAAGCCTTATAAAGTCATTTGCTGCTAATAATCGGAGATATTTTTATTTATTTTTTAAAAAATTAAATAAGGCTTTGAATTATTTTAAATTACAAAATAAGAATATAGGCCTAAAACTAGGTCAAAAGGGAGTGGAACTATAACCAAGCAATTTTTTTTCTAATAGTACATTAAAACTGAAGCTTAGTTTGTGTGATGTGCTGGCAGACATTTATTTTTTTTTTAATTGAATGTTGCCTATGGGCTATTAAGTGATTTGTTATAGTCAGAAGCATGGGCTTAATAAATAATAAAATTTGAAATGGATGTGTTTTTTAAATATGACTTCTTACAACTTTTTTAAAGAAATATTAATAAATGTATGTAGTATCTTTCTAGCAACAACTAGTTCTTTTCAATATTGTGTTCATAATAATTTAAAATTCAATTTGAAGCACCTATTTAAATCTATGCCGTGAAGTACTTAAGTACATGTAATTTTCCCACATGCTATTTTTTTTTTGGAGCTTATTTGCAAGAAACATCTTAATTTTATTTCAAGTCATAATAATAATTTTTTTTTTAATGGTCACAATATTATGTTACCAGTGGCGCAACCGGAGGGGGGGGGGGCTTGAGCCCAAATCAGCATACATATTTTACTATATAAACTATTTTTTATATGTGAGCTGTGAGCCCCCCCCCCCCCCCAGCATTTTTTTCTGGTTGTGCCACTGTATGTTACCAATACTCTATAACTGGGTAATAAATATTAAAAATAGAAAAAAAAATAAATGAATAAAAGGCCAGAGAAAAAATAAAGTATCTTCTTTATTTGCCATCAATTTTCAGATCAACAAGAAACCAAGGGTACAATGGTAATGCCAAAATAAATACATTGAAATACATTAAGTTTCTCCACGATTTCATAATATTATTTCCATCCACTCACATAATTCTTTTTAAGCAATGACCAAAAATTAAGTAATTAAAAGCCAAGCAAATTATTAAAGAGTACAATTATTTTAAAGACCTGGAATGTAAAGAATTACATAAGTGCACAATGATTATCATAGAAAATAGTCTAAAAATCTATGTCACTATATAATGCCAACAATATTTTATATCATAAAACACTGTGTTTCAAGTCACTGATATCTGAACATACACAAAATGTTCTGTACCTAGCTTAAAAAAAGTGCACTCAATTAAAGAACACATGAAATGGAAAGGACATTTTATCCCAGTTTTAATGGTGGATAACTTGTTTATGTTAAAAAAATCCTCTGAACATAGTGATACATAAAAATGTTAAATAATATTTCAGTTTCTAAGGCATATTAGCACTGAATATTTCAGGGATTATGTGAGAAAATAAAAGCAGTGACAAATGGACTAATATATATATACATATTTAAAAAGATAATTTGAAATGAATTTCAATAGGCTACACCACGAAGGCAGAATAGACTGCAATAGAAATCCAACAAGAAATATATAGAATGTTTTTTTCTTTTAAAAAAAAAGAAAATTTTTAGGGAAATACTAAAAATGAACATTAAGTTTTTGCACCAGTGAAAATATTTCTGTAAAATTAAAACAAAATATGTTGAACAATGTATCCAAAAAAATAGATGATATAAGTTAAAATAGAAATAACACGTAGAATTCACAAATAAAGAGCATTGCGCTCACTCAAAGGGCATAAAAATATCATAACTGGTGTATTTAGAAGACTACCTCAGTATAAATGTAATCAATTTAAATGGAAAAAAATATATACCCCCATCATAATCATGAAATGATTATTGCTGCAGTACGCAAAATAGAAAATACTGCATGCAGAGCATTTATATGGATTTCAATTTAAAATTATGCGTGTTTCAATAAAAGGAGAATAAATGGTAGAAAAGATGCAAGCAAATGAATAGGTATATTTAATCTAAATTATCAATACATGGCAAAAAAACTGAACTGATAGTAAATAGTGTTAAAAAAAAAACATGAAATGATTATAAATGCCTAAGTTAATTTAGTACTAAAGATTTATTTAAAATCTTTGTCCAAGACAAAAGGATATACAAGAACTTATTAAAACCATAAATGATTAAAATAACAGAAGGTTTAGGAAAATCAAACACTAAATAACACACAGAAAATAATAATCTGAACAAAACAGTGGCTTATGAAGTGAAAATTTTTAAAAATTAAGAAACATAAATACAAGAAAATAAACTTTTCTATTATTGAATTACAACATATATATATATATATATTACATCTCCTAATTATCTTTAAAAATAAAAACTCGCACAAAATAACTTTATAAAAAAAAACACTGATACAATAATGTCATGAAATGTTGGATATTAATGCAAACTTATATAAAATGAAAATATAAAACAAATAAAAAAAGTGTTCAAAAATATGTACATTTATAAAAAAATTTCATGTCATATTCTAAACATTATTTATACATTTGTCACAGAACCATTCTTTTTTTGGTTTTTTACTAATGCGAGCACACTCTAAATGGTACCACTCAAGACAACTCTCACATTCAAAACATTGTCCAGTTGCTGTATTTGTGTCACAAGTTGGGCACTGCCGAACAGTCACTTTCTTTCTTTTTCTTATTGATGACTGTAACATTTTCCATGCTCTATCTGAAAGGAAAGGTTCCAGAATATCTTTTATGACAAGTTCATTTATCAACGATGATGGCAAATCAGTAGGGCTAAGTTTGAGTTCCTCCACATCTACAGGCCTTGTTGGCGATATATCTTCAGGTCTTCCTCCTACAAGTAAATGACCCAGCAACACTAAAAATACAAAAAGAAAAAAATATAGAGGTGAATTAGTTCAAGAGGCGGCATACAACATTTTGATTGATGCAGAATGAAATGTATACATTGCATTATAATCGAACTTGTTATAGTTATTAAAATCCCACTTTCAAACATTATCATAGAAATGTAGGTCTATACAATTTTATTATTTTAAAATTCACTTACAATTAACTTTTTGCTGAACTGTCTTCTCGGTAAAAAAATTTCAGTTATTATTCCATTTTCATTTGTTCTCAGTTCTAGATCAGGTCCTGTTTGAAAAAAAAAATTGTTTTTAATACTTCTAACTGAACTGTAAATTTTGTATTTCATTGCTTTTAATTCATATGCTATTAAAAAGCTTATTTAATTATTATGAACGAGTTTTGAAGAATAAACAATTTAATAAGTGGTTTTGATTTAGCGTTTATCTAGTAAAAAAACCTCAAAACATGTTGCAGAACAATATATTTTTAGGAACTCGTTCACTTATGAGGGGTAGTGGGAGTGTGACTCAGTTTTAAGAAATGGTAAAATCATTTGAGTAATAGATGTTGTGCTCTACATTCACCAAGATAAAAATATAATATGCTAATAACCAATAACAACGAACAGTGCCAATGTATAAAAATTACCAACTAAACTAACCATTGCAGTCACTGAAAACAGCCAAAAGAGACTCCACATCTACAGGTCCTTTTTGCTTTGCTGCCAAATTGTGAATATCTTTTAGGTTATCTTCTTGCCTAAATAGAAAAAAAACAATTTATATAATCAAAATAATATATCCAGTTTATTTTCACACAGTGCTTCCATTAATGATAACTGACTAAAAAATAAACCAGGTATATGTACTATAAGAATATTACATAGTTGTGCCTACCTGTTGTCTTTAAAATATGTTCTTTTATCAACCATTTGTTTGCAAGGATGTTTAGCATACGAGAAACATCTTTCTCTTCATTCTCATTTAGTTTCCTTACTTTTGGTAGATGTTCATATATCACCTAAATGCAAAAATATTAACAACTTTTTAGATTATGGATATAGAGTTGTAAATATGCATACAATTAAAAAAATTATTGTTAGATTGTTGGTTAATCCAGTACTTAAAAATATATTTACCCTGTCTATGATATGGTTATGCTCTCCAACTATTTTTTCAACCTGGAATTGATTTCCATCTTCTGTTACTCTCACAAACAATCCAAAAGGACAATCCATCTTGAAAGTACTATAATAGAATTTAGGTGTAAATGTTTAATTTTAAGTCAAATGTGTTATTAGTTAGTTAAAATTGTATTAATAATTAAAATTGTATTAATACTGAACCTTTGATTTGGCCTCTTTCCTGTAGAATAACTCTTAAATTTTCTTCCACCATGATAACATGCATATTTTATGGTGTAGTAGATTAACTCTTCTTTGACATATCTTTTAACTCCAGATTTTCGTGCCGATACAATTGTTTGGCTATTCCTTTTATATAAAGAAATGCATGATTCATTTTCATAAGCTGCAATAGCCTTGTCCAAATCTTTCAAACAGTTAAACTTGTCACCCACTTTAATCATCTTAAACAAATCTGCGCGAAAAATTGAAACGGAAACTTGCACTGACCTATAGATATCAATATCAAAATCCCCGGAAACAGAAAAAAAAATTAACGGGTCGACCGTACATATGCTAGTAGTCGACCCCGGCCCGGGTCGAGTAACAAGTGCGTTAATCAATCCACAAGTATTACATATGTATTATACTATTATATTACTAACATATTGTATTCTAATGACTAGTTTTTTTTATTTATTAAAGAATTGAAGTTTTAATGCATCATTAAAATATATAGTTCTGATACTTTTTCAATTTAAAAAAAAAATTATTTAGAGGTTTTTTTTCCAAGCTGAGCCCATTTAAGGTGGTTTTCAGGGGCAGCCATTTTGTTTTTTATTTATTAACATACATTAACTATTTTTGGCACACAGAATCAAGTGACCCATTGATGAACATAGTATTTTCAAATTCAAAAAAATTAATTTGTGACTTTTTCTGTTAAAAAATCCAAGTGAAAAATCTCAAAATTTATTGTTAATATCATAAAAGTATTTTGTACATACATAAACAAATATGTTTCCAGCAATCGCTCATTTTTTTTTTTTTTTTTAAATTATTCAAAATAAAAAAAAATGTTAATTTTTTACTAAGAGCCTGTGTAAAAATGTGAATTTTATGGGGTGGTAGGTTAGAAAAAAAAAAGATTTAAAAAATTCAAACATTTATTTTGTAAAACACAATTGAGGAAATGTAAACAATAGATTGAAGAACAAGCAATATAATTTTGAAACTTATATCTTAAGAAGTTTTGGTAAAATTTCAAAAAGTGTATATAGTAGATTAAAAAAATATGATTTTGAGAAAAACGCTTTTAAATAATGTCTACATTTTTAAGACATAAGTCATTTAACTTTTGTCTTAGGTTTATTAACTACAAAATACTGTAAAATATTCAATTATTGTGTATTTTAAAAGTTAAAAAAAAACTTCAAATCTAGAATAATTTTAATTTTCATTAAATAGGTTTAGATTCTAAGGAATCTCTGTACTTAGGTACAGTAGATACAATCCTGGCTGGTGGCAAAAAAATGTGTGTAAATCTAGTTAATGAGTTTATAGAAACCGATCAAATTATCTTATAAAATAAATATCTTTGCTTGAAGGAATTTGAATTCTAACAATAAACTAAGCTTGCATTCTTAGCTATTATTGTGCTGTGAATCTTCCAAAGATTTCATCACAGGTAAAAAGCAGTAGCAAAATGTGCTAAATCTAGCTTCAAAGGGTTTAGCAATGAATCCATCCATTTTACATGATATACTTACAGTATACATGGTAGTTTCTGTCATGAATGTAAAGTTCCTTTATCCCTAATGGGCCACTGGGGCAGATGAAGCTTGTGTGAAATCCCTGGAAAGATGAGATGAAACCCTATTATCCACTAATTATATGGTTTTTGCAGTGCCCTTTTTCATCCCGATATGGCAATGGCCATGGGGGCAACACAGGATATATAGCAAAGACTTTACCCATGACCTGAAATCAGGCTTTCGGAGCCGGGAGCCACTACTTTTTGCTGGAGCCGAAAAATCTGGCGGCTCCACGGCTCCCAAATGTTTTTTTTTTACTGCAGAATTTTTTTTAGCTTTAAAATTCCAAATTTGTTTGATTGTTTGCCTCCTACAATTTGAAATGTTGTCATGTTTTACGAACACCACAACAGACAGCGTTTAAATGATAGCATGCTCGCATATCACCACAAGAAATCTTTAATGGGGAATCGTTTTGTGTTTGTTTTAAATCTTGTTTACCCTCTGAAATTTTTTTAATGGCATGCTATTTTGTTATACATAAAGGTAAAACAGTTTTAGTACATTGAATAATTGTATCAATCATTTAAATATAAATAAATTTTTACTACGACGGCAAACTCGTCCTTTCGTATTATTATTTGACCGCGAATTGGTAATAGACTAAAAACAAAATGGTCGCTTTCTGTATTTAACAATTTTATTATAAACAGAATAGCTGAAAAAGAGTAGATAAATTTATAAGTCTGTGGCTATACGGACCCGGGTCCCAATAAAATCCGATTGTTATTCAGACCCGTAGCAAATATGCACTAAGCTTAGCTATATTTAAACTTTATTAGACGGAACCCGAAAAAATAATAATACCGCTTAGTGGAACCCTAGACACTGAGTAACGATTAAATCATACAATTCAAACAATTATTTAAAAAAAACAATAATAAAGTTTATGTATAGCTAAGCTAAGTGCATGTTTGCCATGGGTCCGAATAACAATCAGACTTTATTGGGACGGGGTCCGAATAAAAATCGGAGTTTATTGGTACCTGGGTCCGAATAGTCACTTCAAATTTATAAATAATAAATATAAATACTGAAGTCTTTAAAATATTTTAAATAATATATCATTTTACTATTTGCTAATTTGATCATTGAAATAACTTTTTATTACTTATGAAAATGGCGACTAGTGAAACTTTGATCGATAATGATATGATTCTGGATGCACTGAAATGGTTTGTTTTTAGTAAAACCGACATGCGTATATTTTTCAAGTTCCTGACTATGGGGGTGAACGTGGCAAAATTTACATAACTTTTTATCAGTGGCATGTTTGCGTGGCGCAATTACAAAAAATTTTTTATCTCATTTGATACTATCTAAATAGGAACCCAGAGCTGTGCCGTAGCCATCAAATTTGTGGGAGCCGGAGCCGGAAAAAAAATTGGCGGCTCCGCAAGCCTGCCTGAAATATCATTGGTCCTCTTTGGAGATTGAACTGGGATGACTGTTGCATGCTTCACCCCTTGCTGATGAAGTGTAGCATTTGTCTGTTTCTGTAACCTCTGCATATAAAGAGATTGTGTGGTTAGCACGATGACCAACCGGCTTTACTTCCACATGTACCTATTTAAAGCTGGGTGGACTTGAAGGACTTTTAACCATCTTCCATAAGGACCTGGAAAAATTCACTTGGTTTTCACCGAGGATCGAACCCGGACTCTCCGGTCGACCTTAATCATCCATTTAGCTTTATATTCTGGTATCTGTGCAATTGTGTACTGGAGCTATTGATATCAGGATACGCTATATGAGGAACATTCTTGCTTTTTTGATATTTGGAGATATCGAGCATGCAGTAGTTGGTGTAGTGGTCAGTAGGCTCTCGCCAAATTCTTGGGATGGCAAATTTCATGGCACTTCTTTTCTCATCTGAACTATCCAAAGTATGCCCCAAAGGCTTTCCAGAAACCGGCATATGTTTCTATCGAGTATTTCTTGGCTTGCTTCTTAATAAATTTGCCAAATATGTAGCTAAATGAATTAGCATAATGCTTACCAGCCTCCTGAGGCTATTTCTGCATCTAAATACACAGTACACAATTTATACTTACTTTGTAAACAGAAGTGCTTATAGAGTAAACAGGCAGATGACTAGGATATTTTAATTACCTCTAGACACAGCTTTAATGATCTAGAAATAAAAAGTTTTCTAGATCAGTCTAGAATATATTCAACCGACTTCTAGACATTTGACATGCTTGTTAATTAAAATGAATGATTTCAAATATAGATGTCCTGATACCAAAAGCAAAGTTTATGAGTTAAAATTAATGTTTACTATTCTATTCAGATCTAAATAAAGGAAAATAGCATTATTAAAACAAAGACCAAACAAAAATAAAATTGGTTATGCAGTGTTGTGTACCCGTTTTCCTTTCTTGTCTTTGGAATAAAATCGTCGCCTAAAGCTGAATTCAAAACAATTACAGTGCAATGGTTTTTTAATGAAAACAGGCCACAATAAAATTTATTTTTCTATTCATTTTTTTTAGATTAGCACTTTTATATCCACACTACTGGTCAGTCAAGTAATTAGGAAGAAACAACATTATGATTAATTTTGGCATTGTCCTATCCTAAGATAAATGCTTCTTCTGTGATCTGTCACATTTTTGAAAATAAAAAAACTCAAGTAAAACATTATATTTTGTGGTAACATCTGATTCTGTTAATATTATATATTCAAAAAACATTATATTTTGTGGTAACATCTGATTCTGTTAATATTATATATTCAAAATTCATTTTTGTCTTATTTTGTTTAGGGAATTTCAAACATTTTATTTGGTCATTGTATTCATAAGTAATAATTTTTGTTTCAGCTGAAATTATTATGTTTGAAGGTTTGACTTGTGTTTACAAAAGTAATGTTGATCTGTTCTTTTATGTTGTTGGCTCATCTATGGAGAATGAGGTAATTATTTATCTTGATATATTAGTGAATATGAAGTTATTTCAAATGTAGCTTTTGATATTTTTTTTTTATTTCAATCCTACAGTTGATTCTGGCAAGTGTTCTGAGTGCATTTTATGACTCCATAAGTCAAATACTTAGGAAAAATGTTGAAAAAAGGGCACTATTGGACAATCTAGATGCTGTTTTCTTAGCTGCTGATGAACTTTGTGATCAGGGGTATTCATATGTTGATGTCCATAATAAGTTTTGATTTAGTTTAAATTTTTATCATATTGAACTTATGTATTTAACATATTTTACACTATTACAGAATTATTTTAGAGGCAGACTGTAATGCAATAGTTCAAAAAGTAGCCATTAGAAATGAAGATATACCTCTTGGTGAACAGACTATGGCCCAGGTAAAATACTTTATAAAATATATATTAAATACATCTAATGACAAATACCATTATAGTAAATTGGTCAACTTGTAATTTTGAGTCAGTGAATTCATTTTCATAGTATTCTGAAATTTCTTAGATAACAACTAAAGAGCAAGAAAATTTAAACATTTATAACTATACACTTATAAATAATAACTGGGAAATTATTTTTTTTTTTTTTTTTTGCGCTTGGATAATTCTTTTACATTGTCTTATTGGCTCAGGGTGAGCCTAGCAATTTAAAGTTTTAAAAAAGTAAATGTGATGCTGTTTATGTATGAGCATACATTTTTTTGAGTGTAGGTTACAGTCTTCACTATTCAGTATTGCTGCTAAGTAAAAACTTACGCCATTCTTGACATTTTTTATCCGAGACAATTTTTTTGTGTTATTCATCATATTGTAACTGAATTATGCCAGTTGTCCCTCTTAGCTTATTGCACTACATTATGTTTTAAAAGAAGAGCACCATAACAGCTTTAAAAATAACATCATAATTGGTTAAAAAAATAAGATGCTTCTGACAACGTTTTTAAAGGTAAGCTGGGGAAAAACCTGAATAAGTGGAAGTTTGAGTTTTTATAAATACATGTAGCAGTCAGAATCTACACATTCTGTTATGTATGACTTTACTTGTGAGATTGTTAGCTGGTATTGAAGCCAGTGACATAATCCACTTTTGTTTCTTAACATTTCTGCAATGTAAATTTATCATGTCACCTATTATAGCATTTTTGTGGCTTTAGAAGAAGGCTATCTTTCTATAAAAGTCTAATAACATTTATTGACTTTAAAATGTCTTACTTTTGCTGGTGGCTAAAAGCTCTCATTAAAATTTCAGTAGCAGGTGATAGGATTTATTTCATGAGTTTTCTTAAAGTATTGTTCAGCATTGTTTATTAGAATTTTATTCATTATTTTCACTGACTGGCTTAAAGTTATTTTGTGTAGACAATGTTCTAGTTGATATTTTTTTTATTTACAAGTGTCTACTACTTTTATTTTTTTTTAGTTTTTAATTTGTGTTTCTTTTTAAATTCAGGCTTACATTCAACACTACTGAGTTACTTTACTTAAATCTATGTAGAATCTTTATCAGACAATAATTAATCCTATGGCATTTCTTAAAATATATTTGTTCATACTTGAATACAAATAATATTTCTATGCCAAAACTTTTAGATAACTGCTAGGTATAGCCAGCAGGTGTCAGCAGCCACTGATAGGGTAAAGTATAACTTATTACTGTCAGTAGTAAATGAGGGAACCGTTTTGGGAACTTCCATATTTGTTTTATTACATTACAGATCTGATTATTATTTAGCATAAATTTTTACTTCTAAAGTTTAAACATATTGGTTAATTTTTAAAAAAATCTCAGCTGATTTTTTTTGCCAATTTTAGCCTCTGATTTTTCTAAGTACAATGTACTAACTCTTTATTTTTAATGGAATAATCATAGTTATTTTGCTCCAAATCATAGTTATTATACAAAAATTAATAATATATAATGTTATTAATTAAGAATCAAGAATTTTCGTACCAAAATATACAATTTTTTAAGTTAAAAAGTGCCATTTTATATGGGTAATATATCATTTTTTTTATTTTTATTTTTTTGGTTTTTTTCATCTACGCTTTTATGGTCATGATGATAAAAGGCTTTAACATTGCTTTTAATAGATAATAAAATAGGTACTCCTAAATGATCTATAACACTTAGTGTCACAGAGACAAACTTTTCAAACATTTCATAGCGAAAACAAGTAACCATTTTGCTTAAATTATAAATGCTAAATGCATATAGTATATTTCATCCTGATTAATTGTGGTGGCATTCAGAATAATATTCAGAGGGGTTTTCCTTCCAAGAAGTATGACATGATGAGAAATTTGGTTACATTATCTTTTATCTATCAGAATCATTTAACACAGGGGTGGGCAAACTGTGGGCGCATGCAGCCCGCCAGAGTATATTATGCGGCCCGAAAGCATGTGCATGATGCAATCTTATATCTATGCTTTTTTTCTTTGTTTAGAGTTTTCGCTATTTTTTTTAAATTTTATTCCGACTATTTGATTCGAATCTAGAATATTAAATCGGTTTTTATAGCTCCAGATAATTATTTGTGAACATCCCTATTAGAAACTGTTTTTCTGCTCAACCGGATGAGACATTTGTTACAATTTACAGTTTGAAAGGTTTTGTAAAAATTTTAAAAGCAAATAGACGTTGATCTAACCATGAGTGCTGCCAAAAAAAAATAAAGATTGAGGACAAATGTCATGTTTTTAATGACGAACGAACTGCTAAAGTACCGATGTGCAGGACACAATACAATTGTTGGAATTTATAAACACTCTTTTTGAGCTTACTGAAAAATTACTCAGTGTTGAGCCACTCAAAGACAAAATCACAGGCCAGGATTTATTCAGTGCATTTGAGCCTGTATTGAAAGAAGTGTGTTATTGTGGTGGAACAAGATGGCAAGTGTAACAACCGATGGAGTACGTGCTTTAGCTGGAAAGTAGGTCTGGTGAAGTTAAAATTAAAGAAGAAAATTCTGACCATACATTTTTACCTCTCCACTGTTTCATCCATCAGGAAAGTCTGTAAAGCTGCGTTGAATATCAAGCATGTTATTGACCCAGTTGTCAGTGTAATATATAACTCATCAGAGATAGGGCACTTAATCACAGGCAGTTCCAGGCACTGTTCAAAGCTTTGAAAACTTAAACATTCTGATATAAACTACCGCTGGCTGAGTCTGGGCAAGATATTGAGGCAAGTGTGGGATCTCAATCGAAGAAATATTTATGTTCCTGGAGATGAAGGCTTTTGTTTGTGACTTGTTTACTGACATTGTTAATGAAGAGTGGAAGTCAGAATTGATGTTTGCCATTGACATTATAGAAAAGTTGAATGAAGTGAATGTCAAACTTCAGGGCAATAACTTGTTTGCACATGAAATTATGTGCACGTTAAATAATTTCAGGTAAAGCTTTCCATGTTCTCCAGGCAAGCAGGTGAAAACAAGTTTTGCCATTTCCCTTTGCTGAAACATAAAACCATTTCTGCTGAAACGGCTGACAAGTACAAGGCTCAGTTGAATGCCTTGGTTGTGGAATTGGAAAAGAGGTTCCAAGCCTTCAACAACCTGAAACCACTCTTTAATTTCCTCAGTTCGCCATTTAGTGCAGAAGCTGATTCTGCCCCAGAGGATATACAGTTAGAGCTGCTTGACCTACAAGCAAATTATGACCTGAAGGATAAGTTCAAGTCAGTTCTTCTTCTGGAGTTTTAAGGATGTTTGCCAACAGCGGCATTTCCACACCAAAAAAACTTTGCTGCCAAGCATTTGTCAATATTTGGGTCTACATACATTGGTGAGCAAGCATTTTCTTTTATGATAATAAACAAGTCTAAGAACAGATCGATGTTGACTGACTGCAATTTAAATGCAGTCATGTGAATCACAACCAGTAAACTGGTTCCACAGTTCAAGAACATTATCGGAAATAGTGAACAGTTACATACTTCTTATTAATTATAATTGTACTCTGTGGTCAACTTGTATGTTAATTAAGTTCCATCGTCCTCATAAATGTTATGACAGGTAACAAAAAACGTTTGTTGAAATAATTATGAATAGTAAAGTATTATTACTAAATTAGCTTTAATTTGATTTAGTTAGTATTTGAAAATGTAATATGCTTGTGTAATATAGTGTGAATTTTCAATAAAACCACTAACACGTGGTTATTTTCCTTAATTCATATTTTCATCTGTTGTAAATTGTTATTAAATTAGACAAATTATATATGCGGCCCGGTGATAACGGTCCGGTTCTCAATGTGGCCCTCCGTAGAAAAAGTTTGCCCACCCCTGATTCAACATACTGTACTGAGTCCATGAACAAACAAAAAAATACATTTATTTTGGTGTAATGTGTCAATAATAACAATGACATCTTGTGTTATTATGTTACACTTTTTGGCTTTCTAAACAAACGAAGATATTTTATAAATGAAAATCTATACTACAGTGTAATGTCAAAGACAAATGTGCTAAATCCTTTATTTTTTCATATTTTCTTCAGATATAAAAAAATGTTATAAGTTGTATTGGACATGCAGCAAACCTAAATTATTTCATTGTTCTTCACTCGTTTATTCAATTAACTTTTCAAAAGCTACTTTGTCATAAAAAGAAGCTTATAATTTTTGAGCATTGAACATTGTTTTTCATGTTTGTTCTTATTTATTTTATTTTTTTATTTGGGCTTCCATCAAGATTAGATGCTTATGTTTCTATCCTGACTTGAATATATATCTCCTGTTGGTCCACATGATTAATAATACATCATGAACAAATTCTAACTAATGAAATGCCTTATTTTAATGAAATAATTTATCTAATATATTTAATTTACTTAAACACTAGTAGTGTTGGAATATTTTGACCTGTTTAATCCCAAATAATAATAATATTATTTAGCCAGTTCTTCTTGAGTTGGCCATTTCAATGCACTCTCCATGGTATTCTGTGTGATTATTTAGATGACTTTATTGTGACATAACTCATTGCAAAATCATTCTTGACCAGCCTGAGTAAATATTTTGATCTTAAATTTTGTATGTTAGCACTATCCACAAATAGGTTTCTGATCCAATGCCTGATTTTTAACTTCTAGAGTCTTTTTCTAGTATTTATTATAGGTGACTCATAGATTTGAAAAGCAGTGATTTTAAATTTTCAATCAATTTAGAAACAGAAAATTGTAATATTAACATTTCAAAATGGTATCATAATATTTTCAATTTTAGAATTGTTACTTTTATCTTATTTCGTCTCTAATATACTTACATACATGTAAGATGTGACAAGCTTATCATTTCTTATGTTTTTTAAGTGTTTGTTGCACCTTTCACTGGTTTCATTGTCACTGATATGATGTGGTGACATCAGTTGGCATATTTCATTGCAGAGTTAATAATTCACATTTTATTGAAATAAATGATGTTTTGATGAAAGGACAAGTTAGATCTATAGCATGTAGATCATGATACATCACGCAGATTGGGCTCATAACCAAGTGTCATCAAGCCACCTAACATAACTATAAGTTTCACTTAATTTGTACATATTGACACCAAGTTTTAGTTGCAACATGTGAGTTAGAACATATTGTTTATGTAAAAAACATGGGTTAATACTGGAACTATATGCGGGCCTGAGCAGATAACGTACGGCCTGGCCAGGGCCCACCAAGCGGACACATTGGAATTTAACAAATTTATAATTCATTAAGTGGGACTGGTGGCCGGGTGGTGTAGATGCTCGACTGTCGACCTGAGAACCAAGAGAATTTTTCCAGGTCCTTGATATTTTAGATTTAGATCATGGTAAAGATCATGGTCCTTGGTTATAGTCTCACAAGTCCACCCAGCTTTAAATGGGTACCTGACTTAAGTTGGGGAAGTAAAGGCAGGTGGGTGTTGTGCTAACCACACAATCCCTTTATATGCCGAGGTTACAGAAACAGATGAATCTACTCTTTATCTGCTCCAATGGCCCTTTAGGGTTATGGGAACTTTTTGTAATTCATTAGAATATTTAATTTTTTTTTGTCTATTGTTTTTTTATTTTGGTCTTCTTAAAAATCATTGGCATACCTGTTGTTGATTTCAGTTTTTGCCTGTGGAATCTCTGAAAGGATGAGATGAAATCTCATAGATCCTATAAAACACTAATGGGACGTTTTTTTAATGCTGCCCTTCTTTCATCCCCACCATAGCTGAGGATAATGCAATGGCCATAGAGGCAACATGCGAGGTATAGCAGGGACTTCAACCAAAATCTGATAGAACCTGGGACCTTCATGTTGACAGTCGAGCGCTTTACAGCATGTCTATCTGTTATTGTAACATAGTATGACAATGCACTAATTTCAATCCGGTGTCGAAACGACTTGTAAACGGGTCAAAATTATAATCATAGGAGAGAGAGGGGTGACCTAACAGACAGAGCTGTTTTTATGAAAAGCAAACTAGCTGGCTTTCAGGAATTTTTCCCCCATAACCCAAACAAATATTTAAGTTGAATCTATTTTATTTAAAAGTATTAATTATGAGCGATTCTCACTTTTTGGTTGATTATTCCTAGGGTCCTTTTCATTTGCGTTGGGTCCCCAAAAGTTCTTATGTCTCTGGCTCCCAAAAGTACCATTGCATAGGATCAGCTCTGCTAACAGATGATAATATAAAAAAATGATAAATCCGTCACTGGGAATTCGTTTGCTTTGAATTAACTAGGGCTAGGACCTATGTATCTATCTGACTAACCAGTGATCTTTTTTTAATCAGAACTAAAACTATGTATAATTATTTTTATACGGATAAATGTTGCTGACTATGCCTTATAGTTTGGAGGCACGAACTGAATAGTTGGGAGTCTACCTTATATCATGGAGGCGCGAACTGAATAAAAAAGTAAAGTTCCCTTTAGTCCGTAAGTGTAGAATTCATCTGTTTCAGTAACCTCGGCATATAAAGGGATTGTGTGGTGAGCACAACACCCAGCCGCCTTTACTCCTCTAACTCAAAGTCAGGTACCCGTTTAAAACTGGGGACTTACACCAGGACCTGAAAAGGTTCTCACTGTGCTTCGAACCCAGGACTCTCGGTCGACCGTCAAGCGCTCTTCACCAGCGAACTGAATATCTGGGAGTCTACTGTTCAAGTTTAATATGCAAACTTAAGTAAATTCTGCAGCCAGGGAGCCAAGAATCTCTCTTGGCGGCTCTAGCTATAACCAGTTTATCATTATCTTCTTATGACGTCAATCACAAACTTTTGAAATTAGAAGGAAATTACCGGTATCTTAACTCAGAATGTGTTTTTTAGTGTGATATTCTTTACTGACTGCTATTGTCTGACAAGTAAATACTACTGAAACAGATATACATTCAGTAACCATACAATCAAATTAAATGCTCATTACTCAAATGATGGAAACAATGTCAAATTATTATATATTCTGAATTGATAGTTATAAATATATCATTTTGTTAAGTATATCTTGAGTGGGAACTTTACAGGCCACCGGGCATTTGAAGTGTAGAATTCATCTGTTGCTAGAAACACGGCATATTAAGGTATTGTGTGGTTTGCACAACGCCCAGCCGCCTTTCTTCCCCAACTTAAGTCAGGTACTCATTTAAAGGTAGGTGGACTTGTGGGATGACTTTGCACCAAATAACACCTGGGAAAATGCCAGGGTTCTCGCCGAGGATTGAATCCTGGACTCTCCGGTCGACAGTTGAGTGTCTACACCACTCAGCCATCCGCCCCACTCAAGATAAACTTATCAAAATGAGATGTTTATAACTATATTTTAACACACAAATTTATGACCTAAGGTGAAAGTTATCCAATATTCTTGTATACCTATACAGGTTCTACAATCAGCCAAGGATCAAATTAAATGGTCATTACTCAAGTGATGGAAACAATGTCAAATTATCATTACTTATTCTGAATTACAATGTAAATGAATGTCATTTATAATAAATATTACTTTGATTCAATTAATTATCGTCATTTGTCTTTGTATTTTCCCACTGTAAGATGAAGTATTTTTATTTTAATCACAATCTTGTCAGTTACAATGTAAATCAGGCCATAATGTCACAATGTGTTGTCCAAAAGAATTGTATACATGTATTTGTATTGTTCAAACCTACTAAGTGCATAAAGTGGTTTAGCGGATAGCAATACTCATTAATAGACAGTAATGAAATTTTTTTTTTCTAAAACTAAGATTAATTTAAACTAGGGCTGCTGATTAAGCTGCATTAACGCGTCAAAAAGATTTGGGATTAAAGTGATCCATACACTGATGCAAGGTTTCTGCAAGTTTTTTTTTTATTTTTTAAGCTACACTAGCCGTTTTTGGCACAAGAGACCCATTAATGAACAAAGAAATAAAAAAAGTTATTAAAAACATATTATGTGACTTTTTTGGGCGAAAAAGTGTAATTTTAAGACATATTTTCAAAGAACCAATTTTTTTAATCTATTGCACAAATGTTAATGAGTGTGTTAGAAACAAACGTCCATTTTTTTAAAATTTTTTTTTTTAGAAAAAATGGAAAATAAATAAACTGAATTTTTTATTTCGGTACACCCAAAAAAGTTAATTTTTTTGTGTGGGGGATGGGGTGGGTAAGAAAAAAAAATTGGAGAACTGTCAACATTAGCTATAAGAATAAGCATGCAAAATGGTAAGCTTATATCTTAAGTAGTTTTTGTGAGAGTGTCGAAAAGGTAAAAGATTTTTAGAGCATTTTCGAAAAAAAAATGCTCTATTGTCCCCGTTTTGTCTGTCTGTCTGTCATCACCCTAGATCTCAACAACCATAAGTCCTAGACCCATGATGTATATATCATTTTGTAGGTCTTGGCCTGCCAAGAAATGACTTTTTTCCATTTCGCGATCTGACCTCTGAGGGCCGTAAAAGGGGGCTTAGTACCGTTTTTTACTATATAAGCTATATTAATAAAGGAGCGCCTATATCTCAGCAACTATAAGTCCTAGACCCATGATGTATATATCATTTTGTAGGTCTTGGCCTGCCATGTGTACATCAAAAGTTCATTTCGCGATAGGACCTCTGAGGGCCGGGCTTCATGGCTCCTAAGGGGCTTATATATTATACATACACCTTGTACGTTCAATAACCCATTCATTTGGTGCGAAATACTGCAGCACGTAGTTTCACCAAGATTTATTAAGAAACTCATCAAATGAAATAGTAAGCTTGTGTTCTGAGTTTAATTGAAAGTATCAGAGCTATGCAACAATTGACGGAGTTTTCGGACGATTAAATGACTATAATTTCGAATGTTTTCAATTATGAGTCCTATTTCAATAACCACAAACCACTTGTAGTTAGATTTAAGAGACAATAATTTTTTTTTTCAAATATAAAGAAACGTCTTTATAATTTTTTTTTTACAAATATATGCATTACACAATTGAATTTATAAACATTTACAAAATTTACAAATATTTACTGAAAGCAAACAAACGTACTGATACATAACACGAAAATGCGCTAACACGTCCTGTGTCCAGAATGGAACAGGCTTAATTGCTTGTTTTTTTTTTTAAATGTGATTTTGAGAAAAATGCAAAAAACTGTCAAATACCTATATCATACAAAATACGTGGCCTTAAAAGATATTTAATGATTGGCCAGTGAACGTAAGCCATATTGTAATGTGGATAAACAATTTTTACAATATAAACGTCAGCAGAAATAAAATATTATGGTTTTAGAAACACATCCAAAAAGTTCATGTTAATAAATGTTCAAAAAAATTACATTAATGCCTTGCACTAACTTTATGTACTAATTACTTGATAATATTTACATACAAATACACATTTAACATTTTAATCAATTAGAATCATTATAAATAGTCATTTTTAAAATCTAACTATGCATTACTATCTGATTTTCCAATTCTTAGGTTATCCTTTTTAATACATAATAGTTCTGTTTCCAGTCCTACTTCCAAACCTAAAACTAACAATTCGCAAGTAGTAATATGGAACCCCCCCCCTCCCCCCCCACTCCTACACTAACAGATATCTCTAATCTAGATTTCTGAACAAAACTGTCTTTGTGTTTGGGACACTAGAACTCGCGACTACCCTTAAAACTTTAAAAAATCATATCTCGAAAAGTTTTTGACCAAATGGCCTAAAATTTTCAGGAATCACTCAACTTTGTATGTACAACAAGCCCTTAAAATTTCAGGAAGATCTGAGAGGGCCGGGTGAACAATAGTCAAAATACTTGTTGAGTTGACATGGAATGACCCTAGTACCTATCCTATCCTCCTTAGCCCCCACTACGGGTCCATGTAACTGCGGACATTTCTGCCCGTCGCTACATTGTCCTAATGTTTACCATGTTTTGCCCGGCACAGTAAAATTTGACAGCTGCCCGTTGTCAGATGGTTTGTTATAGAAAGATAATTACAAAAACCAACTTTTTGGTAATTATAATTCCCCAATTTCCCTTCAATAACATACACACTAGGTATATGACTTGAAAAACAAATTTTGTAATTTTATAAGTGGCGTGCCAGATTTTGATGAACTTTTATATAAAAATAATAAATATAACAAAAAATCATCAATTTTGTTTAAAAACGTTCACCCACCAAAACTTTTTTTAGTTTACAAATAAACCATTTGGCTCTTTTTACTGAAGTTCACTTTTACTCCTGTTGTTTACCATTAAAATTCTATGTCCTGTTATCCATGTTAGATTTTTCAATTATACTTGAGTTTGAATAATTATTTTAATTTTATTCTGAAAAATGTCTTACAAAATATCATCACTTTCCGTTGCTAAAAATAAGGACAAATGGGCGAGAAATTTGAAAAAACACTCTTAAGAAAAGAAACAAAATTGGAATCGAGATCGAGCCATTGCATTCACATTCTAGAATTCCAAAAGAGTGGATGATAATTGGTCGCTACATAGGCTTGGCCTCTATGGAAAAATCCCGATTGAAAAGAGTTGCAGCACGAAAGAAGTAGAGCTATTATAGAGCTTTTTAAATTTCCCAATACTGTCTTTGCGATCAGTGAGCAGAAAAATTGAAACTTTAATTAAAAGGTATGATGTTCATTTGAAAAAACCTGTGGGTGACATACAGGAGCAGTTTGATAAGTTATTTGATGTCACAAACAAAACTGGTCAATAGTTATGTGCTGAGGACAAAAAACTTTATTCAAAGTGGAGGTAAGACGGGATATGCTACAACTAAAATTGCTAGTCAAAGTACAATTCACCCATCAAAACGGAAAATTGTTTGCAAAATCAATGAGGCACAACAACAACAAAGCAGTTTTGAAAATTCCAGTGATTCAAGTGATAACGAGAATTCTCAAAGTAGCCCTGATGGTGCAGATGCAATGCAGTCATCCACAGAAAGCTTGGATCAAAGCGCACATAAGAAACAATCACAGAAATCTATTTCTAGTGCAGTTTCATTAGTTCAATCTGGCAAACTACCAGTTCGAAGAGCAGTATTAGTAAGCAAAATTTTGCACAAGTCCGGCGTAAAAATAGCAACTCCTTCTCAGTCAGGTGTCTATCGAGCAGTATTCAGAGAAGCAAATAAACTAAAAGAAACATTAATAAATACTTTGCGTAATAGCTTATGGAGTTTACATTTTGATGGTAAAATTATTAAGAAAAAAGAACACCAAGTAGTTGTATTAAAAAATGAAGCAAAAGAAATGAGGCTAGCCGTCTTAGTTTTACCTGATGGCAAAGCTGCTACGATTGGATCTGCCATTCAAAAAGTTTTAGATGAATATAAAGATGATAGTGTCAGACACTACAAATGTTAATACAGGGTCGAAGTCTGGTGTTGCGGTGAACTTCAGAAACTGTTTGATTCTGCACCAGTCTTTATAGGTTGTCAGCACCATATACTTGATCGTGTTCTTAGACACGTGTGTGATGCATTGCTCGGTGATTCAACTGAGTCTCCTAACATAAATTTTCCATTTGTAAATAAGATACTTAAAGATTATGAAATGTTGAAAAAAGATTTTGAAAGTAAAACAAAGCAATGTGCTCCAATTTTAGAAAAACAGGAAATAGGTTGGAGAGATGATATGAAATTTTTGCACCATCTAATTTGCGTTTTTAAGTATTTTAAGAATTCTTAACACATGCCATAAGTTAATTTTAGCGCACTGCCTGGCCTCAGCAATGCCCGATGGAACTCTCAAGCAATTTTTGCATTGTTGGCTTTCATACTATTGCCTGATGAAGGAAAGAACCTTCAGAAATTGTGTGAATTTATCTGTGGACAATGGAGTGATGCCTGGTTTAGAGATCATCATTACAAAGCTCAACAATATGAACTTCTTTTGCATGATGTTAATGATTATCCAAAGGGGTTGCGCTGTCTTCGAACTGATTGGTCTCAAAGTCCTTCTCCAATACTCACTCCACGTAGCAATGTGTGTGCAGAAAGAGCAATAAAAGTTCTGCAAGATATTAGTCCCCTTTGCCATTCACCAGAGAAACTGAATTAACGTTTTATTTTTACAAATAAAAGTTTATGAAACAATACTTGAAATTATTAACAAATGTCAATTTTTCTAAAACTTCAAAATGTTTGATGGGTGACATCTTTCAACTTTTTAAATAAATTTGATATGGTTTTATGTTTCTACAATAAAAAGTCATCTGTTGATGGAATGCCATACAAGTGTTGTTCTGAAGTCATATACCTAATACACACCTTTCGTTCAGCTTCATCAAGTTCGGCAACAATCTTGGTGGTAAAGTGTCGTCTGACACTAGATGCAGGGCTCGATTTACCGCCGGGGATGTCTCCATGCACTGAGAACTGTCATCCTCGGCTCTGCTTTAGCTAATATATCACTGCCGGGGATGAAACCATAGACATTTATCCCCGACTCTGCAGAAATTTGTGTTCATACCCGGCACTGGTTTTTTCTTTAATCGAGCACTGAGTAGATGTACGGCACAGAACACTTTCCCAGCGCATAATGCTTGTGTTAAATAATTTAAATGATTTTGTCCGGGTCTCTTAAAATGATCTTCCACAATTAATGTTTAATTTTTGCAATTTTTTGCTGCAGTTATTTGTGAGAATTTAAGAAATAGAGTATAGAAAAGCACAAAATTTAAAAATGATGCATTAAATATAAATCAATCATGTAGGCCTACTAAAAAGAGGTAACATTATTAGCCAATATTAAGGATTTTGATTTTCTAAGAGTCGACAATTGGGGAGAGTTGCCCTAAATGGAACACTTAAGCAAAAGTGCTTCAAATTCATATTAATATTTTTTTTCATCTAAAAGGTACCATAAGGAAGTTTTACTATTAATGCAATAATCCACACCAAACATCTGGCATTAAGTAGTGGTCAACCTGTGATATAAGTGAAAATAAATGACCACTGAAAATTCCATTCAAGGCAACTGGTTGCCTTGAATGGAACGGCTAGTTTCCTTAATTGGAACAACTCAAATCATGGTAGCCCTAATTGGAACAGTTAGTCAGAAGCCATAAAATAAAACTTGTTTTAAATACTTAGCAATTATAAGCCATTTTAATTGTTATTTGTAACTTTATGATAACATGAACGGCTCTCTCTGAATTACATAGTATCATTTTATTCTGATAACTGATTAAGGAAGTGATATTTTAGTCGCATGGTGACTGTTGAGGCTCTGCGTGTCAACTGTGGCACGCGTTACATTGTTTGGGCACCACTGCCATTGAGAAACAACGCGACTCATTCGGATAATTATCCCCAAGCCTTGAAAAAAGTCTATCTCAATTTTTTTCTAATACCTTAGCAAATTTTATTTTAAATTATATTCTCCAATCAATGACATGGTGCCTAAAACCTTAATATGGCTTGTTTTATATGAATTTTAGTTGTATTAAAAGTACGAGTAATAAACGAGTTATGTAGAAATTATTATAAGTGATCTGTCATAATCAAGAATCAGTTATGTAAAACTGAATGCCTGCATTATTTTGGATCGATTTTTATTTAATGGGGAGGGTTTTAATTTTATTTATAAGTCTAACAGAATATTGACTGTCAGTGTAATTGAGTAGTAATAAAAACCCCTGAAAACAATATTTTGGATCCCGTTCTTTTGCGGAAAAAGTAGATATAATAGGCCCAATTAAATACTCTACCCCATCTAAATCATTTAACTAAACTGATCTGCTGACAGAGGCTTCTGTTTTCACCTGGAAAAAGTGCATGAGAAAAAAATTAAATAAAAACATACACTTTTTGAAATGTTAGCAGCCGTCATTAAATAATTTTAAAGTACATATTGCTTCAGTTTCCTTCTCGGCTACATTCGGTAAATCTAGACATGATTGTTCACTTAATGAAGCATTAAAAATGCCTAAAGATAAACATAACGAAGTACCTAGATACTCGCGTATACTTGAGAAATGTATGCCTTAAAATTCACTGAAAAAACAATGTCGACTTATCCGCGGGCAAAACAATATTCCATAGAATTGGGGTAACGACATTGTACACTCAACACCACAAGGCAACGCGGGCAATTGTGGAAACCGGAAACAGCTCTTTATCAAATTTGCATTGAATTTTTTCTGTACCCACAGCATACCTAATTTTCTAATACCATCTAGACTTCTAATATAAATGAGGCGAAATGGCTGGATAGTATAGTTGGTAGAGTACTTGCAATGCGATCGTGAGGGTTTGAATCCGATCACCCCGTGCATATCGGTTGGTGTCTAGTGCATGATGATCAAGCGCGTTAACAAATGTAAATTTAAATGAAATTACAGTAAAAGTCCAGCGGTATAATTGTGAAATTTAAAGAATATGATAGTAGTCAATTTTTACCCTCGACTTATGCGCTGATCTTAAAAATACTCTTGACTTACCTGCGAGATCAAATTATACGCGAGTAGCCTATCTACGGTAGTTAAACAAATAGGTTTTTTGGCGCAACAAGAACAACAATTTAGAGCAGTGGTCCCCAACCTTTTTCTCGCCGCGGACTGGTCGACGTTTGATAATTTCACCGCGAATTATTTGTATTTCAGATTGTTTTGATTTACAATACCAATGCCACTCATAGCAGCTCAGCTTCCGGTTAACCTCTCATCCATGAAAAATCGCACTATCTCGAGTAGGGAGCGACCGATAATCGGATCGCTATCGGTATCTGACCGATATTGGCACTATCGGTTAATATCGGATCGGCCGATTGTTGTAGGGAGCGACCGATAGTCGAACCGATATTGGCACTATGGGTTAACTGTCGGACCGGCCGTTTTTTGGCTGCCGATACATTTTTTTTTCACAACAGAGTTGCAGAAAAGAAAATCAGTAAATAACCCAATTCTATAACCAGATCAGACAAGATTTAAAAAAAAAAGGAAAAAAAAACCCGTACACAGAAATTGTCACGTATACATCAGAGTTACGACCTTGAAACAATAGGATTGGCATTTCTTAATTCTAGTGTATGACCTTGAATGATACAATTAGTGAACATCTGTGCGTGTCAGAAAATTTTTGACAATTGTTAACAAGGGGAAGGGGAGGGAGGTCAAGAAAAGTTGACGTCAACAATGTTACTTTTTTAATTTAATATAATTACTTAATAAATAGGAAAATTAAGCAGCGTTTGTAGTTCTGTGTTACACACTCGCTTAACATTCAGTATTTTAATTAAACCAACTATATTCCTACTAATTTTGCCACATAAAGATTTTGGAAGCCACCTTTTTAGGGGGGGGGGGGTAATTAAATGTTGACGTAATTTTATAGGGCGGTCTCGGAAAGTTTGACAAGTTGTTGACAAGGGGGGGGGAGGTAAAAATCGCCAAAAATTTGTTGACATAAATAATGGACAGCCCCTAAAAATAAAATATCGGTATCGGTAAAAATGCTGGGAGAAAATATCGGTATCGGACTATCGGTAAAAAGGCATATCGGTCGCTCCCTAATCTCGAGAGAAATACACCACAGTAAATAAAAAGGAATAATTTAATGTTTATTGGGCGGCCCAGTACTATTTGATTCACGGACCGGGGGATGGGTACCACTGATTTAGGGACATAACGTGTCCAATAAATTTAATAGCAGAGGCAACTGCGTTGAACTACTAAATGTGATGCCAGATAATAATGGAAAATGATTTAATCATTTACAGACTGCTGCAGTATTTTCTTAAACGGAGAGAGCGGCAACAAGTCGACATCATAGTTTTACCTGCTGCCAACTTTCTCACCAAAAAAATACTTACAAATATATAATAATTATCCATAATTATATACCAATCGATGAAATAATCTAAATTTTTATCTGACTGAATAAAAAAAATACATGTCTATATCTTATATCGAAAAAGACTTTTCGATTGATAAAAATAATTTAGAACTGGTAATAAAATATCCCAGTTGGCAGCTGTGCAGATATAAAAAAAAAACAAAGCACCCTAAAATCACGTCAGCGCTTGACTTCAGTTTAGTCTCGTAACCTGCCCCCCCCCCCTTCCTGCCCACACCTTTCCTTTTCCATGACTCGTCGCAATAACACGAAGGGAGTTAACTAGTTTTTTTTAATTGCTGGCTACTGTATATCCATGGAAATCTAGATATAGCATCAGGAAGGAAAACCAATATTTTTAAAAATACGGTTTAGGCTGACACACAATCAAGTGTTTAGCGTTAGTCTTCATGTTTAATAGCAGTTTTGTATATTTGGTACTTATGTTTTAATGAAATAAACACAAACGCAATTGAAGTTTGAAAACTTTTAATAACAAATTTTTTAATTTAAAATCTTTATTTTGTCAATTTAATTATTTTTCGTTTTTTCATTGGTTTTTCATGAGCGGTCTCATTCAATTGCTTAACATAATTTTTAGACGAACAATTAAGAAATTTAACATAAATAAGTTCTTTTAAATTATGATTGAAATAAAAAAATAATTTCTTCAATCAGCAATGACTCATCAATTGTTACTCTATCAACAATTTAAACACATTTTTTTATTTGTTTGTTCTAGAAATAGTTTCAGACTACTTGCTGATCTTTTCAATGAATTGAATACTTTCCAATTTAGTAGGCAAGTAGAGAAGGTGTACTCAGATGGCTTCAATAGCCCTCCTCTGTTGACATTGTTTAAAAAAACATCCAGCTTTTTCAATCTTAATTCGTCAATTTCTTTAAAATTTTTATCGACTAATATTTCTCTAAAGCTTTTATTTTAAAAATTTTGTTATTATAGTATATATATGAAAATGTAGTAAATTGAAAGGGCTTTTTAACAATATATGTTTCAAAGTGATATTATTATGCAAGTATTTTATTATTTTTAAAAAGTTTAGATGAAAAAAATAAACAAAAATAAATAAATAAAACAATTCACAAACACAAAGAAGAAAACAAAAATTCATTATGATTCATTTCAATAAAAGTTACTTTTTATTAAACTACATTCAATTCTCTGTGTGTAGGATATTTTTGAAGACATTATAATCAGATACAAAAGATATTTTAAAATTTCTAAAAATGATGTGTTTTAACAGAAAAAGGACCAAAAATCTGCTGGGATCAACACTGACCATGCAACAAGAAAAATTCAAAAATATAAATCTAAGTTATAAAAATTAGAATTGTCTATTGATAACAACAAAGCTCAATTTCAGTATGTTTTATAACTTTGCTAAAAATATTTTACAAGATTAGTGTAACTATTATACCAGCTTATGATAATTTTTCATAGAACATTATATTTATTTATCAACTGGTCACTCTTATCTACACCCCCCATATATTTATTGTAATCCTGTATTATGGTTGGTTGGTCAACAGTAAGTTCCTAAAATTTCCCATTTACTTAGTCTGTCATTTAAATGTTCCAAATCCATTTGCATTATGCATAGTGGACATAACCGAAACAGTTTTATTGTCCCTCCATCGTACTGTCAATAACTCCCTTTCTAACTCATCTCATATCCCCTCTTTTATATTTTTCAAAGATTGGGGAATACCTTTACATGTCCTAAGAATAGTTCCACATGCTCCTACCCCTAAATTCCATAGATCTTTAGACAATTGTATAGTAGTATAAAAATTATCGACTAATAATTTATACCCCTCTTTAGCTAAAGATTTAATTAATTTCATTACCACCCCATATGCCAATCCAAAAGGCCCATTATCCTGTTTACCTAAATATAAATGAAAATCATAAGTATACCTAGAAAGAGAATCAGCTAATACCAGGCCCGTAGCCAGGAATATTGGATTGGGGGGGCCGAAGACATTTTCGGGGGGGGCGAAGAAATTTTTTTCGGGGGGGGGGGTGCGCCGAAGAAATGATCGGGGCGGATCTAGACAACTTTGACGGGGGGTGGCAAAACATTGACCCCCGGGGGGGGGATGGCAAAACTGTTTTCATTGTTGAAAATTGGTCTTAGAACAAAAAATATTTCGATAATTTAATGATGTATTACATAAGCTTGCGATAACGGGGGGGGGGGGCATGCCCCCCCCGTATCCTCCCCATAATTCCGCTCCTGGTGGGGTAGAAGAAATGTTCGGGGGGGGGGGGCGAAAATGGAGGCGCGAAGCGCCGAAAGCTTGCGAATGGAAAGGAGGGGTTTGGGGAGGGGATCTCAGTGACTCCCCTCCCCAAGAAATTTTTTGCAGTTCCATATCTGGACTGGTGCATTTTAGTACCAATTGTTTAGCTATTAATTAGAAATATATAATTTTAACTACGTTTCAATAATGCATGGCATGTTGCAGTTTTGTTAAAAATAATTTAAATAATAAAGAGTTTTAATGATAGAAATGTATTGAGGCTGAGCAATTTCTGATTCCTTTTATAAATATATTGACCATTTGTTCTGCTACACAATTGTTACATAATAGATACCTGATTTATATTATTATACTGTTTGTTTAACGTACAACCCGGGAAGAACGACAAAGATGCATGAATAAAGCTTAGCTATTTGTGTGATATTTCTTATAAAATATGGAAAACAAAGAACAGATCTATCAACAAAAACAGTCGCAATTATTCAATTTAAAATAAAATTAATTCTGCTAAAAAGTAAATTTGCAAATTAAATAACATCCCTCAGAAATCACGGAGTTTGTACTTTATTATTTTATTATACATATGTATAAAAATGAAGTCAGAAGCCAATGTTATTTTATTAACTTATTTAAGTTGCTAGTTGTCCTCAGAAGATATCAATATATAAAACTATTACAAGGTTGCGAACAGGCCCATCGACAGAAATTTCGGGCCCCTGGGCTGATATTAATATTTTTAAAAGTTGATTGGCCAGCTCAGTCCGGGTCCCTAAAACTCGCCGGGCCCCTGGGCATTGCCCCTCCTCCCCACTCGTCGGCACTTGTTGCGAACTTATATTATTATACGTTTCAAATTTGCAAACTTCGTGGTTTAGCCAGCCCCGTAGCCAAGGGGGGCACTGGAGGGCCGTGCCCCCCCTCCCCGCTAGGTGTGGAGTGCCCCCCCCACTTAAAAAGAAGAAAAAGAGGAAAAAATAAAGAAAAAGTAAAGGTGCCCCCTTGCTGGGTATTGGTGCCTCCCTGCTTACTTTGACCTGGCTACGGGCCTGGGTTTAGCACTGAATTTACCTAAAAATGCTTCAGCATTCAGATTGTCTGTTAAATCTTTTTCATATACAAGCAGGAAAAGATTGCTTAGACGCATTTGTAACATTGATCTGCGATATGGGGTGAGAATTCGTGTGAGGGTTGAGAAACTGCTCTCACACACGGCTGTTGAAGCACCAAATGCCAATGCTGCCCAAAATACCCAGAAGTGAACTTCAATAAGATTCAATCTTTAAGCCCAAAAATTAGATAGGCCTACGCTATACATGTAAGTAGGCCTATATATAAATAGCCTGAATGATTGCCAAAATATAAACTTTTAAGTTTTTATTATTATTGATTTATTAAACAAAATGATTGATGTTTTATAGCCGTTATTATTAAAATTTTGTCAAAAAGCTCAAATCATGCACGGGGGGGGGGGCTCAGGTCATCACGGGGGGGGGGCTCAGCCCCCCCCAGCCCCTCTCTGGCTACGGGCCTGGCTAATACCCATAACTTCATTCACCACTTAGTCGGCTTATCCCTTATGTACTGCCTAAAAATATATCTACCTTTATTTCTTTTCATTCTTTAATCTATTGATATATCTTGGTAAGGCTGAAACAATTTTATACATTACAATCTAATAAAGTTAAAGAAAAAATGTACTTTACATAACTTGTTGGTTTTGTCTTCAGTTTGAGGATTAGACACCTTTAGAAAGCTCATTATAGATTTCAATCTATCACGAACATGAAAGCTCTGGCCCAAAGTCCATTGTATAGTGATTTAGTAGACCAGAACTAACAAAATCACTTGGCAAGAAATGGAGCGAACACATTTTTGAATATTTCCCAGGCTGAAAATTTTGGCAGGGATTAGCTCTAATCCATTTTTCACATAATTCCACATTGTTTAATGGATACGAATGAAAAGAAACTCCTTTACTTTCCGCTTTTTCAACACTGTCATATCCACTTTTGCATCCGTATGCAGAACACTTATTGACCATTTTCTTAGTTATTTATTATATTTAAAATTAGATTTATAAACCAAAACAATTATTATACGTAAATTTTACCGAGAAAAAGAGAAATTTTAGAAAAACAACAGTAATAACACAAAATAAAACCCGAATAAACAATGGACGAACGAAAACAAGCAAGCATGTATATAATAGTGCAACTTTGTCTAACCCTTGCGTCAGCGTAAACCGTACACGGCTAGAATGAAATTTTGTTTGGTTGTCTATCCTGGTGTTATATCTAGATATCCATGGTATATCTATGGCTACTACTACTGAATTGTAGAATTGCTCAACACAGCGATATATCGTTTAATTTTTTCTCTACTCTTTAAACATATTGGGTGTATTTGAATTTTGCAAACAATATCAGTAGAGACATATTCATACAAAAGAATAGATGAATGTAGCTAAACTATAAGTAGTCTACATAGTAGAGGCAAGTTAGCTTGTAGTGTTTAAATTATCAGTAGAAGTATTGTTTGTAAAAAAAAGTTGTCATATCAATAATGACCGATAACACCCTTACACACACAATGTTTAATATAAAATAATAAAATTATGATCCATTTTTATTATTATGGAAATTAAAATATAAAAAAAAACAATAAATTTGGGCTGCTGATTAAACTGCGTTAATTTGCGATTAACGCGTCAAAAGATTTTGCGATTAAAATTTTTAATGCAACACCTAGGTGTCAATAAACTGGCCTCGATAACTAATTCGATAGACATATATGGCATTATATGCTAATGCTTAATAAATCTTTTACAATTAATTATACCTCTTTCGTAAATTAATCTGACTAGTTTATAATGCAAATATTATGCTACGATATTATGACATACTAGTTTGAATACAAACAAATGTATTATTTTGTGTCGATTAAAATGTGCGTTAATTTGCGTTAACATTTTTAATCATGCGTTAATTTTGATCAAATTTTTTAATCGAACAGCAGCTATACAATAAATAAACGCAGTGGCTTCGAATACGACCGGGCGTGCTACGTATTTTTTTTTCGAGACAGGACCAGCAAACTTTGATGACGTCAGTAAACAGAATGAATGAGGAATCTTATTTACTGCAGACGTTGATGACGTCATTTGCTGTTAATAATCGGAGATATTTTTATAATATTTTTTTAAAAATAAATACGGCTTTGAATTATATATTTTAGTTGTCAGGATATATGTCTAAGACTAAGAGTAAAGATGTGCACATGCACGGCAGTTATTCTTTATTACTTTTTTTCGGGTCTGCCCAAGCCTAATAAAGTCGGACGATTGAAACAAAAAAATATGCGCTAAATTAGTATCTATTGTAACCCCCCCCCCCAGAAAGCTAACACTCGTTAATTCGTCTCCGTCAGTATTTGGTTCAATTCTCGGATATAAATGCTTCCCCACCCCCTCTATTTCCGTTTCTTAATCTTAATATTATTTAGTAAATTTGAAATTTGTAGGCTATTCTTAATTTTTTAAAGTGTGGCGCAAAAATGATGGTAAGGAAAAGTTAGGTAATATTTAGGACTAGCTGTACCCTGCAAAGCCTTTGCAGGAAGATAGACTATTGTAAAGGATTTGGGGGCCTTGCATTTTGACATTCGATACCATGACATGAGATTATGTACTTAATATTTAATGTAAAAAATAATTTTGGGGGCTCCCCTCAAGCTGGAGCCCGGCGGGACTTTCCAATTTAGACCCCCCTCTCCTTGTTACGCCTCTGTGTTCAGCTTTGATACATATTTTTAAAATTATTTTAGTTAAAAAACCAAATTAGTTGTTGTTTCTTTTTATTACAACATCCTAAAGGATACATTATTTCAATTTTTTTAAAAATGTCAAAGAGATCTAATTAGTTACTTTTCATTAAAACAACTAAAAGGATACATTCTGAAAAAAAAAACACAATACAAAAAAGTAATGTTTCTGGGAGGAATCGAACCTGGATATATTCAGCATAAAAGTGAGTCTCGTCCAAACGGCTTGACCATTGTGCCAGCAAAACCGCGAAAAGAAAATAACTTTAAATCATAAGAGTTCATTCTGTTTACTGACGTCCAGCGGCGTAGCGTGGGTATCGGCCGCCCAGGGCGGAAGACGATTTTGCCGCCCTCTCATTTAGGTATTTCAATTTAATCTATACATTTTAGCCCCCCCCCTAAAAAGTAATAAAAAGTGCCGCCCGGTGCGGACCGCACCCACCGCCCCCCCCCCCCCTAGGTACGCTACTGCTGACGTCATCAAATTTTGCTGGTCGTGTCTCCAAAAAAAAAACGTAACACGCCCGGTCGTATTCGAAGCCACTGCGATAAATAAATTAGTAATAAACATGCTAAATAACTACATAATAAGTCTGGCACGGTGCGAAACAGACGTCCGAAAACACGTATTATACAGGAAAACAAAAACGCTGCTGGATGCACTAAATTGTCTACAATATAATCATAAACTATACAAGAGTTGTACATCATACATCGAATTTAGTTTTATGTTATGCTGATACGAAGTGTATACAAAAACATTTTCCCAGTATCAGACAAAAAGAAGTTTTGTATTGTTAGTTGCATTTTTGTATTATTACGCAGATAGTGTAGGCCTACTTTTGTTACGTAACTATATTTGAATAAAATTATCTATCACATTTTTCAATATAGAAACGATAGTTAACCCCAAGTAATTAATTGTTTTTAATTTTTGTCAAACAAAATAAATAACTTCAATACATACTTCTTCAACAAAATGTTGTTTTTTTTAAATTTGTAATTTTTTCACTTTGTGGTCAAAAAAGTCTGGGAACCACCAAAAAGAAAAAAAAAAGTCTTATAGTATAGTTGAACTAAGGTACATCTGTAAGCAAAGATTTTGCAAGGTACAGCTTAAGTTGTCAATATTAATTGTACGAAGCTTTGATCAGGTTTTGGCTGAGTTTAGTTAAAAAATAATCTGGCAACATTACACTGCTTAAACCGGAAGTATATATTTAACAACAACAAAAAAAAAAGAAATGTGAAAGATAACTTAGATAAGATTTCTTTTTCAGAATTTTATTAATGGCGCAAACAATGCTAATGGTTTCTAAAACAAGCTCATGTAAAAAAAATGTTAAAATTGTAAATATTGACAATGACCATTACATTGAACATATACGAATAAGTGATGCTTTAAGTGAAATCTTAGCGAAGGATCCGATATGTGGTAGATCCGATTATTCAGGTAATTACACAATTTTATCTAGGAAGTGGCAACGGATACGGCAGACGTACTCCGTATTTTTTTCCGGGGTACGTGATAGATGTGCGGCAGACGGACTGCATTTTATTGCTCATTTTTGTTTTAGGGGCTAGTGTTAGGAATAGGGTTGGGGTTAGGGTTAGGCGCAATATCTATAGCCGGACCCCGAAAAAAATAATACGGAGTCCGGCTATCGCGCATGCGCACACTACAGCCATAAAAAATGAAGTCCGTCTAGAGCGCATGTGCAAATCTGTCACGTACCCTGGAAAAAAAAATACGGAGTACGTCTGCCATATCCGTAGCCACTGTGTTTTATCTAATACTAACAGTTAATTGCTATACCTTTCATAACCTTTGCCTTGCAAAATGTGTTTACTTGTTAAAAAAACATCAAACTTTGAGGGTTTTTAATCACGAAAATATATTTTATGGGTGCATTTATTTTATCCGTGATCGAAAGTGAGAAAAATTTTACAATATTATTTACGCAGTGGCTACGGTTCCAGCTAACCTACTCCTTATTATTTTTTCCGGGGTCCAGCTATAGATGTGCGCATGCGCGACTAGATGAACTCAGTATTATTTTTTTCGGGGCCCGTCTATAGATGTGCTCATGTGCGGCAGGTGGACTGCATATTATTGCATATTTTTTGTTTTCGGGGCTAGGGTTAGGAAAAGGGTTCGGGTTAGAATTGGGGTTAGGCCCAATATCTATAACCGGACCCCGAAAAAAAATAATACGGAGTACGGTTACCCGAGCGCATGCGCACATCTATAGCTGGACCCCGGAAAAAAATAATACGGAGTACATTTAGCTGGAACCGTAGCCACTGCATATTATTTATTATACTTATTTATTATAATTATAAAGTTTACTTAGAATTATTTGCGAGCAATTTTACTGTCCATTTTGTTTGATACACACTAAGACCTTTGCATTAAGATATGAAAGAATTATAGCATTTATCTTGTGGGCGGACTGTGGTAAAGAATTACTATTATTTATAATATAATTACTTCTAAAACAATCAAATCTCTATGTCTATGAGTAGGTATGTGACATGAACATTTCATATTATATAAATCATTTGTTTTTATACATCAATGAAAAGAGCATTGGGAGAGCTTTCCATTGATATAATCAAATTGGCAGTCAGTTACTTTTGAAAAAAGATGTAAAGCTGGGCGATTTTTGTTACAAAAGACAAAGAAGAAATACTAGTCAAATATTGATTGCTTGTGACTTAAACCATCATATCTTTGACAATTCTAAAAGGAATACTGTAAATTTAGTACCAAATTTAATTTCATCTAAAAAGCTATATACATTTACTATTTATGACAAAATATTCAGTAGTGTTGCATTTATACAACTATTTTAAAAATTGCAAAGCCTAAAATTTAAGATAAATAGGTCAAGAGATTATATAAGCATAGCTACAGCCAATAATATCTAGGGTCACTAGAAAATCCCTTCAGCATTTTTTCTCTTTGCTTAATCTTCATTTTTTTTTATTGAATTTTTTTTATTCAGCGCTATTGCCAGCATGATACTAGGGTGTAGTGTGCCTACACTTCTGAGTTTCTTCGTAGAACTATCTCTGCTTTAGAAAGAATTTATCACCAAAACTTAAAACAATTTATACAATTTAAAGACATTTTTCTAACAATAAACAAAAAAAACTAAGATTTTTGAAACATAATTATTAATTATATGAATCACTTTTTCTGTATTAATTAATAAATAGGATTTTTTTTTGCAGATCTCCCTGGAGCAAATGTAACTTGCAGTTGGAGATCTTTTTCCGAATTTCCACGACGGGGCAGCCCTTCACGCCTGTCATCAAACAGAAGTCACTCACAGGACCTTCAAAAAAGAAATGAAGCACGAATACGTCAGCGAGCTAAAAGACAACAATTAATACTTCAACGTGAAGAGAGGAGATTGAAACAAAAAGCTCAACAACAGTTAAGGCGTAGACAGAAAGAAACTGTTACAAATTTTCAGGAAAGCTATAAGAACACAGCAATTAAATCTGGCCTTATAATTTCAAGTTCCCCAGAGAAACATTCCCCTGTAAAATATAAAGATGATAGAGATACATATCTTTATGAAAAATTTAAAATGAACCTAGCTAAAAAACACTCTATTCCTCAATCTCCTCGTAAAAAAAAAGTGTATGAGAAAAGAATTAAAAATACTGATATAAAAAAAGTAAATAATTGTACGAGTGAAATACAAGATGATGAGATGGACAAAAATATTTACAATATGGAAAAGGAAAAATACATGAATGAAGAGAATTACTCTTTACATAATGTAACTTCATCTACACAGATAAGGAAGGATTTGAAAGATGCAGACACTGGAAGGATGGATGTAAAGATCAACAGAACAATCCCTGAGGTTGCTGATGCTGATAGTAGCACACCTCATGTTGTTGCTAGAGCTACTAGAAAGAGGAAAATAATCAATTATGAAGAGTTTCCAGATGAAGATATAGAAGAAGAAGATAACACTTTTTCTGTTGATATAAAAAAATATGAAAGAAAACAGTGCATGAAAGATAAATGCAGCCAAAAACAGATTGCTGATGTTCCCCAAAATTTTCTCTTGGATGCACCATTTAAGACTGGCATTGAAGTAGAAGGTGAAATTGTGTCAGATAGCTCAGTTAAGAATATTAGTGTGAATACTGATACTACATCAAGTAAAAATTCTTCAGTAATGAGTGCTAACAGCCACTTAATATCTAATAAGATGCAGACATATGGTACAAATAGTCAGACTATACCATTTAATAACAAACAAAGAGCTCAGCTAAACAATCAATGTGACAATAGTTTTATTGTTAATTTAAATGAAAGCTCTTTAACTTCAAGAATGATCCACAATCCCATTTCAATCCATTCAATGACATCAAGCCAAGAAGGTCAGTCTTCATTATCTTCTGTAACACCTCATTTAATGACATCAAGGCCCAAAGGCTTTTCTATATTGACTTCTCACTGTGATAATTTGAGCTGCTCCACTAACACAGATAGTTGTAAACTACATTATACTAATTTGAAAAGCAGTACATCATCTCACCAACATGTCTCTTCCTCAAATAATGTGTCCATGCCTAATACCTGGTATATTTCTCCACTGAATCACTCCAGCCTTTGCCCATCTACTTACAGGCACTATTCACCATTTGGGGAACCAATAAACAGCTTGCCACAGGAACGGTCTTTATCATCGAGCACAATTACAGCCAGGCCCTTAAATGAAACTGATCATTTAAGATATAAAACAGTTCCTTGTGAAACTGACCGTTCTTATATTAATTCTCGGAAAACAGTCATTGGTAACAGAAGTGATACAATTATTCCTAAGCCTAGATTACTTGACTCTCAGAGGTTTCCTCTTATCCATTCTCCTAAGGAATTTATCAATACATCTTTGCATTGTTCACATCCCAGTTGTCTTAGTGATTATTCCTCTGTCAATAACTTAGTGCTATGTGAAAATGGTTGTCATCCAAACAACCAATTACTTTTTAATAGTGATGGCTGGCCTGGACATGTTCAAAAACATTGTACTGGTGCTAAATATATGGATTTATCAGATTGTCATCAACCACTTACAGTTAAAACTACAACAAATGTATCTCAATCATTATCTGAGCATCCTGAATCACATCCTAGATATCCTTTGTATAATAAGCCTAGCAAGGAAAGGTCTCAGAATAGTATGCACAGAGCGATAGTTATTTCTTCTGGTGTTTCAAGACCTGACGTAAGATTAGTATCTGAAAAGTCCACAGGAGTTTCAGGCTGTATAGCAACAGAAAATGTTTCAAAACCAAGAATTTCTTATGACAAACAGCCTAATAGTAGCTTTTATCACAGCTCTAACAGTATCTTTCAGAAACATAATTCTAGCAATGATATATGGAGGAAATACACTGATTCAACAAAAGATACAACTTTGTCCAACAATGCCAAAGCAGTTACAGAAGACACTGCAAAACTGGATAGGACTTTACCACATGCTGCAAAATTTGTTGCTATTACTTCTGCTGCTAAATCTACACAAGAAGATACTAATATACAGACTAGAATAAATCCAGGAGACATGACAAAAGGGAATTCTTCCGTATATGGTAAAACACTTGAGAAAGTAACCTTAAGAGAACAAACCATCCTGGAACATTATGATGTACCTTCTGATAATCATAATATGAATTCAACTACAATTCATAACAATAGGCATGTCAAACAAGAAAGTAAACTAATAGACCAAGGTAGAACCATGTCAATAGATCACTCTTTTATAGTAAACGGATTGCACTCTAGTCAAGATCTTCGGTTACAAATGAAACTAGCCTCCTGTACTGAAAAAAATGCACCTTCTAACGTTAAATTTTCCTCTGTAATTCCTTCAGACTTAAATGATAGAATTACATTATCCGATGGTAATACACCAACTGATATTTTGTCACCAACAAATCGTTTCTCAACATTAGCTGAAGGGGTTAAAAATTCAACAAGTGAAGAAAGAGTCATAGTTCGGAACCATAAATCACCAGTGAACTATGCAACTGATTTAACACACCCCACAAGTACACAAACAGAAAAATTTCACACTAACTTAGAAGAAAAACAATGTGAAATATCACTAGTTCAATCCAAGACACAAGAAATTGCTAATGTAAGCAAATCAAAATCATCCTTTTGTGTGCCTCAGGTGGCAGTGATCATCACTGCCCCAGTTATTCCACAAAAAGTCATGGCACCTGAGAAGCATGCTCCACTTTCTGCATGGCACATATCAAATTGTAACTTTAATTGTGATGATGTTCCTCAACATAATGTTATAAATAATTGCACTACAGAAGATCCTAATATGTATACTATAACAGTATCGCTACCTTCAGTTAATAAAGAATCTGTTCAGGTAGAGCCAGATTTATCTTTAATTAAGTCTGAAGATGGGGGATTGCCAGTAAGTTTGCATTTAAAAGAAGTTATTGACCTTAGTTTGGATACAGAAGATCTTTTTCTACAGGATAGAAATTCTGCAACTATGCTACCAAATCTAAGTAATGTAAATGTGACTTCTGAATTCAATAATACCCTACAAAAAGTATCAGATAACATTAAATTTGTCAGTGACAATTTGAATGGAAAACAAACTGCAAGGGATAATTGTAATAAAGTGACATCCAATACATCAACATCATCTCATCAGATAACATCAGATTTCTTTAATACTTCTCCATCTTATCAGATACAGATATCATCAGATGCCACTGACCATTCATCTAAGAAAAATATTGAGACTAATATGCCAACATCTCAACTTGCATGTAGTACGAGATTTCAGCAAGTTATTTCTAAAATTGCTTCATGGACTACAGATGAAGTACACACATGGTTGAAAAGTCATCATATGGATAAAATTTGTCCAAAGTAAGTATTTTGATTAGAAGTCCCATAATTTATTTATTTCAAGTTAAAATTTTAATTTAAATGATCACTCCTTGATCTCCAGGCCCTGGTTTGAGAATTGACCTATCCTCTAAGCATAAAAATTGGCTCTACCCCTTCCTGGTTTAGTCCAATCTTTTTGTGCATTCTAATAATGTAGCTAACTTCACAGTTATCTGCAACTATTCAACAGTAATAATGGCTTCCCATGTTCCCTCCTGACAGCTAAACCAGAGCTGCTCATCTGATTATGACCTTACTTATTGTTGCGGGCTTCTTTAAACAATTCTTGTAAAGTTCTTTCATTAACTAGAAGTAGATGTAAGAATTTTAGTCAACACTAATAAACGAAGTCGACAATAATAATAGTATTTAATTCTTGAATATAATTACATGTACTGACATATAATGGTGAATTCAGGATGAGTACAATAACTACTGTCTAGATAAAACTACAACATGCATCCGCATACTACGATGCCCACAGCTAGACTGATTTCACAACTGCTAAAATAAAGCACGTGCTCCCCACTGTCGGTTGTACTATACGTCATTTCTACCAAAACGTATACACTAGAACTCAGAATAAACTACAACGGGAGATGGCGGAATTACGCCATGGACACTGTGGTGGGCGGAGCCTACCAAATTGCGTCATCAAACTTCGACTATACTATTTTTTCACACGTATGTCCTTATGTTAGATGAACTATGAAAAGTGGGTTTTTAAAAATTGTAAAATAAAGAATAGGTTCATTTTTTTTCTGAATATTCATAACTTAAAAAATTGTAAGTTATCCATTTAAAACAATTAATTGCTGAATAAGTTATTTTGCACTTTTCATATAAAACCCTAAAAACATATTTGTATGAAGTTTTATTTCATTAAGTCAAAAAAAAAAACGCAGTGGCTACGGTTCTGTCCCTGACAGAAGCCGTATTATTTTTGTCCAGGTACCATCCATATATGTGCGCATGCGCGACTTTCGGGACTCCGTATTTTTAGCGATATAATGTTAAAAAAAGAAATTCTGCTAATTTCTATACAAATTAAGTTCTCAGCCTTTATAATATATATTTTTTTTAAATAAATACGGCTTTGAATTATTTTAAATTACAAAATAAGAATATAGGCCTAAAACTGGGTCAAAAGAAAGTGAAAACATAACCGAGCACATTTTTTTTCAATAGTACATTAAAATTGTTGCTTAGTTTGTGTGGCGCGCTAGCAGAGTGGTTTAGACGTTTGGCCATGACTCATTTTTTATGTTGACTATATCCAGAGGTTCGATTCCTCTGAGAGACATTTTTTTAAATTTTTTTTTTCAGAATGTATCCTTTTAGTTGTCAGAATATATGTCTAAAAATAAGAGTAAAGATGTGCGCATGCACGGCAGTTATTCTTTATTACTTTTTTGGGGGTCTGCCCAAGCCTAATAAAGTCGGACGAATAAAACAAAAAATTATGCGTTAAATTTGTATCTATCGCACCCCCACCCCCTATCTATCGCACAATATATGCTATTCAAAAATATACTGTTTTACATATGACCCTACATAAGTCCCTACATATGACCCTACATAAGTCCCTACATAAGTCTCTACATATGACCCTACATAAGTCCAGGCTTGCGGAGCCGGGAGCTGGAGCCGAAAAAATCTGGCGACTCCCAAATGCTTTTTTTTTATAGCAGAATTTTTTTTTTTAGCTTTAAAATTGTTTGCCTCCTTAATTTGAGCCTATTGTCATGTTTTACGAACACCACAACAGTAACACGCACATCACCACAAGAAATCTTTAACGGGGAATCGTTTTGTGTTCGTTTTAAATCTTGTTTACCCTCCGAAATTTTTTTAATGGCATTTTGTTTTGTTATATATAAAGTTAAAACAGTTTTATTTCATAGAATAATTGTATCAATCATTTAGAATAAATTTTTACTAAGACGACAAATAGAATGCGTCATTTCGTATTATTATTTGACCGCGAATCAGGCCCGTAACGTGTGTGGGAGCCAGGGGGGCTTAGCCCCTCTTGCGTTTTGTCTGGCCCCCTCTGCTTATTAGCTCTACTTAATAAAATGTATTACCTGCCCCCCCCCTGCTATTGCCTGGCCCCTGTTGTAGAATGCCTGGCCCCTGCTGTAGAATTTTCACGCTACGGGGCTGCCGCGAATTTGTATTAGACTAAAAATAAAATGGTCGCTTTTTGTATTTAACAATTTTATTATAAACAGAATATCTGAAATAAAGTAGATAAATTTATAAGGCTGTGGCTGTATGGACCCGGGTACCAATAAACTCCGATTTTTATTCGGACCCCGTCCCAATAAAGTCTTATTGTTATTCGGACCCGTGGCAAATATGCACTAAGCTTAGCTATATTTAAACTTTATTAAACGGAACCCGAAAAAATAATAATACCGCTTAGTGGAACCCTAGACACTGAGTAACGATTAAATCATACAATTCAAACAATTAAAAAAAAACAATAATAAAGTTTATGTATAGCTAAGCTAAGTGCATATTTGCCACGGGTCCGAATAACAATCAGACTTTATTGGGACGGGGTCCGAATAAAAATCGGAGTTTATTGGTACCCGGGTCCGAATAGTCACTTCGAATTTATAAATAATAAATATAAATACTGAAGTCTTTAAAATATTTTAAATAATGTATCATTTTACTATTTGCTAATTTGATCATTGAAATAACTTTTTATTACTTATGAAAATGGCGACTAGTGAAACCTCGGTCGAAAATAATATGATTCTGGATGCACTGAAATGGTTTGTTTTTAGTAAAACCGACATGCGTATATTTTTCAAGTTCCTGACTATGGGGCAGCCCCGTAGCGTGAAAATTCTACCGCAGGGGCCAGGCATTCTACAGCAGGGGCCAGGCAATAGCGGAGGGGGGAAGTAATACATTTTACTAAGTAGAACAAATAAGCAGAGGGGGCCAGACAAAACGCAGGGGGGCCCGCCCCCCGCACGCTACGGGCCTGCTATGGGGGGTGAACGCGACAAAATTTGCATAACTTTTTATCGGCGGCATGTTTGCGTGGCGCAATTACAAACAATTTTGTCTCGTGTGATACTATCTTAATAGGGAGCCGGAGCCGTCAAATTTGTGGGAGCCGGAGCCGGATAATATTTGGCGCCTCCGCAAGCCTGATAAGTACCTACATAAGTCTCTACATAATCTGATATCGGGACATTTTGTGACTTTAAAAACTTGTCAACGTCAGAAAAATTAAATTTTGGTAATACATTTAAACTCATTATATCTTAGATTAGACGAAAATGTAGAAAAAATAATCGAGAATTAATAGAATTTATCGAGCTAAGTATTAATCAAGTTTTTTAATATCAATAACACAAGGCGACCGGAAGCCCATTATGATCTTTTCACAAAGACAGCTGACGCGCAGGAATACATGTGAGAAAGGTCCATAGGAGATATTTATATCGACATCTAGCGGCCGTGATTAGCCGCTGTTTGCCCGTATAATCTAAGAGTAGTTACCTATGGAACACACAGCTGTGCTCACTGCTCAGTCATGGACATCTTGATGTAGCATCAGGAAGGAAAACCAATATCTTAAAAAATGCGTTTTAGGCTGACACACAATGAAGTGTTTAGCGTTAGTCTTCATGTTTAATAGCAGTTTTGTATATTTGGTACTTTTGTTTTTATGAAATAAACACAAACGCAATTAAAGTTTGAAAACTTTTAATAACAAATTTTTTAATTTAAAATCTTAATTTTGTCAATTTATTTATTTTTCGTTTTTTCATTGGTTTTTCACGAGCCGTCGCATTCAATTGCGTAACATAATTTTTAGACGAATAATTAACAAATTTAATAGAAATAATTTCTTTTAAATTATGAATGAAATTACAAAAATTTTGTTCAATCAGCAATGACTCATCAATTGTTACTCTATCAACAATTTTAACAAACACATTATTTTGATTTGTTTGTTCTAGAAATAGTTTCAGACTACTTGCTGATTGTGGAGGTGGGTGGTGTGGTGTGTGGTTTGAGTTTAGATTGGTAGCGTGCTATTCAACTACAATTCATACTTGACATTCTCCTTAATTAGTACAAAGAAGAGCTAGTCGCCGATACATTCTTTAATATCGAAGACAATATGATAATAATATAATATATGTAAAATAACATGTGGTACTGACTGACGTTGTTGACAAATCAATATTAAATAAGATGAACTTCCATAAGAATCTAACTAGTACTAAGCAGAGGCACGTCATGCTATCTCAAAACAAAACAATTCACTAACGATTCAAGACTAATTGGTATCCAAGTAAAAATGACAAGTGACGTTTCACTACGTCACATAACTACATTAAAATTTATACTCTCTAGTCAATTAAAAAGTGTGCTTATTCACACATGCACAAATAAAATCAAAACAATATTAAAATTAACATTAATATTTAACTCCTTCACACTGATCTTTTTAATGAATTTAATACTTTCCAATTTTGTAGGCAAGTAGAGAAGGTGTACTCAGATGGCTTCAATAGCCCTCCTCTGTTGACATCGTTAAAAAAAAAAACATCCAGCTTTTTCAATCTTAATTCGTCAATGTCTTTAAAATTTTCATAGACTAAAATTTCTCTACAGCTGGTACACTTATTCTGATGAAGGATGGAATGTGCAATTGCTCCTGCAACATAATATATTGTTGATGCTTCATCGTCATTAGGGCTTTCCGAAATTTTTAAACAATCTAAAATTGCATTTACATTTTCATCCGTACCAGCTGGCAAGCTTTTAACATCATCAATGAAATCATCGATCTCGCTAATAGTCAATTTCGAATGAATTACCAGAGGCATCATTTTTATCTTGGTCTTGCTATCTGCAACTTGCCGAACTGAGACAAAATAATTGCCCCCTGACATTTGACACAACCATCCAAATCTCAACTCTATAGGGTCCGACTGCAGATGACCAAGGAGGATGAATTTCAATTCTGTCTCACTCATCAAATATTTGCAACAATTAGCAAGAGCAGAACATGTTTGACCAACAGCCAAATAAGTCTCACGACTGAGTCCTTTTGTTTTTGCGTTTTGCCAGCTGTGTAGGAAATCACGAAATTCTAAGAGAAATTCTATTTTATTTCCCAATCAGCGGAAGATTTTACTGGTTCTATGTGGTAGTTTCTTTTTCTTTTCCCCTTCGAACAAGTTTTTACATTTAAAACTTCGCAGAGTTTGGTGATAATACCCACAAACCAAACTGTTGCACTCCATTCAACTTTGTTTTCAAGCTCCACATAATATTTTAAAGCATTCACAGTCGATTCGCAAAACACTGACGATGAGAGTTTGACAGACATTTTCTCAATATTTGTAGGATTCAGTCCTTTCGCATTCAGCTTGTATGCTTTCTTAAGCTCCAGTTGTAATGTGCTGAAAATCGTCTGATGAATCAGGTGCTGCAATGTTATTGTTGCAAAATTTTGGAAAGACAAAGGATCGTCGATTCAAAAAGTTATTGTATATATTTTTTAAATTGTGGACTGCATCGAAAATTAAAAACATTAGCTGATTAGTCCATTTGTTTTCAATAGATGGTTTAATCGTGCCTCCACAAAGTTCTTGAATATAAAACTTTCTGTTAACAGCTGCAATGTCAACCGACATGCCAATTACAGTAACCCCTGCTCGGTGCACCAATTCCATCACTTCTGTGTAACATTGATGCATTTGGCCAGCAGTCAAATAATGGATAGGGTAGAGAGCTACCATATCTCTATATTTATGGCAAAGAGATTTAACCATAAAACACAGAAGAGTAGAAGCTTTTTCTCCTTCAGCTGTCAATCCATGAAACTTGCCGGAAAAGTATTCAACAAGCTTGACCACATATATTTCATCGATTATGATTGTGCACATTCTTTCCAGCTGGTTTAATGTGCTAACACGAAGTGTGAGGTAACTTGTGTTGTCAAGCCCTGTTTTTAGAGCATTTTTGATAAAAAAAATGCTCTATTGTCCCCGTTTTGTCTGTCTGTCATCACCCTAGATCTCAACAACCATAAGTCCTAGACCCATGATGTATATATCATTTTGTATGTCTTGGCCTGCCATGTGTGCAGCAAAAGTTCATTTTGCGATCTGACCTCTGAGGGCTGGACATCAATTTTTTTTACCGTTTTTTACTATATAAGCTATATTAATAATTATGCCATTTTCATGGCCCCATTCTACACCTTATACGTTCAATAACCCATTCATTTGGTGCGAAATACTGCAGCACGTAGTTTCACCAAGATTGACGTCACACGTGTTCTGCGCAGTAGAGTATTTATTCTTAAGCTACAATAATTTTATTTTCAAAAAAAAACATCCTTTACAACTACACAATTGAATTCATAAACATTTCCAAAATTTACAAATATTTACTGAAAGCTAAAATACGTACTGATGCATAACACACAAATGCGCTAACACGTCCTGTGTCCAGAATGGAACAGGCTTAATTGCTTGTTTCATTTACTCGTCTTGTTAGTTTTTTAAAGTGTTTATTGAAGGCAGGTTCAAAACTTCACTTTCCAATATTTTAGAGTAAGATGCAGTGCCTGATGCATATACCAGATATGACCAAACAATGGTTTGTGGTGTGTATGTTCTCGCATGTTTGTTCACCCCCACCAATTTCAGCTGATCGACAAGAAATTGTATTTGTTGAAAAACAGGATTTGAATCTTCATAAAAAGTCATCATTTTTTTTCAAATTTGATTTTGCTTCTTGCTTGATCTCATCAAAGGTTTCATGAAATGGAGTTTCATCAAAACATTTTAAACGAGCAAGCGAATTCAACAACTGACTTATTGTTTCCAAATTGGCAGAACAAATATCGTTTGAAAATGATTTAGATAATTGTTTTCCTTTGTCGAATGATTTTGAAATTGATGATTTAATAAACAAAATGTTATTCTGAAATTCCAACAAATTTATATATATATATATATATATATATATATATATATATATATATATATATATTAGGGTGATTCAAAACAATATGGTAAAAAATTAAATTTTTAATTTAACTTTGGGCACCCCCCAAAAATGTTCCAATATATGAGAAAATTCAGAACAAATTTTAAATTTTTTGGACAATATTAAGAGGGTGCTACCGCCATGTTTAGTTTTAACAAATAATAAAAATGAAAAAATCAGCATATTCATTACCAGTTAAACAAATCTAAAGTTATTTTACTTGTTTAATAAAAAGTATACAAACAATTAAATTAACAGTTAAAATCTTGGTTCAACTGCACCAATGTTGACTTGTTCCTGTCTGGGCAGTTCTGTCTATACTGTTTCACAACCATCAGCAGGTACTGTTTCTGTTCTTCATTGGGTGTGTGAAGTTTATTGTACTCTTCCATAAGAGCTACTCCACGTTCTGCTATGTCATTCACAACTCTGAGAGAGGATAGTTCAGCTTTTGCTTTTTTGAAGGTTTCATTGGTCTCCCAACTATCTGGATCACTGCTCAAAAATTCAGATGACAGTCCGAAAATGGTAAAAAAACGATAGGTGTTATTTGAAACAAAATCATCAAGTTCTTTGAACTCTATCAGAGATTGATCAATTGTTGCTTTTTTCAACGAGCAAGGTAAACCATTTGTTTTCAAACATCTCACCATTTTCTGTTTTACCTCAAGTGGTACTTCATCATCAAAAAAAGCCAATGCAACAAGTTCTTCTGATAAATACCAGAGGTGTCTTAGAAATTTTTTCAAAGCCACCGCTGAAATCTGTGAATCAGGATAGCTGTAAGCAAATACATAAATGATACAATAAGTTTTATAATATTAACAATTTCACTATTCACTTGGCACATTAAATTAATTAGTCCAACTAATGTTAACCCTAACCCTAACCTTTGTAGGCTTTTGATAAGCCAGAGATCATTTCGAGGAGCTGAAAAGGCTGATGGTGCTGTAAACCAGGCTCTTGTGTAAATTCTTGTGGTAAAAATGCATATGTTTCTGAGACCCCGTTCTTCTTTTGCTGTGAGTCGAAATTGAGCCCGAAATAGCCATATTTTGATGGCATATATGGCTTTGGCCATCCACCTAGCACGATGAAGTCCAGCTGGTTGTTTAAATGAGATACCTTTTGCTGGAATTCCTCCAAGATAAATAATGACTAAGTCAAGTAGCTCTCGGTAATCGTCACGAGGTTGAAAAGTTGTGAGCTGTTTTTGTGCAAATTCGATAATGTCTTCAGCAATGTCAACAACGACTGATGTACTAGACTCATCTGTCAAAACAGTCTGAAATGTTGATTTATCAATGAGTGGCCAGTGTTCTTTAAACCGCTTAAAGATTGCTATGTCTGGACCTGTAGAAGGACCAAATGAATGCTTCACAACTGCTTCCAACATAATTTCAAGCATATGATGACGACAGGCCAGCCACAACATTTCCTTCTGCATCTTTCGCTCCAGTAGGACACATGCTCCATTGAATTTTCCAGTGTTCACTGGCGTGGTGTCAAATGACATTGCATTGATACTTTGACAAAGTCTCCATGAAACAGCACATTCAAAAACTGCAGAAGCTGCAGCTTCACCTGTTCCTGCTGGCAATTTAGGAATCGCAAGCAGCTGATCAATTCCTTCCCCAGACACAAGTACAGGAAGTCTATCCACAGATTGTTCTCCTACAATATCTTCTAATAGTTTGCTATCCCAATGGATAGTTAAGGAAACACTAGGTTTGAAAGCATTTTTTAGGCATAGAGCTGTTGACTGTCTGTGTTTCATTCGTTGGCGGCGGATGGAAGAATAACTGATATTATAGTTGTGTGGATCATGTCCTAGATGCTGTAACATTGGTGTCAGAACTACTGTAGCTCCACGGTTACTGATTTTAGCTACATCAAGGCTCATTGATATTTTTCTGTCAAACAAATTTACTCTAGTTTTCTTTACAAGTGTTGTCCTTACTTTTGATGTGTTGCTGCACTGAGCTGATGTAGAAGGTTCATCATCTTCCTCTTCTGTTTCTTGTTCAGCATCAGAAGAAGATGATGATGAAATTAGAACAGCTTTTTCGTCACGATCTGTTCTGTTTTCTTCTTCTCGTTTTCGACGTTTCTTCGTGACTTCAAGTCAATTTTGTGACAAAGACACCTTTTTTAACAAGACAGTATCTACAGAACTCATTTTCCCTGGGCGTCCTTTTTGACGTTGTGCTTTAAGAAATTCTTTATTTTCTTCAATGCTTATTAATTCCATTGCATCTGCATGTGCTACATCAAATAAATCTTCCAAACCAGCTTTCCAGTCTTTTTCTTTTTGTTGTAATCCCTCTGACCTTTTTGCTTTATTTTCTTTGTTTTTTCGCAGTTTCTCCCATTCACGGAACATGCCTTCAACCTTGTCGACAATATGTTTTTTTCAACCTTGTAGGAATGTGAGCTTTTGCCCAAACTTCTAAAATATCAACTGCAGTTGCATGACATGAATCTCTCACAGTTTTCTTCTCATTTTGTTTGTAGTAAAAAAACAGTGAAATAACTTCTTTTTTTGATGGCAGCTTAGTAGCAGACAGCTTGGATGACAGCTGACCAACAAGCCAAACTTCAGTCTGTTTCCTGGTTACAGGCTTTACTCCACTTGCTCTACAACTGGACATCTTCATTAAACTAGTTGAAACGATTTTAAGAGATAAAATACACAAATTTAACTGAGTGATATTATAATATTGATTTTGTGTAAACGCGGCCAAAGAAATTAGACTAAAAAAATTTAACAAAGAATAATTAACAGCAAAGATTAAAATTAACTGAAATAAATAAGAGTGACATTGTATCTTCATCATTTCACATTAATTAATAATATGTTTTGGGCATAGTCAGTCAGGCAGTCAAGTTATTACCAACAAGGGGTAAAATAATTGAAATTCGTAAAATTCACAATGTGGTAGCAACCATTAAACATGTGTCAAAATCAATAAAAATTTTACTGATTTATTTTTTCATATATTGGAACATTTTTAGATGGTGCCCCGTGAAAAATTCAAAACTTTATTTTTTTTGAATCACCCTAATATATATATATATATATATATATATATATATATATATATATATATATATATATATATATATATATATATATATATAAATGTTCATTTTGAATATGGACTCGATATCCAGAAGGTATTTTCTCTTTACTTAATTTTTCTTTTAGATCAACTAAAGATAACTTGTTTATGACATCATTTTCATTAAACAAGTTATCCAACTCCATCATTTGATTTTCAACAACTTCTAGTCGAGCTGATGACGAAGACTTCATTGTTGTTCTACGGTGCTTCGGAGTTAATAAGTATGATGGTGAATTCTGAAAAATACTTGGCACTGCATCATCTTTCAATTTCATTGTTGGTCTAACAGGTTTATTGGATTCACACCTTTTCTTTGATCGAGACATGTTTGTATCTTTTACATCACTAACAAAATCACTTGGCAAGAAATGAAGCGAACACATTTTTGAATATTTCCCAGGCTGAAAATTTTGGCGAGGATTAGCTCTAATCCATTTTTCACATAATTCCACATTGTTTAATGGATACGAATGAAAAGAAACTCCTTTACTTTCCGCTTTTTCAACACTGTCATATCCACTTTTGCATCCGTATGACCATATTCTTAGTTATTTATTATATTTAAAATTAGATTTATAAACCAAAACAATTATTATACGTAAATTTTACCGAGAAAAAGAGAAATTTTAGAAAAACAACAGTAATAACACAAATCGATAACGCAAAATAACAACCCGAATAAACAATGGACGAACGAAAACAAGCAAGCATGTATATGGTATATACAATAGTGCAACTTTGTCTAACCCTTGCGTCAGCCTAAACCGTACACAGCTAGAATGAAATTTTGTTGTTTGGTTGTGCATCCTGGTGTTATATCTAGATATCCATGGTTCAGTCAAGATCGCGGCCGATGGCCCATTAGGCCTTGGCTTGAATAGCTTCAAGCCAACCGATATAATAATCACTGGATTGAGCTTAACATGACAGACGAGGTTAGCGGTCCGCCATCTTGTCACTCGATCGTCGTATTATTTAACATTACATTACTCGTGATTTTAATTAGTTCTGCAGTCGCTAGGATCGCTAGCATTATCAATGCGTTCCAAGTGGCAAAATGACGGAATCTTGAGTCCTCGACCTCACTTTTCAAACCACTGGCAAGCGGATTATATATATCGGTGTTCAAACCTTGCTGTAGGCCGGTATCGTCCACACTCTAGCCTATCTATAAATACTCTTAGAATTGAATATAGAACAATTTCTATTTGAATTGAATTATAAATTGAAGTGGCAACTGGCAAGTTTAGTTCTACATTGATCTCTATGTTGCGGCCGCTCTTCTTGCTAATAGTATTAGTGGTGGCGCCACAAGCGTCTAAACTTCCGGAGGTTAGTTCCTTTCAAACAAAATTTATTTATAGCTCTCGATCTCAAATTATTGAAATTAACAACAATTTAAGATGAGTTGTGTAAAAGTGAGTCCGGTATGGGAACATTTTAGTATAAGTACAACTGACAATTCCAAAGTTACTTGCAAATCATGCGGGGCCAATATTTCACGCGGTGGAACATCAGTGGCGGGCTTTACAACGAGCAACATGATCGACCACTTGCGCAGACGCCATCATCGAATTTTTGAAGAAGTTGAGGAGGCTCAGGCAGTGCAAAAGGCAGAAGTAAAAGCAAGTTCGGCCACTTCTGCCGATTCAGCAGGCAAAGCCAAGCAAAGCTCAATTGTCGAAGCATTCAACAAAGCCAAACGATCCGCGAGCAATGAAAATTAACAAGCTAATTGCTGAACTTATTGCCCTGGATGATCTGCCTTTTAAATTTGCAAACAGTGCAGCCTTTGCAAGAGTCCTTCATGTCTTAGAACCTAGATATGCATTACCTTCAGAAAAGCATTTTTGCACGGTTCCTGAAATTTATGCGGCTTTAGTGAAAAAAGTAACCGATGAATTGCACAGCGGCAATTATTCCTATGTCAGCTTGACTGCTGATGCTTGGACAACCCCTCAGTATACAGATTCCTTGCTAAGTCTTACTTGTCACTGGCTAGATGCAAACTTCACCAGACATTCTGCAATGTTGCATGCCAGTCAAATTATTGGTCAACACACGGCACAACACCTATCACAAAGATCATTACAATGATTGACAAATGGAACCTTCACGATCGAGTCCATGTTGTCATGCGTGATAATGCTGCCGCTGTGGTAAAAGCCATGGATGATGCACATCTTCTATCTTTTGGGTGTGTCTCACATACAATGCAGCTAAGTGTTAACAAAGCTAGTAAGTCACAGCTTGCTGTAGAAGATACTGTAGCTATCTGCCGTCGTATTGCTACTCATTTCTCCAAATCCTCCTTAGCCAAGCAGAAACTGGAGGAAATTCAAAATACACAAAACCAACCAAAACATTCAATCATACAAGATGTCTCCACACGGTGGAACAACACTTTCTACATGATGGTGAGAATGAAGGAGCAGAAGATAACACTGGCTACTTAAGCGGCTGAAAATGACATACCTGTGTTAACACAGCATCAGTGGACCATCGTTGATAAAGTTGTGTCATTGTTGGAACCATTTGAGAAAATCACAAGGCTGTTGTGTCTTGCTGATGTTATCCCCATAGTTGTTGCATTACGACTTGTCATGAACAACTTACCTGAGTCAGGTGTTGGTACCATGAAAGATGAACTTTTGCCAGATGTGGAACATCGCATTTCAAAAATGCTCGTTGTTGCCACTCTTTTGGACCCACGGTATAAGGGCCGTTTATTGAAGAACAAGGTTGAGGCATCAGCAATGTTGATAAAGGAAGTTGAAGAACAGGATCGTTTGGCTTTGCAAAAGGAAAAGTCACATATGCCAGTATGACAGACGAAGTTACAGATCTCCAGGACCAGCGTCCTAGCACATCAACTAAACGTCAACGAAGAGTTGAACCATCACCAATGGACTGAACTGTCTTGATATCATTTTGAGACCAAACTCGGGAGAAAGTGGATCAATGACAGCAACCAGTCAACTTCAATTGTACTTATCGGGTGATGTTATTCCACGAGAAGAAAATCCTTTGCAATGGGGGCGTTCAAACGGCTATCGTTATACATCCCTGGTGCCTGTTGCAAGGCGTTTCTTGTCATCTCCTTCCACTTCAGTCGCAAGTGAAAGATTATTCAGTGGAGCCGGAAATATATTAAGTGACAACCGCTGTAATCTTCCAGAAAAGGCGGAAATGTTGCTTTTTATTAAACGTAATCTCCCACACGTTGACTATCAGTACTAGTCACAGTAATCAACACTTCACAAATCTAGTAACTCTAAATTGGTTTTGGTTTACAGAGTTAAAGTTTACTTACAGACTTCCAGTTAACTGTTCAAGTGAGTGAAGTGATTTACTGATTAAGTGCTTTTAATTTTTCAAACTTTTTTTAAAAATCTGCAACAAGTAAATTCAGTAAAAATTACAAAGATTAAAGAAGAAAATTATTTTTATTTCATCCCAACTTTCACAAGTTAGTGAAGTTACAATTAACATTGAATAGATTTTTACTTTCTTAAGTTTGACATTACTTATTATGACATTAATTATTTACAACTTTATCTTACTTTTCTGTTTATGTACAAGTAAAAAGTAAAAACAACAAATTATTTGTTATAAGTTTAATTTTATACAATAAACATGCAGATTTCTGAGATTATGCAGACATGGTTTGAGTTTCAGATTTCAGTCTTCCGGTCTGTCTTTTCAAATCTTTTGTTCTTCTAATATTCTTCATCTGCAAGACACCCTTTCATTAATAGCGAAATATCGGTATCGGACAAAAATGCGGGGGAAAAATATCGGTATCGGACTATCGGTAAATCGGTCGCTCCCTAAATATTGCCATCTCAGTACTATCTTCTGCTGAAATAAACATCATTTTTTGAACGAGTCACACGACTAGAGAGTAAGTACCTTACGCCAAACTCCGTTTGAACCTTTCGTCTGCTAATATAAAACTAAATAACTTACTCGCGCTTTAATTACACACATATTTGAATAATCTTTCTCTTTGGAAAGATTATAGAGTCAGATTGATAAAAAAATTGCTACAAATGTGAAATACTGAAGAGAATAGCTCAAACGAATTTTAGCAGTGGTTTTATTCTTGGGCGAAAGAGGGAGGACTTGCTTTCAGAGGTTTTTCCAACAAAATTGATGACCATGATAATGGACATTTTTTTGGAATTATTGAACTGTTTGCTCAGTGTGAACCATTTTTACTAGAGCTTGTTTCTAAAGTTAAAAAATCTCAAAAAGTTGGACAACGCCGTCAGGTCCATTATCTGTCAGCAGATTCTGAAAATGACTTAATCAATGCATGCATCACAAAAGAAAGAATGGCAGAGAGAGAAAGATCAAAGTATTTTTCAGTTTATGGTAGATGCTACGCCAGATAGTTCTCATACAGAACAAAGTACTTTAGTTCTGTGATATGTACTAAACTGCATTTGTTTCTTGAATTTGTTGATTATTACACAAAAAACTGGCCATGATATTGCAGATATGATCAAATATGAACTGGAGAAAAACAAAAAAATCTTTAGATGATGTCGAAGTCAGGGATACGACAACGGATCAAATATGGCAGGAAGTTTTAAAGGAGCACAGGCAATCATTTCACATTCATATCCCCTAGCGAAATTTTCAAGTTGTGGCGCGCATAGTTTAAATTTGTGCTGTATGCATGCTGCAGAATGTTGTAATGACTTTATAACTTTTTCGGAATAGTTCAAAAATTTTATTTCTTTGCGTACAGTCCTCAAAATGGGAAATTCTACACAGATTAACTGAATGCTCACCCAGGCCTTAGCGTGCGGGGGGGGGGGCCGGGGGCAGCCCCCCTGGTTTTTGTCTGGTCCTCTCTGCTTATTTGTTCTACTTAGTAAAATGTATTACCTGCCCCCCCCCCCGCTATGGCCTGGCCCCTGCTGTAGAATGCCTGGCCCCTGCTGTAGAATTTTCACGCTACGGGGCTGTGCTCACTGCAAAATCTTTCTCATACTAGATGGTCGGGACGTGTGGAAAGTGTGAAACCTTTTGCAAAGCACCTGTCAATCATCAAACACACAATGATTAATGTAAATAACTAAATTTGTCATCAGAAAGTAAAACTGAATTGCAAGGAATTGAGCATTATATGAAATCATTCAAATATGTTTTAATGGCTACAATATGGCCAAAATAACGGCAGTAGCTATGTCGTTTGACTTGCCAAGTGAAAACTTCCAGAAAAACGCCAAAAAACGACGAAAACATTTTTACGATAAAAGTCAACATATGCTAGAAAAGAGTGCACATGAAGTGGATGATGATTTAAAAGTAAACGTGTTCTATAAACCTATTGATAGTGTTATATCTGGTTTAACAGAGCGTTTTCATTTGTCAAGGGATATTAACAATTCTTTACATTTTCTGTGGTTGTTTCCAGAAATCGGAGAAACTTATCTGGAAAAGAAATGTTCTAATTTCTGCAAAGAATATGACAAACATGTAAGCAGTGAATTAATTGAAGAAGTAAAACATGTAAAGTCCATTTTTTCAGATAGCATTCAAAGTGAAACCCTTCATCCCATAAAAAATAAAATGTACCAGTTGAAGTTGGAATCTATATTCCCAAATATTGCTATTGCATTACGGATATTATGTACAATTCCTGTAACCGTTGCAGAAGCTGAAAGAACATTCAGCTGAAGCAAATTATAAAAAAAAATATTTTTATAAAAACGAAAAATGTTGGGCTCATGGATTTTATATTATGTGAATGTTTGTATTACAGTATTACAATCATCAAATGTTAACAATTGAATCCCTAAAGAATTATTACAGAGGGTTTTCGAAATATCACGATATTGCAGATCTTTTATTACAACTTCGATAACAAAATGCATATGAGTAAATAAAATTAATTCTAGTGTTGTATAACCTAAACTCATGATATAGAATGTAATACTTGTAAAGTCAATTGAATCAATATATTAATATAGTGAAATTATATTAAACATGGTTTCATTTATATAAATTAGAGTATGTTAGAAAGGTCTGGATGTTTGTGTTCATGCGCCCAACATTTATCGTTTTTATAAAAATCAGAAGCTCTTATAAAGTCTATTACCATGTGACCAATTTATTCAGAAATTATTTTCTGCTTTTTAGTACGCAAGAACAAAAACGTTGTTTTTTATAAAATATTTTTTATAATGTAATTTTTATTTTCTACTTTTTAGTTAAAATATTTTTTTATAATGCATTTTTTTTATATTAATAGGAAGAGTTAAAAAAATTTTGGTGTGAGACGGATACGATTAACTATATATAGGTTTGCTAGAACATATCGGAGAGCTATGACGTCACACGTGTTCAGGCGCAGTAGAGTATTCTTTCTTCAGCCACAATAATTTTATTTTCGGAATATACTTAAGAAACTCATCAAATCATAATGAAATAGTAAGAATATTGCATTGACATCGGGTTCTGAGCTATATTGAAAGTATCAGAGTTATAGCTTATCGTGAAGTGGTCTAAAATTGGATTGCCAAATTCCTGGACAGACAAACAAACAAACAGACAAGAAGTGAAGTTAAGAAAAACGTTGTAATGTAATAAAAAGTGTGCAGCGATCAACCATGAAGCAAGACCGATTGGCGAAGTTATTAAATTTTGATGATGTTATTTACAATTTTGCTTTAGCCAAATCAAGGAGAGTTTGTTTTTAAAAACAACAAATATAAATTTGTACAACTGTTTGTTTCTTTTATGAATTTTTTTTTTTTTTTGCTTTTTATTAGACTTTTGAAGCCTAGGATAAGAAGGGCCTAGTACTGTTACGGCAGACACTGTTTTCTTATGTTTGGGATGTTTCACAAAAATGCTGGATATAAAAAATGACACACAAAAAAAGATGTCATTTTAAATTCCTTTGCAAATGCCTTTAAGACCAGAAAAAAGTAGAACATTATCCCTTAAGCAACAATCAATTCAAAACTAGTGACTAATGATGACTGTACCATGTAGAATTTGAAAACTAGAAGAGAATAGCTGTTAAAATATTATATCTTCACCTATCCTGACTAATTAATGAAGCATCTAATACAGTGGTTCCCAAACTTTTTTGACCCGTGGACCCCTTTTAGAATCAAAACTTTCCCACGGACCCCCAAGTGAAAAACCTACATAAATGCATAATATACAAATTACAAATGAATGAAGAAAAAAAAACATTTTGAAGAAGTATTCATTGAAATTATAATTTCTGTTTAAAATAAAATAAATTAATGACTTGGATGAACTTGATGAGATGTTATGATTGTCTTTATGTCCGGCTCAATGTTTGTGAGTAGCAGCCGCAAATCCCCAGTAGCACTAATTTCTAGTCGGTTTCTTTTTGTTGTGATGAGATTCATAACGTCACTGAATCCACGTTCTACCAAATAGGAAGACAGAAAGGCAGTCAATAACTTCTGTGCAATAACCCATAATGCGGGATATAAAATTGGTATCGGTTTTTGTAACAAATCTTTGTGATATCCTTGTTCATACAATTGTTTAAGTGCCTCATATGTGGATATTTCAATAACCTGCTCCTGTATTGCTACGGATTCATCTGTGCTAGGTATGTGAGTTTGTCCACGTGCGAAAGGGTTCAGCACCCAGTCGGGAATATCCAAGAATATTTGAAGAATGTCTTCAAATATTTGGTTTATGTCTGCTTGAAGAGCCGTTAAGTGTTGACAGTAGGCAAGCAAATCTTCATCCCTGTTTTGCAATTTCAAAAGATTTGGAAACATTCTCCTCTTTCCAAGTTATGTTTGTACAGAAAAAGTTTTACCACAAACGCAGACATTACGCTTTTAGTTTTGATTAAATTTAATTGGTCACCTTGTAGTTTCAAATTAGTTTCGTTAAATTTGTCAAATAAATACGTGAAATAGGCTATGTCTTTTTTTGAGTTAATTAAATTGTATCGCAAATCATTGTCTTTGCCTTCCAACACAGAATCAAAGAGGGCATAAAAGCGATTTAAACATGCACCTTTGGATAACCAACGTACTTCTGTGTGAAGTAGTAAACGATTATAGTCTTCATCATTTTCCAAACATAGTTGAGCAAATAATCTCTCATTTAAAGCATTCCTTTTGATTTTATTAACTGCTTTAATGACATGATCTAGTGATCCATGCAAACGTTCACTATGATTTTTCGCGACCAAATGATGTCAATGAATGACACAATGGACTGAAAATACATTTGGTGCAGCTTGTTTTAAGTATGCCAGAAAGCCTCGATATCTTCCTACCATTGCCGGAGCACCGTCAGGGGCAACAGAAATGATATTAGTTAAGGGGTATAGCTTTTACATCAAAATAACTTTTTAATTCAGTAAATAACGTTTCTCCTTATGTATCGGTTTCCAAACATTTACCAAATTACAATTCTTGGCAAAAAAAATTCTTCTTTGATAAATCTTACATAAGCTAAAAGTAAAGCTTCGTTTCCTGGTAAAGTTGACTCATCAAGCTGTATAGAGAATTCATATGTTTTTAAGTACTCACATAGAGAATTTTCTACGGACTGAGCCGTTTGTCAAACCTTTTTGTACCGTATTATTACTCAGTGGAATTCTTTTTATAATGACGAAAGCTCGATTATGCAACACGGTGCGTATTACCTCACTTACAGCTGGTAAAATAAGTTCTTCACCAATAGTATGAGGCTTTCCGGACTTTGCAATCAATAAAGAAATGTTATAAGAAGCACGCAGTCCATCATCATCTCGCTTAGATGTTGTCCCAATGTGTTTCTGCAGTGACGGTGTTTTCAAATATTTTTCTTTGACTGTTTGAAAAAACGTTAAATCCTTATCTTTTTTATCACTGTGCATTTTTATTAAATGCTCCTTAAGCTTGGAAGGTTTCATGGAATCATTAGACATAGTTTTATTACATAGAAGACACATAGGTAAAGTAAAGTACTATTTCCAGGTGATGAAATAAATCCATACTTCAAATATTCAACACTGTATTGTCGGCATTTTGTCTTTGGCTCACTCATTCTGTTATCTGTTAAAAAGGCACAAAATGATATAAGAAAATGTGGATATCAAATGTTTTGTTTTGCAACAAACCACTGTTATTAACATTTTCAATGGAATGCTACAGACCTGCAGTAAAGACTTTTAGAATTAATTATATGACGGTAATGAAACGATTTCCTGTATTTTTAATAAAATATAATTTTAAATAATTTACTACTTTTAAATAACATCTGTAAACAAAATAAACTTAACATCTCTTCCTAAGTTTTTAATAAAAAGAGGCATTACTATATTTAAAAATGTGATATATAATTTTTTTCAAAATTGGTTGAATTTTTTTTTCAAGACTAGACTGTTGATAAAATATGTGGATACTTACATGCACTGAAGTGTACTTTCTATGTCACTGTATTATTACTTTCATGTGTGCTGCCTATTTTCATCAAGCTGTATGTCTGTCCCTCTCTGTTGTGTTCATTCTCCTGTTCTCTCTGTCTTCCAAACTATTTGTCAAAAATATCTGCTAGCTTCTTTTATAAGACCTAATTACAACATCTTCAAACACACGTCCTTGTCTCTAATTGGTCGGTCCCTAATAGGTTTTATTCAGTTTTTTCAGTCAAAACAGCAGTATTCCTCGACTTTTGTATTTTAATGACAAACGAATTAATTATGTCATCCCTGACCTAATGATCCATATTCTTGAAAATACAATGTTTGACCTATATTCTTGAAAATACAATGCTCAACCTAGAAACTTTGGGTCTTTGGATCATTATTCAAGCCCATGTGGAAGTCCGGCGCCATACATACGAGACCAGACAGTAGATAATTAGGTTACCACAACATTTTTCTCTTGAAAATAAAAGGGCGCTTAGCATTGCTTTTGATTACAGCCTAACCAGGTCATCTTTTTTCCCACAGGTATGTGTCACCCAAAAATACAAACTCTCTATAAACATGACCGACATTGTATCTCAAAGAGAGTAAATACGGTGCCATTTCTGCATAAGCGTGTTTTCTGCCGCCTGTCTCTTACCATGCCATGCTTGTTATTAACTTAATTAGCTGGCGCTTTTAGTTTATTTATTGTTTTTATTTGTATTTCCATTTAAATAAAATGGATTTCAATTTTACTATTTTACATTTAACCTTTCGCGGACCCCCTGGAGTTGTTCAGGGACCCCCAAATGACTAAAAAATGTCCGCGGACCCCCTGGATGCTACCAGGGACCCCTGGGGGTCCGTAGGGACCACTTTGGGAACCACTGATCTTATATGTAAATATACCTAATATTTTTATTACTTGTAAATAATACGATTTTAATTTTTAAATGATTTTTTTGGTTATTTATTTATTCTGTTGAAGTTATCACCAATTGAATCCATTTTCAAACTTTAACATTTTTGGGAAAAACCAGCATTCTTTATTTTCATCAACATTGTATGCAAACTTCAATGAACTTTAAATGTAACAGGACTCCAAAGTGTAAGAGTTATACTTTATATCTAAATATGCTGTTGCTGTTTTCTTTTTCAGTTTGAGTGACCTTGATGGAGATGGTTTACAAAGACTGGCCTTACAGTACATGCATGATCCAGATTCTTTCTATAGCAGAGTGAAAAAAAACCTTGGTCTCAGTATTTTTCAAACTTTGGTTATTTGTCGTGGCATGAAAGAACTTACTGAAACTGAAGACATAGACACTTGATGTAATGAGCAGCTCTTTTTTTTTCAAATTGGGTAGAGTAATGGGATGATAAAAATCTAGTATCTCTTTATTGTTGGGCATATTAAGGGGGGTGTACAGAAAGTGTTATATATTGATAAACAAAATACTAATAAACAGTTATGGCTTTTTAAAAAAAAATCAATTTAAATTGATGATGGCGAAAGCTGCCTATTTTTTTATATTAAGAATTGTTTACAGAAAATAAATTATACAGAAAGTGCATGCCTCTTTTTAGATCACTGATTCCAGTGGACATCATCTTTGTTATTTGCTTTAATTCACCAGTCCATTGAATAAAATTGTTGTAGACGAGCTATGTCATTGGCTTACTGTCCAGGTGAACGCACAATTTCTATAAACGGCTAAATTTGATGTTTATGTAGGTCAGACCTACATTTTAATATTCCATTGATGATTTTTTAATACCATATTGATGTGCAATTCATTGTTCAGCGCATAACAGAGTAGTTGATCCAAGTATTGAAAACCAAGTAAGCTACATTCGTTTCCTCATCCATTGAAAGTTGAGACAATTAAAAATAGTCTGTAACTATTAGTATGCCATATGCCTACTTACCTTAAAGTGTAAATATGGGGTAAGTGAAGTGAAATGGGCCAAGAATCTCTTAGACTTTGGCGACACGAAGTCCTCGAGCCTCCTGTTGTTGAAGGATTCCAAATCAACAGAGATTAGCTTGATGTCCTCTGGCTCCTCATTAACGCTTTCATTCATGGAATTTACCATGCGTCTTTTTGTTTCCGCCGATACCTGATTATCAAAGAATGCCAACCCAACCAATTTAGGGGACAGGTACCAGAGGTGCTTTGAAAACTTGTTGGATGCAGCACTGAAAACAGCTCTATTGATTCCGGAGTAGCTGAGAATTGATTGGAGCAACAGCATATCATTGTATGGAACAGCGGCTTCCAGATTAGCCGTGAACCAGGCCTCATGTAGACACGTACAATAAAGATGCACAGCTCTTGAAGACCTCTCTCTTCCCTGGTTGTCAGTCTGAATCGCCCTTTGAACAACCATATCTTCAGGCTGTACAGAACCTTCGGCATCCAGCGAGCATGGTGCATTGCTCCAGGAGCAATGAAGTGCACTCCTCTTGCAGGCACGACCCCAAGAAATAACAGAGCAAGTTCCAGGATAATCATCTCTTGGCTGCTGCTCTTGAATATGCTTCTGAGCAAATTCAATCAGAGAGTTGCGCACATCTTCTAGCGAGGTAGACACGTCTGAATTTGTCAGTGATGTTTCATAGTTTGCTCTGTCAATGAACTGCCAATGATCCTTGAAGCGTTTGCATAACAGAACCTCAGGAGATGAAGTGGCACCTAGACAGACTTGGAAGACTGCGCGCAGAATCAGTTCCATAATGTGATGTCTGCAAGCAAGTGATAGAAGACGTCGCTGAAGTTTTTGCTCCAACAGGATGCAGGTACCACTAATCCGACCAGTGTTGGAACTAGTAGTATCAAAGCACATGCCTTTGATCGTTTCACTAGCACCCCAGTCTTGCAGAGCTTGAAAGACAGCTCCGGCCTGTGCAGCACCAGTTCCAGGAGGCAGTTTCGCAACAGTTAACTGTGATGCTCCTTTCCCAGAAACAATTACAGGAAGTCTGTCGATGCATTCTTTATTTGTGAGATCCGGAATCAACTTTCCATCACAATGCACAACCATAGGATAATCAGCCAGGAACTCGGCTTTGAGATGTTCTGCGTACTGGGATCTGTGTAGCATTCTTTGACGGCGAAGTCCAACGGTTCAGAGCCAGATCTAGAACATCGAGACCAAGGGACCTGGCTGTCTCAGCAATGACAAGTGTTGCTGAATTGCTTGACATTTTTGTTCGATCCAGTGCAGCTGTTAATCGAGGTGTTAGAATTGGCTTTTTGCCTCTCCTTTTCTTAGCACTAGCAGGTGTTTGTTCTTCACATTTTGTTGTACTCTGCTCGTTGCTGTCATTCTCCTCAGCTGAGCTAGTGCTACATGACGAGGATACAAGGACTGCTGACTCCAGAAGCCTCTTTTCCTGCTCTTTCATCTCTTGGTGTCGTAACATCATCCGCTGCTTTCTGTCTGCTGAACGTCTTTCCTTGTCAGATAATGTCCGGTCTACCCCAGCCATTGCTATAAAATTTATCTCTTAACTATTTGTTTGCTGGCAAACTGCCAAACTGGCACGTTGTGTATGTAGCCCTATACTGTGTTGCTAATATTTTCTTTGTCTAGGCCTACTAGGCCTGATGTGTATTAAATTACCACTTATAGTCCTATGTACATGTTTTATATGCTTAGTACAGAAGTGTAGGACAATCCACATAACTTGAATTAATATTATACAATGTTATACACACAACAACAGTGCAGTACACTATGTATTTTCATCACGGTCCAATACTCCTAAACTTTGACGCCATTGAGCTAGCTACCAGTAAACATGAACTGAATACCTTAATATTTTATTTTAAGAGTTTCTATATATAAACGAACAAAAATAGGGGTTAAGAGCAGAGATTTTTGAAAGTTCGTTTCTAAGCACCACCCTCATACACACACAATATCATATGGTAAAAAATAAAGTTTCTCTCATCTAACGGGACACCCTCTTGTTGAGTTCCATTTGTCTTACTTAGTAACTGACAATTTCAGCTTCCTACTGCTATTGGAAAGGAATGCTCAAGAGTTACAAAGTTTTGCTATATTAATAAAAAAAAACGCATTTCCGTTGAATTTTTAATCACATTTTCAAATCATGCCATTACTGTAATGTGACTGTTAAGTAACGAAAATGTGCTGAAGAGTCAGAGTACATTGTCTAAACATTGTCTACACCGAAACAGCACAGATGGCAGACATCTTTATAGTTTGTATAGGGATGACTCTTCTGTTGGCTTTAACAACTTGCAAGATAAAAATTGCTTTTCTTCCTTGTGTTTTGTCAGCAGTCTATTATATTCCTCAAAAAGTTTAACTCCACGTTCTGCAGTATCGTTGACCACACGCAAGTCGTTAATGCGCTGCTTACCCTTCTGGCATTCAATCATTCCACTGTTCTGGAGGAAGAACTAGAAAGGAGTTGCCTGCCCATATGTAAGCAGGTTCTGTGAACGCCTTATGGAAAAGTGACCCAAGCAATGATGGATCACCTCGAACATGTCGCTCACTAGGTTCTATTCGAAAACCTGTTATTATTTTCTGTTTTGATCAACAGACTGATATTGCTGCAGGTCCTTCCAGAGCAAACGGTCACCTCCAGGTGCTTCCGCTGCACAGGGTGCGTGAATCCAGGACTTTGTGTACAACAAGGTTCCAAACTGTAAAAATCGTTTGAGTTGGCTCTCTTCCTTGACTGAATATTTCTCTCTGATGACGGAAAATGTAAGTTTTGATGGCATAGATCAGCTTAGCCATCCACCTAGCATGATTACAGGTGCTCTCTAGTGAATGGTTTTTGGTGGATCTCCTAAGATGATCATTGCCATTCAATAAGTTCTTCATAATCATCTCTGACCTGGGACATTAAGTCAACGAAATTTGTCAGGAAGCTCACCGTGTTTTCTCGGAAAACATCAGTGCTCGAAGGCAGTTCCAAATTACTATAGTTGTCAAGCTTTATGTGTCCCCAAGCTTCTATAAATCTTTTGAAGATAGGTATGTTTGGTGAGTTGGAGGGAGCGCAACACTAACTGAAAGTCTTTTATTTTTATAAAACGAAAAACTTTGGGCGCATGAATTTTATTTTATGTGAATGTTTGTATTACAGTATCAGAATCATCAAATGTTAACAATTGAATCCCAAAATAATTATTACAGAAGGTTTACGAAATATCACGACATTGCAGATCATCTAGTAGAACGTCGATAACAAATTGCATAAGAGTATGTACATTAATTCTAGTGCCTTACAACCTAAACTCATGCTATAGAGTTTAATACTTGTAAAGTCAATTGAATCAATATATTAATATAGTGAAATTATTTTAAACAGGTTTTCATTTATAGAAATTAGAGTATGTTAGAAAGGTCTGGATGTTTGTGTTCATGCACCCAACGTTTTTCGTTTTATAAAAATTAGAAGCTCTTAAAAAGTCTATTACCATGTGACCAATTTATTCAGAAATAATCTCAGGCTAATAGAAAAATTATTTTCTGCTTTTTAGTACGCATGAAAAACGTTGTTATTTTATAAAATATAATTTTATAATGTAATTTTTATTTTCTACTTTTTAGTTTTTGATTGGTGAAAATTTGAAAGGGTGCGTCATAGTCTTAAAGACCTGTCTCGATCTCTTTTTTGAAAGGCGAGAGAAATTACTGTGTTTGACGCTGTCTCATTGTTTCCATTTCATTCATTGCAACTTCATTTCATAGTGTCTTTCCAGTCAGCTTTCAGCAATGAAGTTCTTCAATTCGCAATTCTTCGAGTAATCTAACACGACTGAGCGCCACATATGCCTGACCTTTAGCGAATAGTTTTGATCCTAGGTAAACCACGGCGTGATCAACTGTACATCCTTGCATTTTGTGTACTGTGCAAGCCCAACACAGTATGATCGGAAGTTGCGTTCGCTATATTGTTCCATAGTTTCTAAGCGCTGGAAACTGGATTGATTTCGGCTTAATCAAATGGATTCCATCTCCTCCAAAGTCGATCATCACTCGAACTTTCTACAATCCACACTCAAACACTCAAACATATTTACTATCCATTCTAGGGCTGTACCGGATTGTAATTTTTAGACCCTGCAGGAATCGGAACCGGAATCGGATTTAATATTTGAATTCTGCCGGAATCGGAACAGGAACCTGATTTTACCAAATTAAATAGTAACTCTTCCGAACGAAGTAGTAAGTTCTCGCCTAACATAAAAAAAGATATAGAATGAAAAATAGACTAAAAATTTAGTTTTTAAGTTCTAGATAGCAAAAAACAGTATTAACCATTTAGATCTTGAAGACTGTGACTAAAACCCCTTCCCCAATCTTGAGTTAAGAAAGATAGCTCTGTCAAAATAACAGGTTCTTTGTTTTAAAAAAAAAATATTTTAATAAAGTTGTACCTAATTTAACTTGTTTTCTATTACAATCAAACAAAGAAATGTGTAACATATCTTAGAAAGTATTATTAATAAATGGATTCCAAAAAAAAAAATATATTTTTCATTAGCTTTCCATAGTGACGTCACCAAACCTATTTATTTCATTCATACTTTCCTTTAAATCATTATCTGACCATTTCCCATAAAACGAAAATTAAAATGCATTTCAATTCTAAATTAATATCACTTTAATGTTCAATTAAAAATGTATCTTCAAGTTATTTATCTAAATATGCGAGGAATTTTATCCACTAAATCAAAAAATTTGTAGAAATATAAATTATTGACCTATTTTTAAACTGTAAAAGCCCAACAATAGATCGTTGTCTGCTCTGTAAAGAAGTTAAACTTTTATAGCTAAACTAGTAGTTGCCCGTTGCATTCGCAACTAAAGGTTTCATCTCGATAAAATGTTTAATATGAGAATAATCATGTCATAAACAGAAGCGTCTGCTAATTCGATTACAATCACACTCCATCAACGAAATTTTATAAAAGCTGAGCGTTGATATATTCCATGGCAAAAAACGGAAACTGCCAATCTAAAGGTTTTTCGGTCTATTGCAAGATTTAAAAAAGTAGGGAGTTTTGTTTCAAAGATTGCTTGAAGTTTAAAAACTACACGCAAACCGGCAGCAAGACTTCTGGTCTTACTGCCAGGCCGAGTAACAATCGGTTCATTTACTATATGCTTAGCAATGTAATATTTACAACTGGCTGATTACTTGTCGAGCTTTTTTTTTACAAGTAGTATACATTAAAATTAATAAAAAAAATGTACTTAATTGATTCGCTGGAAATGTATTGTGCGCAAATTTTGTCTTACTGTCTTCTTTAATAGTAATTATTAACACGGATTTCTAAGTGCAGAATTTTTGGTTTACAAGTATTTTAGCCCGTATTTTAGTATTTTATATTTTTCACAAATAACACTATTGGTGGAACAGAAACACACACTTGATAACAGACGGCTGTACCCTGCAAAGCCTTTGCATAAAGATAGACTATTTAAGCCAGTGCCGAACCTAGGGATTTGGGTGCCCGGGGGCTTGACCTATTTTGGGGCCCCTGCATTTTGACATTTTATACCATGACATGAGATTATGTACTTAATATTTCGATTTTGGACCCCCCTCCCCCACCTTAGGTACGGTACGCCTCTGTGTTCAGCTTTGATAATTTTTTTCAAAATATTTTTTTTTAAGTTATGAAAGAGCTAAAAAATCTAATTAGTTGTTTCTTCTTCTTACAACCTCCTAAACGATAAATTACTTCAATTAAAAAAAAAACGTCAAAGAGATCTTATTACTTATTTGAAAATAAATGAGTAAAAAATGTCCCTGTGAGGAATCGAACCTGAGTAGTCAGCATAGAACGCCAATCCCATGGTACTTATCAATTCTGCAACCGCGTCACAGTACAAAAAGAGAAAATTTAAATGTATTGTTTAAAAAAAATGCTCAATTATTTATTCACATCCACTTGACTTTTTTAAAGCCTATAAAATCTTATTTTGTAACTTAAAATAAATCAAAGCCCTATTTAATTAAAAAAAAAAGTAAATATGATAATAGCTGAGAACTTAATTTGTATAGAAATTTGCAGAATTTCTTTTTTTTTTTTTAAATATTATATTATCTTTTAAAAAGAACTTTATTTACTAACGCGCTCGCCAGTGACCTATCTCATTATTTACGTTAGACGATGTTAAAATGCTATCTGTTGAAATATAAACTAAAATAATTTGAATTTTTATTATTATTTAATATTTGGAACGTTTACATTTCATAATAAAAAAAACCCACAGAAACTATTTAAGACTGTAGATTTTTCAAAAAAAAAAAAAAATCGAATCGAGACACGGGCATGACGCCATTTTGAATTTTTTGTTTTAGTTGGTCAGGTGATTACTTTATCAAATACTTTTGTTTTATTTATTTCTGCCATATGCGCAGCCGACGGCTTTTACGGAGGTCGTTTATCTATAGAACGGATTCCCCACACACCGCCCGCCGCCGCGACCCGGACAAAGCTTAGCTGCTTTATAACTTAGATATAGTTTAAAGAAAACACGGAATCAAAAGTAGCGGAAGGTAAGGTGTCGTATTACTACTAGACTAAATACGATTCAAATCTTCTTTTTTAATATATTTTTACTTACATTACATAACTAAAAGCGATCGACGTTATTGTAGTTTTAAAAAAAGCAAAGAAGTTATTGTTTTAATTTAATTGTATGGCGCTAAATTATTCAAAATTATGTTGCGCTAAAAAACATTCTTACAAATATTAAAGAACAAAGAAATCCGGCACATTTTAACCGGAATCGGATTTGTTAAAACTGCCGGAATCCGGCTTAACAGGAACCGGAATCGGATTCCGGTACAGCCCTAATCCATACGTGTCACGGATTCCAGAAATGACCAGACTCTTGACGTCGTGACCTCTCACTTGACCTCGCCACGCAAACATACAAAACTGTGTGCGTAATCTACATAACCGCACATTGTAAAATCAAAGAAAGTAATGAAACGTATTCGAGTATCATGTTTATAACCAGAGAATATAAATTTTGAATTCTTTAACTTTAAATAATTTTTCAAAACATTTTTTTATTGCGCTGCGTTCGCTTTTAAAATCAATTTTTGCCGTATTTTCTACTTTTAAGTTTTTGATGTCTGGCATTTGAGTATGAGAGGCTAAGTGTAGCATTAAACTACAACTATGACGCGTCATACTCTTAAAGACCCGTCTTTGACCTCGCCACACAAACATGACCTCGTGATCTCATTTGACCTCGCCACGCAAGAACATATCGGAGAGCTCTGACGTCACACGTCTTCATCCACGATAACTTTACATATTAAATTTTATTTATTAAGAAACTCATCAAATAATAATAAATCAGTAAGAATATTACATTGTCATCGAGTTCTGAGTTATATTGAAAGTATCAGAGCTATAGCTTATCGTAAAGTGGTCTAAAATTAGATTGCAAAATTCCACAGACAGACAAGAAGTGAAGTTAAGAAAAACTATGTAAAACAACGACGCCTGTGAGCATACCCTTCTACTTAGAATTTAGTTTAAAATTTTAACAGTATTCTACCTAAGGCAAAAGGAACACAAAAAGGCTGACCCGGTATGTGGCACGAAGTTGGATTTTTCGGGCCACCTTAATATATATAGACAACTATATATATTACATATACGTCACATATTAAACAAATATTTGTCCAATTTCTTTTTTAATATTGACGTAATGTAATACAATTACTTTTCTTAATATTTTATTTTTCAATTATTTGTGTGTGCTGTATACCCAATTCTTTGAATGTTTTCAATATTCAGTTTTATGTTTCGTTACTTAAATGATATTTTAACACGTTTGTTAGATGGATGATTATAGAATCACAAAATCAAATTCATGTACCTTCATCTTTATATGCTACTTGTGTAGAGCAGAAAGTAAATATGTTGTTTGCTAATGTAAATGTCACTAGGTACGCATGTTCAGTAAGATTAAAATAGAAGGAGAAAATCCGATATTCGATTCTGTGAACATAATAAAGTAATAATAAGTGAATAAAAAAACAAACTCAACAAATTGATCAAATGGGTATGCTTTAACTTAAAAAAAATGTTCATCTATATCATAAATATTTACAAAAAAATTTATTTTATTTTGTTTCCTGAATTATACATTATCATTTTCTCTGTTTTTTTTTAATCACCCGCAATGCTGTTTGTTTATTGTAACCCAAGGTTATTGAGCCGAAAAAATAATTATATATTATAAATGAATACTTTCGAAAATCAAACATTTGCATATTAATTGCACTATATAACAGATTTTAACCCTTTTTTGTTCCTGATTTCAAAGTGTGTTATCCTAAACCGTTATGCTTAAAACAAACAGAAAAGAGCTATGGTTCCACAAAATCTTTGTTTTTGTGATTATGAAAATGATATTTTGAAATTCGTGTTTTCTTGAAAATTCTTTATTCGCATTGTATGCTTAGTAGGCTTCTAGAATATTCTTGAACTGCACTCTCTCTCTCTCTCTCTCTCTCTTTGAACTCTCTCAGTAATCTGCGGGTTGAGACTTAGTCTCTTAGAGCCCGTGAGATCAGACTTGCTGTGTCTCTCTCTGGAGACTGCCATAAAGCCCCATGGCCAGCAAGCCTCCGGACTGATCCACCCTGTGGTCAGCCAGTCCGGGACACTCGAAAAGCAAATGATCTACGGTTTCCTCCACCTCCCTGCAGTGTCTGCAAAGGATGTCGACATTGGGCCTCAACCTCCCAAAGTACGCGCCAATAGGACAGTGCCCAGTACGGAACTGGGCAATTAGCGCCTGCTCGACTCTCCTAAGCTTCCACCACGGGTCAGTTTTGGACGGCCGCTCCAGAAACTTACGGACATTCCTTCCGTTCACCCCATTGTCCCAGCTCGAGAACCACTTCGATTGTCCAAAGAGACAGATCTTGGCACGCGCTGCCTCAAATGAGCTCTTTCTTGCACTCATGGGCTGCACTTTGGGATCTGTCGACTGTTGAATTGCCTTGGCAATGCAGTCTGCCCGTTCATTTCCAGGCACGTCCACATGCCCGGGAACCCATTGAAGGGTCACATGCACACGATGTTGGGACGCAAGACCCTGTATTGCCATCAGCATGGCTTCCAGCAGAAGCGGCCATTCTCCCGTCCCTTTTACAGCTTGGAGAACAGAGAGCGCATCGGTCAGGATGACAATGCTCGTAGCAGGCAAAGTCCCTTCCCGAATTAGCTCTCCTATGTGGTCCACTGCCTCAGTAATGGCTGTCATCTCTGCCTCGTAAGCACAGAGCGACCCACATAGGCCAGCATGGTCTTTCACAAAGCCAGTTTGTGGGAGAGTGATGTGGATCCCAAACGAGGAGCTTGTTCGACCTTCAAAACTGGCATCAGTATAGGCCAGTATAGCGTCCCCCGGATAGGTTCCAATCGTCTCCATAGCCACATCATGGATGGTTCGGCGATCCTTTGCGCTCCCAGCATTGGTTTCGACCAGGGTCGTGCGTACCTCAGGCATGTAGAAAGCCTCGCCAGGAGGGACCCTGGAGACTGTCTCTAGCATTAGGCGGTCAGTTGGCAGCTTGATCTCGGAGGCAAGTCTCACTGCGTAGTGCATAAAAGACTGCATCGAGAGCCGCTTTCTTTCCACCCAGCCATCGACCATCTCCCTTAGGACAGAGGTCTCCTCCTGCCGCTTATACCGCTCATACGCAGTTATAACGGCCTGCTCTCTGCGGATGCTCAGAGGTGGCACATTTGCCATGATTTCCACCGCTGCTGTGGGTGCCGTTCGAAAAGTGCCTGTGATCAGTCGGAGAGCATGGTTTTGCACAACGTCGAGGGCCTCTAAAGAGGACCGAGACCCATAGACTTGCACTAACTGACTATAATCTATCTGAGTCTTACAGTGACCTCAGGACTTCTGCTCGAGCCCCCTTAGGACGTGCTCGCTAACTTTTTGACAATACTCAGCCGATCGGAGGCGCAGCGGGCAACCTCTGAAAGATGTGTGCAGAGAGTAAGCTTTCTGTCAAGTGTAACTCCCAGGTACTTGGGCTTCGGTTCCAGAGCAAGAGCCGCACCTTCTACCTCCAGTCTAAATGGCTCTTTGAGGATACTCGTGCCCATGGTAAACAGCGAGTAGACGGTCCTCGAGACGTTAATCTCTAGCCCCCACAACCTAGTATAACAGCCGACCGTAGTCAGGTCCTTCTGGGGTGCTCTCTCAAGGACTGAGGCACTCTTTCCGGTCTTCCAGATCGCTAAATCGTCGGCATACAGTAGGCTTTTACATCCTAGAAACTCAGGCAGGTCATTGATGAAAGCTAGGAACAATGTACAACTGAGGGCGGAGCCCTGTGGAAGACCCTGTTCGAGGGTCCGTTTCCTCGACACGCTGCTCCCAACGCGTGTCATGATAGTACGATTACTGAGGAAACTGCGTAACCAAATGTACATCTCAGCGGTGACACCCAACCGCTGTAGCTTCAACAATAGTCCTGGTCGCCAGACTCGATCGTAAGCCTGCTTGAGATCTAGGAAAACTACCGCCGTTGACTCAGCTCTCTGAAAGCCGTCGGCTATTTCTTGGACGAGGAGCGTGACCATGTCCATCGCACTCTTACCCCGCCGAAAGCCTCCTTGCTTTGGGGTAATGAGCCCTTTTTCCTCTAAGAACCACATCAACCTTCGGTTGACCATGCGTTCAGCTACTTTCCCAACACATGAAGTGAGGGAAAAAGGACGGTAGCTTTCTGCCTGGTCAGTCTTTTTCCCTTTTTTAAGTACCGGCACTATGACAGCCTCCCTACACCTCTGAGGGAGTTCTCCTGTCAACCACGTGCGATTGACAAACTGGAGAAGCTTCGCTTGTCCCGCTGCCCCGAGGTGTGTGATCATCTCATTACTGATCAAGTCACTACCTGGGGCCTTTCTCATGCGACACTTCCTGACTGCGTATGCCAATTCGTTGACAGAGAATGGGGCTCTAAACGTTTCTCGATTTTCCGTGCCAAACTCAGCCTTCTCTTTGACCCGTCGGACTTTATCCAGCGCCTTGGACAATGTACTCCTCTTACTTGACTTGCTGACCTCTGCAAAGTGCTTGTTAAGCACTTCGGCCTTCTTGCTATCGCTAGCCGTCAGGCCTGAGTCTGTTTGCATCGGGGCACCAGTTCTAATTGCCCCAGCCTGGGTCAAGTCTTTCAGCAATTTCCATGTCTTTTGGCTCTCCCTTAGATCCAACTTCTCGCAAGTATCAGTCCATTTCTGCTTTTTGGCCTCAGCAGACGCCCTTTTTACTTGCTCAGTTAGTTATTGTACTCACGGCGCGCCTCAGCCGTTTTCAATCGACAAGCTTTCTTTCGAGCGGCTTGTCTTTGCCGAACTAACCTTGCAAGGGCTGTAGTCCAAAATGGTCTGAACTTACGTTTCGGAAGGCTCTTTGGGATCGTCCTACGTGCGGCACCTAAGATCGCTTCAGTGATCTCCTTGTATACAACGTCGACTGTTCCACACTCGGTATCTACCCTCTCCAAGGCAGCGTCAGCTGCTGCCCTGAAGGCGTCCCAATTTGCTTTTGAATAAACCCAGCACCTGTGCTTAGCTCCTGGGTTTCTCTCAGGTGGAGGAATATCCACTGAGACGAGAACGGGTTTATGGTCACTACCGACGCAATCTAGCACGCGGAAAGAGGTGTTACAGGCCAGGTCAGCCGAGACGAGTGTTAAGTCGGGTCTCGTTTCGCTCCCACTCGCACCGTGCAGCAAGGTGGGTACAGACTCGTGGTCCTGCAACCTAACTAGACTTGTAATATTACAAATCTCCTCAATCCTCTGGCCAGCCGCATCAGTGCGTTCATAGCCCCATGCCGGAGACATGGCGTTGCAATCACCACATACGAAGGTGCCAAGCAGAGTACCCTCAGCTGTTATTAAACTGAGCTACGTCTTGGGGGGATTGTACACGTTTACACAATGGTACTTCCTCCCATCCTTATAAACATCCACCGCAAGCGTATCCGTTTTTCCGCGTGAGCCGTGGGCGCTGCTCGGCTGAGCGTTTAGCGTATTTCTGACCAGGGTCACCAATCCCCTGCAGTTCTTGCACCCACAACGGAAGCACGAATAGCCAGTGAAGTGGACTGTCCTAAGTCCAAGGATGCACTCTTGTAACATTGCAACATCCACGTCATTCTCGTTCAAAAGTTTTGCGACTTCTAGGCTCTTGGGGATGAGACCCCGGACATTCAGATGGACAATCCTGAATTGAGCCTTACCAGAGCGTTTCCCAAGTCTTCGCTTGTCAGTTGTGGTGCCGGCCACCTCAGGCGGGGAGCTTTCGGCTACACCCGGAAACAGTGACCTGCTCTCCTCAACTTTCGGCTTCCCGCTGACAGAGCAATCAGCGTTTATCGCCGAGGGCTGGGCTTGACAGTTCCCAGTCTCTTTTGTCTCGCCGGGCACCATAGGCGGGGAGCTTTCGGCTACACCCGTTGGCAGTGCCCTGCCTATGTCAGTCTTGGTGCCGGCCACCTCAGGCGGGGAGCTTTCGGCTACACCCGGTAACAGTGACCTGCGGTCCATGACTTTCGGCTTTCCGCTGACAGAGCAATCAGCGTTTATCGCCGAGGGCTGGGCTTGACAGTTCCCAGTCTCTTTCGTCGCGCAAGGCACCATCGAAGGGGTACGGCTGTCTCCCCTCTCTGTCACCCTGCCAGAGTCGATTTCTGTGCTGTCGGGGTGTACCTTAGGGGTACGCACAGTGACTGGTTCACCCTTGGTAGGGTTCCCCAGGGGTAGAGGCCGACAACCTTCCGCCCTGCATCTCATTCCCAAGCCAGGTACCAGCGGCGGAGCCAGCCATCTTTCCAGCCCCGTTCTAGGTACCTTGCTGGTCGTCACCATCGGTTTTCCGCTGGAAGAGCTGCCAGCGTTACCCGAGGACTGGGCTCGACCTGCCACAGCCACTTTTGGGGGCCTGCCTCCCCCTCGTCTCCGCGTGGTCGTACGTTCTGATTTCGTGCCGACAGAGCAATCAGCACTAGTCAGGGACTGGGCTCGACCTGCCTCAGCCTCTTGTGAGGGTGTGCGAGTTCCCTCGTAGCGCCGTTCAGCGGTCACTCGTGCCTGGGTCGGGTTGACAGAGCAATCAACCGTTCTCAGGGGCCTTGCCTGACCTAGCTTGGCCTTCACCTGTGATGGGACGCGACTCCCATCTGTTCGCTTTTCCGGTAATCCAGGCGGTGGACACTCAGTGCCTTCGATCCGCCTTAGTGGTTCTCGAGCTGGGTCGAAAGTAGCCTTTTTAACGATCTTGGCACCGGGGCAAGTAGTCGAGCTTTTTGCGATGGCGGCCCTACCGCCCCCTAACCATCCATCGAGGCATGTTTGGGTGCTGCCCAGACCCGCTTTATTTCTTTTCTTATCCTTATCCATTTGCTTTTCGAGTGCCCCAGGGAGGGGCGGGTTGGGTGGTCTGACAAGTAAGCAGAGCAGCTCAGTTGCCTCCCTTGCCTCGACCCAGGCTAAACCAGTGCCGGGGCGTGCCTACCGCCGGACATGTCTGATCTCTCGGAATGAGAGTGGGTTGGCGTACCTTTTTCCTCGAAACCCCGATCTGCCATCGAGGGGCTGGCTTCGTGCAATACCAGCATTCGGTCACAGTATCGAGTACACCAGGGTTCACTTCCCGCGCTCGTCCTGCAGCGGGGGAGCGTTTAGCAGTTCCCTAGCGGGCGTCCCACCACCATTCACCTAAGAGCGTTCAGGTGCCCTCCAGAGCGGGGTGGGCTGGTGGCGTAGGTAGCGGCATTACCTAAGAGACACTTTTAGATTTCACATTGTTCCCAGAGCTGGGAGCCTCCCAGAGCCAGGAAGCCCAATGTTACTTTCTATTTGGATCACCAGTTATCGATCAAGTTTGACAGTCTTTATTGTCTTCTGCCAGACATGAGGCCGGCCAGCACCTAGGGATGACCTCAGCAGCCCCCATAGTACCGACCGGGTGTGGGTCTCAGGAATCCTCCAGACGAACAGCGACACGCTAGCGCCACGCGTACTGTAAAGGTCCGATGCGATTGACCCACGTCAGAGACGATGCCGCCAAATTTCGTTTTGCAAGCCTTTACCCGTGCCTAGGGTTTGGGTTTTTCGAGACTAGTAGTCGAGGGTTCCGCGCCGTACGGACCTCATTTTTACGTATCCATCACTATTAGTGCCATGTTATGGTCCGAAACAGCTTAGTGCCCTCCAAGAGCAGAGGGTCACGAAGCTGCATCTCAAGAGTCCTCGCGTTCCTGTACTGGGAGGCCGGGGGGTGCCGGCCACGCACAGTCGTGGTACGCTTTTCGCAGTTTTGCACTTTCGTGCTCCCAGATTAGCCGTTAGCCCAGAGCAAGGCTACCGTTGTCCGCCCGGACCGCTAGGAGGTTCTGGGGTTTAAGGGCCACCTGGGGAAAGTTGTCGAGGTCAACACATCCCAGCCAAGACACACTGGACTTAGCGTCTCCAGCCCCACGCAGTATGCTTGGGGAGGCCTGACACTAAGGCTCCACCTGGGGAAAGTTGACGGAGCAACACATCCCAGCCAAGACATTAAGGCACTGGCGTCTCCAGCCCGCATGCACTAAGACCACTGGCAAGTAAAGTTCACCACTGGCGTTGAGCACGGAGAGGGGTCCGACGCTCTAGCGCCATCCATTTTCAGGGCTGGTTGATTCGGCAGGTGAGTTGTTACACACTCCTTAGCGGATTCCGACTTCCATGGCCACCATCCTGCTGTCTAAATCAACCAATACCTTTTATGGTGTCTGATGAGCGCCTGCGTTTGGCACCTTAACTGCTAGAATTATCCGTTTTCAAGAAAATTCTTGATTCGCATTAATATTCTAGTAGACATAGTATTTTTCTAGAATATTCTGTTAAGAAACTTTAAGAACTTTCTAGGACTGTCCAATTGTAGTCATCAAACTTATAAAGCAGCTAAGCTTGTCCGGGACGCGGCGGCGGGCGGTGTGTGGGGAATCCGTTCTATAAATAAACGACCTCCAGTAATAAATAAAACAATAGTATTTGATAAAGTAAACACGAGACCAGCGAGGTCACGAAAACATAATTCGAAATGGCGCTTGCCATCGATTCGATATTTCTTTTTCAAAAATCTACAGTTTTAAATAGTTTCTGTGGTTTTTTATTATGAAATGTAAAAGTCCTAAATATTAAATAATAATAATAATATATAATATCTTTCAAATTATTTTAGTTTTTATTACAACAGATAGCAATTTAATCAGACTAGGTCACTAGCGAGCGCGTTCGTAAGTAACCTATGACCTATGACGTCCCGATGGTACAATTTTTTCTTTTTGCAGAATGGGAGCGCCGTCGCTATAAATAAAAAAAAAATCCTCTATGACGTGATTTCCCGATGAGTATCGTGCCTTCGCGCTGCTAAATGACATAGTAAAGTAGTTATTTTTTTACTTTTCAGTGCATTTTTTAATGCTTTGATTTGATTTTAACTATAAATAGACGTCAAATAAAAAAACATTCTGCACTTGATTTTACGTAAATCGGCTTCGCATTTCACGTAAATCGGCTGCGCATTTGATAATTATGCTCATTTATTATAGTTTGTTAAAATTGTGTACTGGAGGTTATTGTTCCCTCGATGGATTATTTTTGGATGATGGTTTGTTGGTTATGGCAGCCACATCTTTTGACGTATGAAATTGTAGTTCATTTCTGCACATTAGGAAAGTGGCATAAATCAGCACCTAATTAAATTCATATAAAATTATTAGGAAGGGGTTTAACATTACACCTAGATTTCCCGGGCAACGCCGGGCTTAATATCTAGTACAAGTATAAAAGGACAGGTGACTCAAACCAACATTTCGGTTTATGTTATTGCTGAGTAAGAGAATAACAAATCGTATTTAAAGAGCAATTATTGATTTAGACGGCATCAAGAGGTTGTTTGCACCCAGCTACGTGTGTCGACTATTTATAAAGAAAAGAGCCAGAAAGTATTCCGTGAATCCAGCATTTGCATTTGAAGAAAACCGGCATCAATTCTAAATGGCTCAATGTTGATCTCATTTGTATTGAGAGAATTGAGAGGATTTAATATGAACGCTAGAGCACTTGCATTTGTTTTGAATAGCTCAAATCTCTCTGCGAATCTATTATTCATTTTGTTTATAGTCATGCTAAAGTAATTCGTGTCAATAGTTTTTTTTTTTTAATAGCAAGGCGCTTTCTGTATAATTTATATTCTTTGGTGCTTTATACGATGCTTTATACGATGATATATTATAACGTAAGATTTGTTGAATTCCTTAACTATCTCGGTAAATTGAATCAAAATATGGTTACTGGACTTGCCAGTCTTCTGCGACACTAACTCACTCAGATTTTTGAAATGATTTAATTTACCGTTCTACAGGACTTCGACAAAAAGAAATATTTTATTTCCGAAACAAACCATTTCTTCAAGCATGGCATGGTTGAGTTTTCTTTTCCACTTAGCAGGCCAGCTGACGTCAATAGGGAAAGATCAAAGGAGACCGTAGATGAAATCGGTCTGTTATCAGATTCACGTGAAAGAGGGGTGGGCACTCTGTCCTTTTATCACCCACATTTGCTGGTGACTGACACACACAAAGGGTGTGGTCTATACTGGTCTGAGCGCACATTGAAGCCATGGGTGTCGCTAAGATTAGTTGAGTTTAGAGTTGAGCGAGCCAGTCATGTCAATTTCAGCCTGGGCTGGGAGCCAGGCTAAACTGGGGTGGACTTAGATAGGAGCTACATGAGGTAGAGGCAACAGACCCAATCTCTTGAACAGCTAAGAGGTCGTGCGCTACGGGCATGCAGACCTCATATCGATGGTGGAATTCGGCAGTCCAGTTACATGTGGACGGTTGGACGGTTCCCTGAAGACAGGGATTTCAAATACGATGGATACCTCATGTCCCACTCAAGAGTTCAACCAGTTCATTCCTGAATTCTTTCTAGAACTACCAGCCACAGGTAAGGACAATTCGGTCTTTCTGTATTGTAGATGTATTATTGTTAGGTAGCCGATAAAGCTAATTGCCCTTTTAGGGCACAATACTTTTGATTTTAAGTAAAGTGGCGAGGCTGGGTAAAATACAATACGCGGTCAAACTCAGTAGGTTATCATACACCCTAGACAACGGCCGTCACAGATCACCCACGATCGTGACAATTGTAGAATCTCTATGATTTAGATCTTGTTCAGTTTAACGAGCTGCTATTGACAAAATTTTCACATATATCAATGTATTATAGTTAAATATATTTTATTCCATTATCATATACTATATTACGTAATGTGTAAAATTTCCTGCTTTTAAATTTATATAATTAATTATATCTGATATGTTACAGGTTGGCACAGGGGAAAAGTGCCATGAAGTTTGCTATCCAGCTATCAAGCAACTACTACTTCTGCATGGTAGATCCTACCAAACGTCGCACCTCAAATCGTTTATCCAGACATTTCGTCTACCATTGCCCCAGTACCACACTGCCCTGACCTGCTGGTTTCCATTCCCCCGAAGAGGGATCGGCCAGCAAGTCAGACACCGAGGAAGACATTGGACATATTTCGATTTCACAGATGCGATTGAGGAGAGAAGGTCACACTTCACTAACTGAAAGATGTTAAAAATCTGATCAGAGACCTTGGTCTTACCAAGTTAAATGCATAGCTTCTGACATCCAGGCTCAAGCAGTGGAACTTGTTGATAAATGCGTGCAAGTCACTGATCAGAGAAAGCGTCACCAAACATTTTCCTACTTCTTCAGATGGGCTGTGCTTATATAGCAAATTGACAGGTCTATTCGAGGCTATAGGTATCACATGTAATCCTCAAAGCTGTGCTGCTTTACACGGAAACAACTTCCCCACTCTCCATAAGGTTCACTCTGTGCATCTTAAAGAGGACAACACCAGTGTCAAGATGTAGCTGAGTTCCTTGTAGTATAAGGATTATAATATCAAGTACAGGTGAAATTTGGTGCAAAGTCGTCATACAAGTCCACCCAGCTTTAAATGGGTACCTGACTTTATTTAAGTTGGGGAAGTAAAAAAAAAGGCGGATGGCCGTTGTGCTAACCACACAATCCCTTTATATGCTGAGGTTATAGAAACAGATGAGTTTTACACTTCATCTGCCCGATGGCCCGTTAATTTACTTACTTCTTTACAAAAGTCAATAAGACAAGTAAGCTTTTTTTTATAATTTGGTGCACTAATCGGCAATAAACATACATAACATTACTTGATATTATAAATCCACAAGATTTTATTCGAAGAAGAAATGTTTACAAAATAGAAATGTTTTATAATATTAGGCTTGGCGTGGAAGCAACGCGAATATTTGTATGGGGCGCCATGACACTATGACTCACTATGAGGCTGTATTTTAGGCAAAGAACGTGGACGTGGTTATATGAGGTTATAACTTAAATAAGTCATGATATTTATAAACAGCTATGAAATAGTAGTCTAAATTAGCTAAAATATTGTTTCATCATTTAATATTGTGGTTTTCATAAGGCCATTAATGGTTAAGGCTGAGCACTAAGTGTTAAGACAAGGCTTAACTTAAGCCTAAACATAAATAATGAAATAAAAGAAAGCTGAGAAATTAATTTTTTTATCAAGAGTTAAACTTTTTTTTATTTGAAAAATGTATTTATAATTATGAATTAATGATAATTTGATGGCTGAGTAAAAGCTTTTTGCTACATAGACGACATAGTACTTTTATTCATAATTAAATGCTTATGTAAACTAAAAGAAAATTTTTTTACAATGCATTAAGAGAAATAAAATAGGTAAAAATACTTTTATTTGATCACAATTAACAATTTGTTCGTGCTATTTGGGATTGGGGGGGGGGGGGGGCAGATGGTAGTGCAGTGTTGGCAACTTGACTTTTAACCCGCCAGAGTAAAATGTGCGGTCCTTATGCATGTTGAGATTCTCTGTCAATGGTAATTTTCTTTATTTAGTTTTTCGTTATATTTTTTCAAATTTATTTTTAACTATTTCATTCGAACCTAAGGATATTAAATCAGTTTTATGGCTCGAGAATATTAGAGCTGCTTGACCTACGGGCAGATAAGACCTGATGGAGAAGTTCAAGTAATTTCTTTTGCTGGATTTTAAAAGAATGTTTACCAGCAGCGGCATTTACACACCTAAAAATCTTTGCTGCCAGCATGTGTCACTTTTTGGGTTCACATACATTTGTGATCAAGCGTTTTATTGTATGAAAATAAACAAGTCGAAGAACAGATCGATGTTGACTGACTACAATTTAAATGTAGCTATGCGAATCACAACCAGCCAACTGGTTCCACAGTTAACAAACATTAAACGAAATTGTGGAAAGTTACATTCTTCTCAATAATTATAATTGTACTCTATGGTCAGCTTGTATGTAAATTAAGTTCCTTTGTATTCATAATTATTACGACAGGTAACAATAAACTTTAGTTGAGAATTAATATGAATAGTAAAGTCTTATTACCAAATTAGTACTGAACTGATTTAGTTCGTATTTTTAAAATATAATGTGAATGTCAAAAAATGACAAATAGTGAAAATACATAGCTATTATCATTAGTCAAGGGTGGGGGGGGGGGGCTAGGGGGCTGCAGCCCCCCCCCCCAATTAATTCTAAAAATTAAATTCTATTCTAAAATATACTTCTTTATCACTGCGTTCCAATTTTTTCTTATAAAAATCTCTCCGCACAACCCCCCCCCCAGACCGCACAGCCCCCCCCCAACAAAATTCTGGCTACGGCTTTGTCATTAGTTCATATTGTAAATTATAATTGAAGTAGACAAAATATAAATGCGGCCCGCCGATAACAATTAAGTTTTCAATGTGGCCCTCCTTAGAAAACGTTTGCCCACCCCTGATGTACACAATAAGGACAATGCTTTCTCTATATGATTAAAGCTTTTTTTGCATTCATTAAAAATTTTGCCCATTTGAGCGAATAGGATTTGAAAAGAATAATTAATAAAATTTAACTAAAACATCTAATGCTAATTCAACTTTAATAAGGCAGGATGTGTGTCCTATACTTGCACATTCATAGACTGAGAAATGTGGCTATACTTCAACTTTTGATGACCTGCTAAATAACAACAAGCAATTAAGCCTGTTCCATTCTGGACACAGGACGTGTTAGCGCATTTTCGTGTTATGTATCAGTACGTTTGTTAGCTTTCAGTAAATATTTGTAAATTTTGGAAATGTTTATAAATTCAATTGTGTAAAAAAAATTATAAAGACGTTTCTTTATATTTGAAAAAAAAATTATTGTCTCTTAAATTCAACTACAAGTGGTTTTTGGTTACTGAAATAGGACTCACAATTGAAAACATTCGAAATTATAGTCATTTAATCGTCCGAAAACTCCGTCAATTGTTGCATAGCTCTGATACTTTCAATTAAACTCAGAACACAAGCTTACTATTTCATTTGATGAGTTTCTTAATAAATCTTGGTGAAACTACGTGCTGCAGTATTTCGCACCAAATGAATGGGTTATTGAACGTACAAGGTGTATGTATAATATATAAGCCCCTACAAAATGATATATACATCATGGGTCTAAGACTTATGGTTGCTTAGATATAGGGCGCTCCTTTGTTAATATAGCTTATATAGTAAAAAACGGTACTTAATATGCCCCCTTTTTCGGCCCTCAGAATTCAGATCGCAAAATGGACCAAATTCATTATTTGGCAGGCCAAGACCTACAAAATGATATATACATCATGGGTCTAGGACTTATAGTTGCTGAGATATAGGCGCTCCGTTATCAATATAGCTTATATAGTAAAAAACGGTACTAAGCCCCCTTTTACGGCCCTCAGAGGTCAGATCGCGAAATGAACCTTTGCTGCACACATGGCAGGCCAAGACCTACAAAATGATATGTACATCATGGGTCTAGGACTTATGGTTGTTGAGATCTAGGGTGATAACAGACAGACAAAACGGGGACAATAGAGCATTTTTTTTCGAAAATACTCTAAAAAATGAGAAACCTCTTTATGAGTGATTAAATTAGACATCATTTTTACTACTCATTAAATTACTGAGAAAAATGTATGATTTAAACAATATAACAGTATATACAAATAATATCAGTAATTTTGTGAAACGTACACAATCAAATTAATTGTATGTTCTAAACCACACATTTTCCCAGATAACATATAAATAGTGACAGTTAAAAAATAAAACATATATTTGCAATGTACACAATATATAAATTAATTAAAATTTCAAAAGTTGTGATAATTACACTGGGCACAGCCAAAAATCGTCAGGGATTTTTAACTGATTTAGACTAATTTTGGTGTTCTGAGTCCGAATATCACATTGATTTTGCTCGGTCAGGTCAACTTATTGAGATACAGCCATAGACCTACCTGACGAGCTATACGTATTCTAATATCAGTGGTTTTAAGTTCAATCATTTCTCTAAATTACCTGCATAAAAATTAGCAGCAAAATAATCACAATTATAAAAACAGACATAATTATATTCTATTTATAAATCATCAATCTGGATTTTCGCTTGATTATTTAATGCATCAGCACTTGATTGGGCACAGCCTCTAGTACCCCGACCTTCCATCTGCCGTCGTCCAGCTGCTCACTGCGAAGAAATTCCTGTACCAGCGTTCAGATCGTCCTGACAGCGACGATGAGGCCACCACTTTAAACGAGGGAGGAGATATAGAAGAGGAGTATGAATCACAAGATGGTCCGCAGCCGTTCTCACAATGTGAGCTTAATGATCTGGTTCGGGATCTCAGCTTGTCGAAGACTTCCTCCGAGCTGTTGGCCTCCAGACTCAAAGAGAAAAATCTACTTTGCAAGGACGCGCGTATCACTTTCTTCCGTAGAAGGCATGAGGACTACATGGGCTATTTCTGCCAGGCGGGAGACCTTTGTACTTCCGAGATGTCGCCGGTCTTCTTGATAAACTAGGCGGTCCTCAATACGACCCGAGAGATGGGCGACTCTTCATTGACAGCTGCAAGCGCTCTTTGAATTGTGTACTTCTTCACAACGGGAGCCGGTTCGCCTCAATCCCCCTTTCGCACTCCACAACTCTTGAAGAGAAATATGAAGCAGTGGTGGATAAATACAAACTGAATGAATTTGAATACTTTTATTTCTTGAGTAAAACGGAATAAATCGATTGGGGTTTATCAGCTGATGATCTGCAAAAATGTGTTTTTTTTTTTACAAAAAACTGATTTTTTTTTAAATTTCTGTAGCAAAAAATCCTGACCTGATTGAGCGAAACCAAGGTCATTTTCGGACTCAGAGCATCAAATTTAGTCTAATTCAACTAGAAAACCCAGGACGATTTTCAAAAAAATATTTTTTTGTTGCCACGTGTTATTTTAAACATGGATTAGTCTGGCTTTAGTTAGCAACTATCTGCTTAACTGTGCCCATGATTCGGAATGAATCACTGCATGCATGGGCGTTTTCTTGGGGGGGGGGGGCGTTTCCCTATTACATTTTGAAAAAATGTCATATAAGAGGGGGCGTTTGCTCCCCACCCCCTTACATTTAAAAAAAAATTCATAAGTTGTTATTTGCCCCCCCCCCCTGGAAAAATTCCTAGCGACGCCCATGACTGCATGTATTGCCAATGGAATAGTCAGATTATGTTTGTTCTTTTGCCTTGGCTGGAAATCAATCTTCTACAAAGCTACTATTGGTTAATGCTTGGATACAATATTTATGTGTTTCATTACACTGTATTGTGTCCTTTCCGACTAAATGTTAGTAGAGTACACGTCTTTTGGTATGTATCCATGGTACAGCATGTTATACTCACTGTTTACATTGTTCCGATCTTGTTGATTTGGTTTCGAAAACGAAAATCGTTTCATACCATCAATATCAAATAGTTAAAATATCAGATATGCATGTCCTACAAGAGCAACATGCCTTTTTCACTAGAAAATCAAATTTCCTTAATAAAACAGCGAATAAATGTCATCTAACTCTATATAAGTTATTGATATAAATAGTTAATTTGTACGACCGACTTGTGCGCATCGAGTCGCGCGCGCAGTCATGCACAGTCAAACAAATCTATTTTTAGCAATTTTCGAAAAAAAAATGCTCTATTGTCCCTGTTTTGCCTGTCCGTCCGTGTACACCCTAGATCTCAACAACCATAAGTCCTAGACCCATGATGTATATATCATTTTGTAGGTCTTGGCCTGCCAAGAAATGACTTTTTTTCATTTCGCGATCTGATCTCTCAGGGCCGTAAAAGGGGCCTTAGTACCGTTTTTTACTATATAAGCTATATTAATAAAGGAGCGCTATATCTCAGCAACTATAAGTCCTAGACCCATGATGTATATATCATTTTGTAGGTCTTGGCCTGCCATGTGTACATCAAAAGTTCATTTTGCGATAGGACCTATGAGGGCCGGGCTTCAGGGCTCCTAAGTGGCTTATATATCATATATACACCTTGTACGTTCAATAACCCGTTCATTTGGTGCGAAATACTGCAGCACGTAGTTTCACCAAGATTTATTAAGAAACTCGTCAAATGAAATAGTAAGCTTGTGTTCTGAGTTTAATTGAAAGTAACAGAGCTATGCAACAATTGACGGAGTTTTCGGACGATTAAATGACTATAATTTCGAATGTTTTCAATTATGAGTCCTATTTCAGTAACCACAAACCACTTGTAGTTAGATTTAAGAGACAATAATTTTTTTTTCAAATATAAAGAAACGTCTTTATAATTTTTTTTTTTTACAAATATATGCATTACACAATTGAATTTATAAACATTTCCAAAATTTACAAATATTTACTGAAAGCTAACAAACGTACTGATACATATCACGAAAATGCGCTAACACGTCCTGTGTCCAGAATGGAACAGGCTTAATTGCTTGTTTGTATTTCTTCCTTAGTCAATTAACACTAGAACGACGGATTATCCGAACTACCTTTAACGACTAAAGCGGTCATTTTGACCGCGGTAAGCAAATAACAAAGATGTCATATAATAATTATTTTTATTCTGTGTAACAACCAAAGAAACAATATCTATAGAGAAATAAACAGTATTTTTCAAAAAAATATACGTAAGAAAGGGGTGGGCAAACAACGGCCCGCGGGCTGCATGCGGAGTATATTATGCGGCCCGAACACGATTCCCATGTCGATGTTAATTCTCTTTGTTTAGATTTTTCGCTATGTTTTTGAAATTTAATTTGAATCTAGTTTTAAAGCTCCAGAATATTAGAGCTGCATGACCTATAAGCAGATTATGACCGGAAGGAGAAGTTCAAGTCAGTTCTGGAGTTTCCAAGATGTTTGCCAGCAGCGGCATTTCCACACCTAAAATATTTTGTCACTATTTGGGTCCACATACATTTGTGAGCAAGGGTTTTCTTGTATGAAATAAACAAGTCTAAGAACTGATTAATGTTGACTGACTGCAAATTAAAGTGCAGTCATGCGAATCACAACAGTAAACTGGTTCCACAGTTCAAAAACATTATCCCAAAATTGTGAACAGTTACATACTTTGCATTAATTATAATTATACTTTGTGATCAGGTTGTATGTCGATTATTTTCCTTCGTCTTCATAATTTGTATGATAAGTAACTATAAACTTTTGTTGAATAATTATGAATAGTAAGTTTTATTACCAAATTAGCAACTGATTAAGCCTAAATTTCAAAAAACAATTTGTGTAATAGAGTGTGAATGTGAAATATAATGACAAATACGTGGTTATTATCGTTATTAGATTTTCATACGTTGTAAATTGTAATTGAAGTAGACAAATTATATGCGGCCCGCCGATAACAATCACGTTTTCAATGTGGCCCTCCTTAGACAAAGTTTTGCCACCCCTGACGGAAGTAATCACACTCTGTTCATTAGTCATCTTGTGTTTTGTTACTACAAAATGAGCATTGAAGGCGAGTGTTACTGCTTGCTCCACTTTTCACAGGGATGCCTGCTTTAATTTGCTTTTTGTTGCACATCAAGGCGATCTCAATTCGTGAACAAGGTTCAAAATATAAGACCGCCTAGAAATGCTGGAATATATGCATAATCGAAATAACATAAATGTGTTTATAGCCGTAAAGTCCAGAACATTGTAGACTGGCTATCTTCGTGATGCTGATCTTCTTGTGTACAGGCGGCTTATTTGGTCCAGAACGTCCACTCCACACTTAGAAAAATTATAATATTACAGTTTCTGGAAGTTTTTTTTTTTGTTTCACCAATTTCAATATGTTTGTGCAAGGTAATCATAATGCAGATATATTGTTTTGGCTTTCAGAAGTTTTTTTTTTCAATTGACAAGTACTTTTGAAGAAAAACGTTCTGGAGTCAGCCCTGTAGCGTGAAAAATCTACAGGAGGGGCCAGGCATTCTACAGCAGGGGCCAGGCAATAGCGGGGGAGGGGGTCAGGTAATACAATTTACTAAGTAGAACAAATAAGCAGGGGGGGGGCCAGACAAAACGAGGGGGGGGGACGGTCCCCCCTAACCCAGCCCCCCCTTCCCGAAAGCTAAGGGCCTGTCTGGAGTTGTGTCTTTACAAATTGACTGGCAACTCTCTTTGATTCTGCCTTATCGCACCAACGATGGATGTGCTTTTGGCAACAATATGACGTCAATCTTTCGATATTACTAGATATTAATCTGTATGGCGGTCATTATGACCACTGCATTCGTTCTAGGTATAACTAGGTACCACAAACTGGCTCAAAATCGTGGTTTTGCGTCACTGTAGTCAATATTTGGATAGTTTTAACTTAATGATTTCTCTACTTAAAACTGGTCAAATCTCATAAACAATTATATCATTTTAAACTATTTTGTAAGCCCTACAATAATATGTAAATTTTAATTACGTAGATTTAGAACAAAAGGTTACATTTTTAAAATGAAAACCATCACCGAAGTCACTTTTTACCGGCCGACGCGCGATCTAATTTGACTATCCTAATTTCAATCTCCGTGCGATTCTGGGCCATTCGTCCTACAGTAATGTCAAATATATCAATGTGTGCGAAAATGAATGCCCTTTACAACCATACTAAACATTTAATTAAATTATATTTAACAATATATTTAATATAAAACAATCATAATAAAAAGTAAATTATTATTTGATTTTTTAATTTTGTAGGTTTTTCTTTAGTATCATTAGAAAGTTCGTCCATTTCGCTTTTAAAATGTTATAATAAAACTTAATTTGTAAGCATGGCCCAAAAGCGCAGAGCGCTAAGAAATAGCATATAACACACATTTTTCACCCATTCTTGCGCGACCGGGAAAATGGCCGACAATCAAGTTAGCAACGCTACACCAGTCACAATGAATTGAACTTTATTGGGACTTGAACACCTAGTTGGTAAGTAAAAATGATAAAAACTTGTAGATAAATATTTACATTATTTGTTCCTTACTCTTTTAGCTTTATATTTCATTGGAAATGTTTATTGTTGTAGTTATAATAACTTTAATATGATAAACCTCGAGGCCATTTTGATGCTTTTGTACATTGAACGATACCCCTCAAGTTTGCGGACACTTCTATTTTTTTCTGGCTATTTTTTTAGAGAGATAATAATATTTTCTAAGAGATAACATATTCAAAATTGACTAGTATATATTTTTTACCGTTGTTAGATAGTTTTATTGTCTCAAATTTAAACAAATATAACAGGTCACGTGGTCGATAATTGGTTGTCAATGTAAACATATAGTAGATTGTAGGCCGACCGAATGAACATAACTATTATTGAATGGATATTTTTTCAATTATTGTTGTAATATAACTGTGTATGTTTAGTATATGCTTAAATTCACTATTATTTAAGTCAGAACCATTTTTAAATGTCATAATTATCCTTATCAGACGGTGTACAACTCAATACTTTATAGAAGATTTCTGTGCTAGTTGAAGGGATACCTTTATTGCCTTGTCTACTAGACTAGCAATACATGACTTCTTCAACTCTGGTTTTGAAAGAGGAAAATGGCAAGTCATGGACTCATGTAACTATTACGCCTGTATTTTTTTTTATTAAAATATTTCTTAGCCACTCATGCGTTTGTATTGTTATTAAGTATCTTATTATTAATATTAGTTCAGTTTGAGTATTATTGACGTTTGAACATCTTTTAGCTTTAATTAAACATGGTTCTCACAAATCCAAAAAAAAAAAAGAACTGGTAATTAAGTTAAGTAACACATAGAAAAGACTTTTATGTGTTTAAATACCATATCAGCAGTATATTATGTAACTTATTTGGACCAATTTTGAATGTGGGTTATATATTTTAAAGCCTAGCAACTTTTAGAGTGAATAAGAGAAATATACACAGTCCCCTGAAGGAGTCTGTTCTTTCAAAACTACAGAGATTAACTAATGAACTTTTCATTCATTTTTTTTAATTTATATATTAAGTAAATAACAGACATTCAAACTCTTGATAAACAAATAATAACAGAGAAATAGATGAAAACATAATAAAACATGTAAAACAAATAAAACTTTTAATGGTAGGGTCAGCCCCGTAGCCAGGGTTGGGGGCGCTGTTGGGCCGTGCCCCCCCCCCCCCCGGCTAGGTGTGGAGTGCCCCCCCCCCCGCTTAAAAAAGAAGAAAAAGAGGAAAAAATATAGAAAAAGGAAAGGTGCCCCCTTGCTGGGTATTGGTGCCTCCCTGCTTACTTTGACCTGGCTACGGGCCTGGGTAGGGTAAATAATTGGAAAAAATGTTCTTGATGAAATAGTAGTACTATATCAAGAAGAAATTAGAATTAAAATAACTAAATGATAAACAAAACAGTAGATTATCTCTAAGTAAGCATGAATTGAAACAAAACAGATGTGTTTTGAAAAGCTCCAGAAATAAACCTTTATTACTATGAGAGGTATTGAAAGATGAAATTAAAAAAAGAAGAGAATGAGGCTGATCAACAGTGCAGGATTTATATATAACCTACACAAGCTATAGCTTAGGACCCCCCACTTTTTTAGGAGGCCCCCAAAAATTGTTAGAGTGAGCAATTGTCATATTTATTTAAATATTTGACACTGCCATTTAATTTCTGGAATTATAAAGGGCCCCATATCCCAAATGATGGATGGCCGAGTGGTGTAGATACTCGACTGTCGACATGTTATCTGGTGCAAAGTCGTCCCATAAGTCCACCCGGCTTTAAATGTGTACCTGACTTAAGTTGGGTAATTAAAGGCGGCTGGGCGTTGTGCTAACACACAATCCCTTCATATGTCGAGGTTATAGAAACAGAAAAATACTAAACTTCATCTGCCCCGATGGCCCATTAGGGCTAAGGGAACATTTCTATATCCCAAATAGCTTAGGGCCTAATGACGTCTAAATCCGGTCCTGCTGATCAATTAAATGGTACATTAATAACTCATTTAAATGGTATATGCTTACATTAACTTAAAAGTAAAATTACTTAAATTTCGAATGTTGCACTTATTTAGGTGAGCTCCTGTAGTGGTAAAATGCGTAAATTATTTGTTAGCTTTCCATGACTTATGAAATAATTAGAATATAATTGAAATGTATGCATCTAATGTTACGGTTACTATTGTTACTAATATAACTTTTCAAATAATACTTAATAGCGGATTTTTCCCTAATGAAAAGTATTTTTATTGTTTTTTTACATGCATGGATTTATCCATCCCTGTACTGTATATATAAAAGTAATTGGTCTAACGACTATTTTAAAGTTAAGAACTATGTATATCCTACATTTTCATATATAAATGTTGAATATATACATAACAGTTCGTTTTTTGTGATTTTTTGAAAATGACAATTTTTTTAGTTTTTTATTACCCCACCTATTTCTAACCTTTATTATATTAATCACAAATAATATTAAGATATTATGACTAATTGAATGTATAGAGCTTAAGTTACCCTACAGATTGATGTAATTAGTTCTTATGTGTGTTGATTACAAATTTTATTATGATTTTTTGAAATGTCACGAATTTTGAAAATTTATCTCCCTTTTTATTTTTTCTAAAAAATGATGAAAACCCATTTTCAGTGCTATAAATTTTAATGATATTATAATTTTACACCTTTGAAAAAAATTGAGTTTATTCTATGTATATTTGTGTTTGTATTGAATGTAAATGATTTGGTGTACAGGAAATACTTTTGCAGTTAACGCTTGGCAAAAATGGCACTTTTGAAGGTGTTGTAAAAAAATGAAAAAGTCACATTTTCAAAAATTTATATCTCTTAAACTATTTGAGCTATAGTAATAAATTTGATGTCCACCATCTTAGATTCTCCAGTTCTTGCAATATTCATGTTGAAAAAAGCTGTGAACCCAATTTAAAAAATCAGTTTGTGGTACCTAGTATAACTTGTTTTTTGATTATTATAAAACCAACAATAAAAATCTTCTACAATTTTAACAATGTTATAAAGATATGTAAAGTAATAAAATTTCAATAGTCTGGCATTAGCCAATTAGAAGTAATTAATCCGCAAAGTAGCGTTGCGGTCAAAATGACCGCTGTCGTCGGTCTAGTGTTAATATTTCTTAGAATCAAGAAAACTAACTATTCTTTAGTATTATTTAAAATGGAAAAAAAAAAAACCCAACAAATCGACATACATTAGAGATTATGATATCAAAATAATTAGCACTTGTGCATAAGTGTTCAAATAAGTGAAGCTTTTTTGAGTCCTATAAAGACTAGTCAGAATAAAGCCGAAGTATGCACAAGCACTAGAAAACTGAATTCTATTAAGAATAAAAAAAATTAAAATAAAAATATAAACAAGAGTTTATTAAAGTGCACTAAAATTAAAGAAAACAAACAACATAACCCCTTAAATGATACATTTACCAACCAAAAATTACGTTAAATAAAGGTGAATATACAATATACTTGACTAAATGTGTCTTTACATTTGTTTTTAAAAATTAAAATAAATAAATATTTTATACATCTAGATGGGCGTCCACCCTTCTATTATTATTTACCTTAATTTTTGGCACTTTTATATTGAAATAATTTCCAAAGATCACAAGGAAAATTAAATATATACTTTCCAATAAAGACAGATTCGTACTAACGAGTGATACCATAGTAAGAATACAAAATATTTAACTGTTCTCTACACACAAATGTCTTTATTTTTGACACTGCGTTATTTATTGCAGTAAGTTCTCAACTATCTCAAGGGCGTATTCCTTTAGACCATTTGCGAGTATACAAGCCACGGTGAATAGTCTGATAACCATGCGTATCTATAAACTCTGTTTCTATCACTGTCAACTATAAAATCATACATTTTATCAGGGCTCACGAATCAGCTGCAATTTCAACTCATTTGAAAGGTCGTGTGTCAAGACATACCTTCCAATATCCCATATAGGATATGAAGAAGTGACAGCGACAATCAGAATAGAAACAGTTGCTTCGGTTGTGTCTGGCTGTTGAACTTGTACTTTTGTCCTCAATGATAAGTCAGATGCTGCAGACGCCCCAAAGTCTTCGGAATCCCACGGTTGCTCGACTTTCCGTTGTCTTGAGCCTGTAAAAAAATTCTGACATCCATCTTTTTATATTAGTTTTTTTCAATGTCTGAATAAATTTAAGATAAATTAAACAATCCACTCAGTGGCAGACGATTAAAAACAAACAAAAGTTGCCAGATAATGTCAAAAACTTTTTCGAATGCCAATTCAAGTTATAGAAGGCCAAATTAACAAAAATAATTAAAATCGTAACATGCTTATGCTTGTCAAAGTTTTTGAATTTTCAAATGCATTTATTTTTGTCAATATAAATAGGCCTAATTACTGAAACATTTATGCTACAAGTCTCAAATTATGTTCATCTTTTCACCTGAACGTTTACATTCTTTTTCCGAAAATTAATGATGTCCCCATTGTAAGCTTCCAAATGTAAAAAAAAAATCGTTGAGATGAATAAATTGAACAATCTTTGATGACAATATGATTTAATTATTTATCTGTTAAGCATATTGCTCAAATTTTTTGTAAGAAATGGCGGGATTTCTAAATATTTTTAATGGGGCCTATACAAAAAATGTTTCACAGACTGATTGAAGTAATAATACTTAGCCAAAATATTATTCTATGTAGGACTTTGTAAAGTCTGAGCTTCGTTCGTAGGCTAAAGCTTTGATGGTCCAAATTCTGTTTAATTTAGCTATAGCCGCCATTGCGGATTCAATCCTGGCCGGAATATCACACATCGCAGCTTTCGTTTTTGGATAAAATGGTTCCAAGGTCTTAGAAGTTCTGTACTTCCTACAGCTTTTGATGGTTCATTATGAAATTTGCACTTTTAGCATCTGTTGTGTTGACCATTATCTTGCTTTTCTCTGAACTGATTTCCATTCAGTATGCGCCTGCATTATCTGCACGTTTGTCAGTCAACTCTTGTTGTTCACTGTTGCTCCAGGCCAGAAGATCTATATCATCAGCAAATCTTAGGTCGCATAGGTGTCTTCCCCCAATCGTAATGGACGTGAGGTATTCAGTGAGTACTTATTGCATGATTTTCTCTAGGAAGATGTTGAACACAGCTGGTGAAAGAATGCAGCCTTGACCGACTCCATGGTTATCCTGAAGAAGTCCTCTTCATAGCCATTGAGTTGGACTGTACGATTCTCCTGATTGAGTGCATCGATCACTTGTACCAGTCCGTTTTCAATGTTATAGTTTCTCATAACTTGACTGAATTCCTCATGCCATACTCGATCAAAGGCTTTCTTGAAGTCTATGAAGTTATGATGAAGCTCGCGTTGGTTTTGTATGTGTTTTTCTATTAGCATGTTACAGTTGAAGATCTACTCGATTGTCCTCCTGCCTGGTCTGAAACTTGCCTGTTATTCTGCCAGTAGTTCCTCAGCTATTGCTTTGCTTGAGTGATTGATGAAACTAATAGTCCTGTAGTTCTGACACTGTTTTAAATTGTTTTTTATAGGCAATGGTATGATGAGACTGGATCCACTCCTTGGGCCAAATTTTATTTCCCCATATTTTCTGGCATATTGGTCATTGCCGCACTTTCCATGTTTTAGCAGGTGAGCAGGAATGTTGTCAACCCCAGGTGACTTACTGTTGAGGACCCCTATGAGGGTGCCCTTGGCTTGTATCTAGAAGTATGAGGGCCGACTCAGTGATGACCCGTATTTCTATTTGTGTTTCTGACACACACAGTCTCACCAGTAATTAGACGTACAACACGGGACGATAATCAATTCGACAAGTCGTGTGTAACAACAAGATATATTTATTCACATAAAGACACTAGTCCGTAATGGAAGCTGGTGGCTAGTAAAAGTGCAGCAAAGGTAATCCAAAAACAACAGTAAAAATAATAATCCAATATAAAATGAATAATCAAAGGGACGTTATCTCTCTCTCTCTCTCTCTCTCTCTCTCTCTCTCTCTCTCTCTCTCTCTCTCTTATCTCAATCAGAGCCACATAGATCGACTCTCTTCTCAAAAACCACTCAGTCGAATCTCGACCGGTCACAACTAGGACCCTCAGTCGAATGTCTCAAAAACCACTGTCTAACATTACTCCTATGCTTTTAGTTAACTCACACACGGGACTTTGACCAATCTTTTAACGACGCTCCTCTCCCTGTCAATCACAGGGGGTGGCTAAATCCCCGCCCTAGATGATTGGGGGGGGGGGAAGGTACGTCATACCGCCAAAAGACGAAAGTAACTGGACATCTGAACGGGTCTTTTTCCCTTTGAAGATAGCCGACCAGGGAACAGTGGTCAGAGAGAATCCCGAGCGGAATTTAACGTCTTTTTGTTAGTTTCTTTAACGCTCGTCGGCATGCGACCTTTCATCCTAGAATCTGTGGTATGACGCAATTACGGGGGTGGGGTAAAAGGGATGGTGGGCGGGAGAACTGGAACGTATACTTCTATACACTACATAATATACATTTTAATATTATTAGGGGGTGGCCGGGTGAGTCAAGGGTCAAAGCAAAGTGGGAATGGTTTCGACAAATTAATCACAACCCGTGATACTTACCCCCTTTTAAATTTTCTTAATGCTTCTTCCACCTCAATAAGTAGCACTGGCAGTTTATCAGTCTCTTTGTTTTGTTGTTTGTTTGGTAATATTCTTGTTATCTGTATTGATCTTTTCTAGTTATAGAGCACTGTGATGTACTCAGTCCAACGACTGAGTACCGATGTTTTTTTCTCTGAGTAGCTGACTAGTGCTGTCCTCAATTATTGCTGCGTTTTCTTAATGTTTCATACGCTTTTTTTTTTTTTACTATTGCTGGCGGTAAACTATGTGTGGTTTGGTTGTCGATCTAGCCTTCTTTAGCCCGCCTCATCTCGTTCCTTATCTTTGTATTTATTTGCCTCCAAAAACAGAGTGCGATGGAAAGTGGTTGCAGAGGCCCTTTGCTCCACAAGGAGTTCAAGGAATTAACTGAAGTAAGTCACGTATTTACTTTCAAATATGATAGATACTTTATTTAGTTAATATAATGAATTTAGGTGATACAATATATTTAATAGCTTACTTACTTGCTTAATTTCTTAGACTCCTAGCGGGGCAAAGGACCTCAGCAATAACTCCAGCGTACTTCGTATAGGAAGAAGACCTATTTAAATTTGCCCCATATGATATTTGCATATAATAGTACACATTAAGGATACAATTATTTAAATTTCAATTCAATTTTTCTAAGGTATGGAAAATATTAGTTACTATTCCTTTTTTTTCATTGACTTAATTGAATGCTTAGTTTTGTATAGTTTGATTTTATTTTCTTGTAATAATGAAAACAGATTTGTAGAGCATTGTCCGCCCATAACGAATGCCTCAAGCAAACTACAGGCCACGGAAATTAATGTCAGAACATTATAAAAAACAATTTAGTTATCAATAGATATTAAGCGAATGCAGATTTTGAAACGTAGAATTAATCCACAGAAACGATTTTGATCTCAAAATTTCATAATACCGGAAGTTGCAAGCTCAACTGAATGAATTTATCGTCTGAATATTATGCATCAGTGGATGATAGACTTCTTATTTTACGAGTAGAAAAGACAATGTTAAATGAATCATAAGAGTAAACTTTTTTCAAACTGGTCAAAAATTGAAATAATACTTTAAAACCCTAAAAGGTTTTTATGATCATTGTGTTCGTTATTATTATACTCAATAATAATTATTAACAAATAAATTGATAATATCAACTTTACTGTTACAGCAGACAAAATGTGTTCATGTGACGAGAATGAAACTCATTCTAAAGACTCACCCTAAATGAAAGAATCTCACAATATCTTTTTACAAAACGTATTTTACATGAAATATCATACGACATCATTTTAAAAAATCTACCTCAGATGTATGAATCACATGATATCCGGTTACTAAACTTACTCTCAGGTCAACATTATGAATCGAGTCAGGGTGAAGCAACATGTATGTCTCCAGACAGTCTAATAAAGTCAGACGAATGTTTGCTGGATGAACCTCACAATGATATCCGACGTCTCATGCCTGTTATAGCTTCAAAAGAACCATTTAATTACAAATTGAACACAAGGATCACGAGCAATATTAAATATAAAAGTATGAGCAAAAATGAAATAAAAAATCTAGAGGAAATTTTAGAGGATACAATAACAGAACCATTTTCTCATCAAACAAACCGATTATTATTTTTAGATTATTTGCTAAAATCAGATGAGAATGCCAACAAAAAAGATCAGCAGAATGTTCGATTTAAGAAAGTCAGACAAAAAAGATGTCACCTAAACATTTTTAATAAAAGACTTACAAGAATTTGTAAAGTTAATAAAAATATTCGACAATTAAACGGAATTTTAAGCATAAAGAAAATAAACCCAATTCATAAAAATGGAAATATTGGACACCGAGATATGAAAACCACGTACATTAAAAGTGCCGTTAAAATTAACTTGATCTCATCGAGTGTATCAGTAGAAACCGAAAAAATTACTCGATCGACATCTAGTGTTACCTGTGATCAGCCATTGTCGGACAGTTCCAGTGCTGCTTGCGATCAGCCAATGTCGGACATTTACAGTGCTGCTTGCGATCAGCCAATGTCGGACAGTTCCAGTGCTGCTTGCGATCAGCCAATGTCGGACAGTTCCAGTGCTGCTTGCGATCAGCCAATGTCGGACAGTTCCAGTGCTGCTTGCGATCAGCCAATGTCGGACAGTTCCAGTGCTGTCTGTGATCAGCAAATGTCGGACAGTTCCAGTGCTGCCTGCGATCAGCAAATGTTGGACAATTCCAGTGCTGCCTGCGATCAGCAAATGTCGGACAGTTTCTCCCTGACCTTTTATTCTCCAGACTCACTTGAAAGCCGCAGTTCTCTAGAAAGTGGGAAAGAAGGTAAAGCCAACGAATTTGTTTTTCCTCACGAACAAACTATATTTTCAGACTATACCATGCCAGTTGGATATAATACTATACATCAAACTAAAAATGACGATGACGTTAAGGTAAACAACAATCTGCCTGTAAGAGTTGAAACCAAATGTTTTCATCAATCTTTTTTTCCATTATGCAGCAACAATTTAGACAAAACGGTACTCGATATATGTGATCGGCACATCTACCATAGTAACAGACAAATGCTATATCGAGACACCGTCAAGCCATTGTTAAACAACTCTGGTGGCGAAATTTGTGATATCTCTGTGTATGCACCACACAAATGTTCCACATTCCTCATAGCCGAACAACCTAACTTTGAAGAGAATGACTTTATGTTGGATAATGTTGAGAATAGACTGATATGCAATGCGGAAAATACTCACTTAACATCTGTCATTCAATCTATAAATTTAAAAAAATCATTTTTACAGGAACAGATAAATGAAGTGGCTAGTGAAAAAATACCAAAAGAGCTTGCGACCAGGAAGAAAGGATCTAAAATATTGTTGGATCAATCTGAAATTAAGAAATACGACGTGTCAGCTATTCAAGCGAAGGTAGGGAAATCTGAAATGTCCGTTGATCAAAGAGAAATACACGAGAGTGAAATGTCAGCTGCTCAGGCCGAAATATCATTGGATCAATCAAAACTAGATGAGTCTTTAGCAACCTTCGAGCATGTGGGGGATAATGATCGGTCTTTAATAATGGAAGACATAAACAGCTCAATAAAACTAAGTCAAATTCTCAAGAAAACACGAAATAAAAAAAACAATCAGAATATGAAAAAAACAACTTCTCAAAGTAGGTTACAACATACAGGGCCATTTGTTTGTCAACCAACCAGCCTGCCTACATGGAGTCTACAGGTTGATGATTTCTATTACAAGAAACGTAGACAAATGAAACATATGAACTTTTCAAAGTCTTCATTGATTCAATCATGTAAAAGTTTAATTCAACGTCCCCAGAGCAAGTCACGATTTATATCCAGTTTACCACTACCCCTGACACAGAAACCAATAAACGATTCAAACGATTACATATCATCAAGATTTCACAAATTAGGTAAGTAGGAAGTAATAAAATACACTGTTATTTATTTCTACCATTATATAGTAATGATGTATTTATAAAGCCTTCATTGATATTTAGTTCCACGGCCATCAAGTCATTACGTTACAAACTGTCACTATGTAACATTGTCATTAAGTGAGACTGTTATTAACTCTGATATTACAATACACTGTCGTTTAGTAGCACTATTATTTAGTAAATATCATTAAGTAACACCGCCATTTACTTTTGGTAATGCATTCATTAAGTAATACTATCAGTAAGTAAAATTGTGATAATGTAAACTTTATTAAGTGACACCTTCATTAAAGTATACTGTTACTAAATGACACAATCAATGCCAATCAGTAACATTTTCATTAGCTAATACATTATTAAGTGACACTGTCACAAGTATGGTGTCATTAAGTAACAATGTTATTCAGTAACATTGTCATGAGGTGACACTGTCATAAAGTGACACTGTCATGAGTTGATAAAGTCATGAAGTAACACTTTTATTGAGTAACGATGTCGCAAAGTGTGATTAAATAACGCTATGGTTGAGTAACAAGGTCTTCTATAAAACAGAAGAATAAGATATTCCTATTTTAAGGAAAATATCCTAAGGGTATAAAAAATCGACATATATTAAGTTAATCAATAGCTATGAGTTAATTAAAAATAAACTAATGCAGTAACATTGATTATGGCTTTTTTTTTAGTAATATTATCTTTTCATTAATGATGAATAAACTAAAAACAACCACAACACAAGACAATGACGATAATATTTTTATATCATCTCAAATCCGCAATTGTTTATCTAAAAGAAATTATATTTTACAGGGATGTCATGTAAATTCAGTTCAGCGAGATCACCGCCTAAATGGACATGTCCAAACATTGAATATTCTAAAAGATTTATTAAAAGTAAGAAAAGGACAAAGAGTGAACAGAAGTCGATTCCATCTGTAACATACATGATGAACTCCAGTAGACCAGGATGCCGATTGAAAACAATGTGTATGAGAAGAAATAAAGTGGGATTAGTAAGCACAAGATGTTTTAATGTGTGTCAGACACACGTGCCTGTGTTGGCCAGAAGTACACCAGAAGTATACTTAAACACAATAAACAACCAGCATGGTCAAAATAAAAACTTCACACAGTTCAAACATAAAAGAAGTATTTCAAAATATGTTCCGCACAATTTACAAACTAAACAATATCTGAAAGCTACAAGACAGTCAACACATTCTGTAAATGTGTATAGTAAATTTAAACCACCCGTTGATTTGTGTTATGAATCTAGTCCCCGCGTTAATGGTTGTCATAAATCTAAACCCTCTGTTAAACTGTATGATAAATCAAAACCCTCAGTTAATGGTTGTGATAAATTTAAGCCCTCTATTAAATTGTATGATAAATCAAAATCCTCAGTTAATGGTTGGGATAAATTTAAGCCCTCTGTTAAATTGTGTGATAAATCAAAATCCTCAGCTAATGTCTGTGATAAATCTAAACCCTCTATTAAACTGTGTGATAAATCAAAACCCTCTGTTAAGTTTTGTGATAAATCAAAACCTTCCTTTTATGTTCGTGATAAATCAAAACATTCAGATCACAAATCAAACTTACAAGCCAGTGCTAACAGTGCTAATACAATACAAAAGGATCCCTTTCGTACTAAAAGGTTGAGTTCAAATAGCAGCGAACTGCCCGGAGATAAAGATGTATTTGCTCGCCTCGCTGTATCTCATTCCAAATGTATTGGAGACACAAGCAGCTTGTGTTGCCAGCTTCTAAAAGATGTGTCAGAGTCGTCATGCAGTTGGGTGTTTGCTCAAGATGACATAAAAAATGTATGGGCTTTAAATAAGAAATTCTCGGACAAAACTTGTACTGAAAAAAAAAATAAAAAGGATGTAGAAAATGTTGGAATAAGATATACTTCTAGAAATAAAAACATTTTAGATATAAACAGTCTAAAGAGAGTAGTAGCTTGTGTGAAAGCGCTTATCAATAAACAGAACACTTTACTGAAAGCAATAGATGATACTATTGAATTGCTACAGCTTAAAGAACATATTTTGGACCCATTCAAGGCTTACGATGTACATTTCAATATGTCAGATAAAGAAACACTTATAAGTAAACAAGATCAATTTAAAAGGAGCGGAGAGAAAAACTCACAAATTGACAATGTTGATCAAAATTCCATTGACTCCCGTTCTAATGTTGCGTTAGGAATGTGTGAACCAGTTAACAAGAAACAGTGCAATATAACAAGATTAAGAGTAAACAAAAACACTTTTCAAGAGTTATGAAAATGAGATATTGTTTTCAACTATTTTATCGAAAAACTAATCAGACCTTAGTGAGGATAAATTTAAAAAGGTAACATTCTGCTCAAGTCTTAAACAATCTTGTAATATTGATTAGGAAGGGAAACATAACTCGTTCAAAAAATCTCAGCAAGGATCTAAGTGATCCAGTTGATTGAAATCTCTGTTATTAAAATGAACATATTAATCAGTTAGCTCAGGGGTTCTCATACTTTGCCCACTTCAAGTTTCAATGTGCAAGCAGCCTAGCGACAATGAAATAAAATCCGTAGTCTTAGCTAAAATTCACTTGTGGATTTTATTTACATTTTGAAAAGTATAAAATTTAATAAAGTTTACTTTGCTTATTTAAACTCTCGCACGAATTATCACAATTTAAAATATGCACATACCACTATGTAACACAACTTTTGTTCCTGGCATCTGAGTGTTATATTTCAACTACTTAAACTGTACAAAATTTGAATTTTTGAAATTCTTCAATATAAAGCTCTGTCCTATAAGCAAGCAGTAAATGTCTACCTTACCTTCAAGAGTTTTCTTGCAATTTACGCATGTGAAATGAGGTGCCTATGACTTTTCTTGATCTCCGACAGGCATGCAGAAGTATGCCTTGTAGACTTCGCATATCCTACGACATGCTATCACGGAATACGTTCTGGCTCTTTTCTATATAAATTGTCCACACACATAGCAAACTTCATGTGCTGGGTGCAAACAACCTCTTGCTGCTGTCTAAATGAATAATTGCTCTTTAAATACGATTTGTTATTCTATTACTCAGCAATATCATAAACCGCAATGTTGGTTCGAGTCACCTGTGCTTTTATACTTGTGTAACTACTAATGGACAGTCCTAGAAAGTTTTTAAGTTGTCATGAAAAAAGATTCTCGAAGACTACTCAGTACTGAATGCGAATCAAGAATTTTCCTGAAAACAGACAATTCTAGCAGTTCATGTTTATTATAGAAGACTAATAAGCATAGAATGAGAATAAAGAATTTTCAAGAAAACACAAATTTCAAAATATTATCCAAATCACAGAAACAAAATTTTTGTGGAACAATAGCTATTTTCTGTCTGTTTTAGACATAACGGATTAGGAAAACACACTTTGAAACCAGAAAAAAAGAGTTCAAATTTGTTACATAGTTTGACGTACATCTTTTGTAATATAATGCTAAAGCGTGTATATATATATTTAGTTTGTATATCTCTCTGTCTATATGTTTGGTATGTATGTTGTACTCATCAAACAGCTGCATGAATTAGATTGCGCCCAGCAGTGAACCAAACGTACATTTTGCTTCTGAGTATAACTTGTTTGAGAACCTCTGGCCTAGCTAATAAATAGAAAAACAACACGAGCATAAAGTGATTTGTCAGATGATTTACGTGTAATGAAAGTATATTTCTAAATTTTATTATTTATTGTCAATCTGTTGAACCAGTGTTGCTGGAGCTGGTATCTAGTTTGTGTAAGTTCATGAAAGCATGTTCCGAGAGGCTGTCTTAGAAGTAGTAAAGCCTAAATTTATATAAATAGCACGTCTAGTTCTGAAACAAACATTTTGATACTGTTAATAACAATGAAAAATATCTAAGAGCTTACCTATTAAATGCGTGTGCCTCCTAAAGCGCGTGGCCAAGTTCCAGGTCCTCAAATACTACTCATTGAGACCGCTACATTTGACACCGTACATTTGAAGGGTAGATGTACTAAGGTAGTGTAATTTGATAAAAAAAATTCGAGAAAAGAAAGATTATCTAGCTTCGAAAAAGTTGCGAAAATAATACCGTATATTTTCGCTCACATCCCAGAACTATGAAATAAATGAAATATTTGCTGATATGATTGCCAAATGAAAGTAGCCGCACATAAATGCTATCACACATAACACGCCTGATGTTCGAATATCAAAGTATGTAAATATTCTTAAGCATCAAAATATATGATTAACTCGCTTTTCGAGTAGTTCGACACTTCAGACGTTCGGCTTTTGAAAAAGAAGGGGGCGGCATTTTTACCCCCCCCCCCAACCCGGGCGACACAAAATCTATTTCTTTAAATTCAATATGTCTATTAAAGGTTTTATATAGGTTTTATTGAAATTTAAATAATTGATTGTTGATTTTTTTAAACTTTATGAAATTTAATTTTATTGCTATATGTTTGAAGTATTGCTCTTGTATTACAAAGATTTTACACTTTTTATAATGAATATAATTTATGAACTAATTCACTGGCTTGAGTTTCTCAAATTAATCTCATTTTTACAACGTTTTTCTTAACTTCACTTCTTGTCTGTTTGTTTGTTTGATTGTTTCTTTGTCTGTCCAGGAATTTGGAAATTTGGCAATCCAATTTGAGACCACTTTCCGATAAATCAGAAGCTCTTATAAAGTCTATACCATTTGACCAATTTATTCAGAAATTATTTTCTGCTTTTTAGTACGCAAGAAAAACGTTGTTTTTTATAAAATATTTTTTATAATGTAATTTTATTTGTGGCTGTATCAAATATTCAATATATATGACTGCTTGATCTATATCAGTGATTCTCAAAATATACGCTTCGCGATTCGATTTCGCGACATACTGGCTATGTAAAAAATACAATTAAGAAATATGAATAAAAACGTGCATATATATCATTTCCCTTTTCTTTGTAGATTTATAAATATTGTGATAGAGTTGTTAGTAATGTAGATTTATAAATGTTGTAACAGAGTTGTTAGTAATGTAGATTTATAAATATTGTGATAGAGTTGTTAGTAATGTAGATTTATAAATGTTGTAACAGAGTTGTTAGTAATGTAGATTTATAAATATTGTGATAGAGTTGTTAGTAATGTAGATTTATAAATGTTGTAACAGAGTTGTTAGTAATGTAGATTTATAAATATTGTGATAGAGTTGTTAGTAATGTAGATTTATAAATGTTGTAACAGAGTTGTTAGTACTGTAGATTTATAAATATTGTGATAGAGTTGTTAGTAATGTAGATTTATAAATGTTGTAACAGAGTTGTTAGTAATGTAGATTTAAAAATATTGTGATAGAGTTGTTAGTAATGTAGATTTATAAATGTTGTAACAGAGTTGTTAGTAATGTAGATTTATAAATATTGTGATAGAGTTGTTAGTAATGTAGATTTATAAATGTTGTAACAGAGTTGTTAGTAATGTAGATTTATAAATATTGTGATAGAGTTGTTAGTAATGTAGATTTATAAATATTGTGATAGAGTTGTTAGTAATGTAGATTTATAAATGTTGTAACAGAGTTGTTAGTAATGTAGATTTATAAATATTGTGATAGAGTTGTTAGTAATGTAGATTTATAAATGTTGTAACAGAGTTGTTAGTAATGTAGATTTATAAATGTTGTAACAGAGTTGTTAGTAATGTAGATTTATAAATATTGTGATAGAGTTGTTAGTAATGTAGATTTATAAATATTGTGATAGAGATGTTAGTAATGTAGATTTATAAATGTTGTGATAGAGTTGTTAGTAATGTAGATTTATAAATGTTGTAACAGAGTTGTTAGTAATGTAGATTTATAAATGTTGTAACAAAGTTGTTAGTAATGTAGATTTATAAATGTTGTAACAGAGTTGTTAGTAGTTTTCTCGATCCTTCAACTATACATATACATTTTCTTGCGACCCAGTTGAAATTCATTGGCGACAAACAATTTGATCGCGACCCACACAATCAGATTCACTGATGTAAATGTTCAATGGAAAATAGGAAAATATAAGTTACATTCAGCGCGGACCATCGGAAACTTCAATTCCGAGCCTAAAGGATGTCACCTAGGTTTTTTTTTTCTTGACTCAAAGTTTCATTTTCACACAAAGATACAGAACTCTTTAACTTATGGTACGAGATTGCAGGCTACTCTATCAAACACCAAACTATCAATTATTGAACAATTCCTATGTAACCTGGCTTAGCTGATGACAATTGATAGAGACCTGATGGGGTGAGCGAAAGTGAACTCCAAGAACTTATCACCAAAATTTTAAATAGTTTTTGCAGGTGTAATTTGGTGCAAAGTCCACCCAGCTTTAAAATGGGTACCTGACTTAACTTGGGGAAATAAAGGCGGCTGGGCGTTGTGATAACCACACACAATACCTTCATATGCCGAGGTTATAGAAACAGATGGATTCTACACTTCATCTGGCCCATTTGGCCCGCTAGGGCCAAGAAGGGAAACTTTACTTTTTTACTTACAATAAAGTGATGAACACTGGTTGGAAGTAAAGTAGTGATGAACACTAGTTGGAAGTAAAGTAGTGATGAACACTAGTTGGAAGTAAAGTAGTGATGAACACTAGTTGGAAGTAAAGTTGTGATGAACACTAGTTGGAAGTAAAGTAGTGATGAACACTAGTTGGAAGTAAAGTAGTGATGAACACTAGTTGGAAGTAAAGTAGTGATGAACACTAGTTGGAAGTAAAGTAGTGATGAACACTAGTTGGAAGTAAAGTAGTGATGAACACTAGTTGGAAGTAAAGTAGTGATGAACACTAGTTGGAAGTAAAGTAGTGATGAACACTAGTTGGAAGTAAAGTAGTGATGGTTACTAGTTAGAAGTAATGATGAACACAAGTTGGAAGTAAAGTAGATGTAGTAATGAATGGAGAAAGACTGCAAGAGGTGGACAGCTTCAGATACCTGTGCTCCACGACCTAATTATCTAATTTTATCCGTATTTTGCCTTTTCTTCGATGATTTGAAGAACTGTATTTGTTTTTAATAAAGTGCAAAGAATCTTTCTAATTTAAGCTTAATACATGCAAATTCTATATGTTTTGATTTTTTGTTTGTTTTGAGAGCCCATATTAGCGAACATAAGCTATTGCATCTTGAGCGTACTCATGCATATGTCGTGGAATGTCTGTATATGAAAATGACAAAATTCTTAGTCTGTCAATGTTAGTTTAAACGGATGAATAGCAAATATTCTGTTTCAATTTTTACATGCATATCTAGAATGTATTGGTGAAAACAAAATGACGGCTTTTCAAAATGTGATAGTCTTCATTCTGCCTTTTTGATAGTGCTACATTTCTTATTTGTTTCTCCTCCACTGAATAATTGTATCATTCTAACATTGAAGTGATAGCCAAGGCGCTATTCCAATACATGATAGGGCATCATTGCGACGATGAGTTTCTGTGACTGTTGTCAATTAATCCTTTCTCCGATGCAGAACACCCCCCCCCCCCGCATTAATCTCAAACTATAACTATTGCCACTTCATCAATAATTGAAGTACAGGTTCTCAATCAGGTATCTAGTCATCATAAATAACAATCATATGTGTATAAGATGAAATCATGTCAATAGCGGTTTTGAACCAAGGCACTTCATTATTTTATTCATGAAGAATTTCTTGCAGTTGTGTAATGAGCGACCATTTTATGTCAGATGCAGTTCAACAGTGTATATTTCATTCATCATTATCATCACTGTAGAAATTCATTTGTAAGAACTTATGTTGGCAATCTTGTCAATCCTCATCAACTCTATCCCTGTAATATTGTGCCACATGTCACCAGCACGCTAGTCTTCAACAAGCCAACCTAAAAAATAACACATGCCATTTCTGTCTCAATCGTCAAGGGAGATGATTACTTCCAAGTCATAAAAATGTTCAAGAATACGGACTCCTTTTCGTCATTTACTAGTAAACAAAGTCCCGGTACCCGGACCGGCGAGTAGGCACACAGTTGTAGTTGAAAATGGTGATATATATATATATTTAAGCGCGTTAACAATCAGTATATAGACAAAAAATAGCATACCTATGTACTCGAAGTGTCCCCAAAGGACGAACAGATTATTGTAGCCAAAATACATTTGAGAATAAGGGCACTTAATAGTACATTAAATGAAGTTCATATGTTATATAGTTCATCCCAAAGAAAATAATCCTCATCAACGGTACAGAAGCTTAACAAAAACAACCCCCGACGATTAAACTCTAAGCCAATCATTCAACTATAGCCTACATAATTTGCACACACAAAACCTTATCATTGATAAAGCTTGATTCATTCATAATACTTTAATGAACTCCTTTCCAAACGGTTCTTCATTTTATGTTTTTGATGATCAACATGACGTATTTAATTAAAGACGCAAGTGAGTGCATGTAAGTTAAGCCAAACACTACATGTTTATTTACTGTCATACACATTGTAGTATAGTACAACATATCGTACTGAGAATTAACTAAGAAATTATTGCCAACCCGGTAGTGCAGAACCTATGGATTTTGGGGCCCGGTGGGCTTTGCCTCTTTGGGGGCCACTTCATTTTGACATTCGACACCATGAGATGAGAAAATGTACTTAATATTTAATGTAAAAAAAATTGGGGCAACGCCCAAGCTGGGGCCCGAGGGGACTTTCAAAATCGGACCCCCCTTCCACAAACCCTCTGTGTGAAGCCCCCGTCATAAATGTGCTAGTTTGCATTATCAACATTGTGTACGGCGCTACTCAAACTAAACCCTTATACAATTCATTTATGTGACGTAATAGTAAAAAAATGAAAAAAAAAATAATTGTGAGGTAGTTTTAGGTTAATGGTAAAGGGAATGATTGTACATTAGATATAGACATATTTTAGAATTAATAACAAACTGAACAATATCAATTTACATTATCTTGAGATATCTATAATACAAAATTCGTTTGTTTTAAAATTTAGATTGTGAAAAATAATACAGAATATTAATTGAACGATTTCTGTAGATATTTCTCCTATGATCGCTTCTTATTTAATAACAAATAGAATACCATAGGCAGGGGTGGACTGGGGAGTTCAAGCGGTCCGGGAAAAAAAAACGGCCCTATCTTCATGAATTTTATTTTCCTTGTGTATTTTTTCCATCCAAACCAGAGGGCCGAGGCCTCCAAAGTCATGGGTCACTTTACAAATTACATTATACAATAACAAAAAAAAAGATAAATCGCATATATAATTTATAATTGTAAATAAAATATCAAGAATGCGTCGATTCAAGTTATAAATCAATTTATTCGGACTCACTGTGATGGTGTTTATAGTATAAGCAACTTCTTTAAGCTGGGTACCATTAAGGCTACATGATCTATAATTATGTCATTATTCTGTTCACTTAAAACATCGGTTTCTGTTGACATAAGCATAAAAGCTTCAAAGTGTGTAGAAGACAATGAGCTTCGTATTTCAATTTAGAGAAATATCTCTCACAAGCTACTAGGGTAGTCAATAAAAGTTTATATGCACTAAAGAGATGCTTGTATGTTTGCCCATAGAAACTGTATTTATGTAGTACAGAAAAGCAGCAAACAGGACATTTTTTGAAAAATTTGCATTTTTTAAATTCCTCACTCTTATCCACAATATGGTCGTCCCAGAGTTCATTTGGCGAATCTTCTCTGACGCTGTCCTCTACTGAATAATCGAACATTTTTGGAGAAGGTATTCTTCGGGGACAGAATTTTTTAATTTGTCCCATTTCTGCGCAAAGTCACTTAGCTCTTCTCTGAGATTAGTCGCTGTGACGCTTTCGTCAAATTTAACGACAATACTGCTTTGGCGCTGCATCGCTGATGTAGCCAAACCTTGTTGTTTAATATCCTCAAAACTCTGTGGATCAAGACAGGCAATAACTGCGTATATGGAATCATGACTTTCAAATCGCTTTTCAATAGTATTTACAATTTTGTCCATGATGCAGTTATGAACTTCAATGCGATATTTGTCCGCTGCATTATTTCCTACTACCTCTTGCGTTCTTCTCTCATCAGACATCGCTTTTGGTTTGTGTAAACGTTTCTCTACAAAATTTTCCACAATGGTAATTTCAACATTTTCTTCTTCCAACTTGTTATTAGCCCAGGACACAAATCGTTTGGCACTGTCGAGAACACCATCGAAATCTCTTGAAATATTTTCTAACAACTTAACAGTACAATCTACATTACGGTATGCTTGCAGTGCATCCATTCCGGTGATTTGTAAATAATTAGAAAGCGATCCTGTGTGCTGGAATATTCTTAAGTATAGTTTTGCAGTGACAACCATTTCAAAATTGATAACCTTATCTCGTAAAGTTTGAGCTGTATCCCTGATTTTAGCATTGAATGCATCCGATTGTGCTAGTTCTTGTAACGTATAAATCAATTCAATGAGCAATGATGAGTTTGGATCATTAAAATTTCCAAATATTTTTAACGCACTTTCTTTGGCTAACCATCGCGTTTCACCAATAATATGTAATCTTTGGTGTCTAGATTTATGTTGGTGATCGACCCAAACATCCATTCTTTTATACGATTCTCAAAAGAACACCACACATGCGTTAAGCAGTTTAAATAGGCTAATTGAAGAGGTCGTGGTTTGAGTGGTATCACTTAGAACAAGATTCAAAACATGTGGGTAGCAACAGACATGAATCTGATTAGGTGCAACGTCACTCAGCCATTTAGTAAACCAATTGTACTGTCCTTGCATATTGGCTGCCCCATCTGTAGCATTACCGACACAATATTCAATATTTATATTACATTTAATGAGTTTCTCTTGAAATAATTCAAACATACCTTTTCCAGTAGAAGATGTACAGTTTGCGACGCATATCAATCGCTCATGAACTTTATCTGTTACATATCTTATAATTATTGAAAATTGGTCCTTCACACTTACATCCTGAGCTGTATCTAATTTATCTGAAAACATACCCGCAGATTTAATTTCCTCCGAAATGGTTTTCTTTGTTATTTTTCTTATTGCATCAATGATATAATTCAATGTCGTCTTCGATATGAGGGTACTCAAATTTCCTCTCCCTTTATTCGGCAAATTTGAAGCATGTCTGTCTTTCAGGCCCGTAGATGCGGGGGGGGGGCAGGGGGCCGGCCCCCCCTGCGTTTTGTCTGGCCCCTCTGCTTATTTGTGGTGCTACCTAGTAAAATGTATTACCTGCACCCCCCCCCCTGTTAATGCCTGGCCCCTGCTGTAGAATTTACACGCTAGGGGCTGCTGTCATTACTATTCTCAATAATCATATCAAGATGCTTTTTTTTAATTATTGGGTCGAGTTTTGACAAGAGTAATAATATTTCCAAGACATTTCCATGATCGATTGTATCGTCGTTTAATGTATAGGCAGCATCATTTTTGACCGATAACTAAGACCACGTTTTCCAATCATTTTCAGAATCTCAATTAATCTTTCCAGCACTTTTATCTTTTTTTGAACTTGTTGGGACCTTTTTTTTATTTTGCTGAGAGAATAAAATGCTATCAATGTCTCTTTCACTTACATTATATAAGCTTCCACACATCTCTCGTGATATTTGCTGTTTTCATGTTCCTCTATTCTTTGATGCACATGTTTCCAGGAATTCATTCCCACTGTGAATGAGTTCATATCGTCATACCGTGCAAAACAAAGCTTTAGATTCATTACAGTATGACACCCAATTCCTATTGATACCATTGCTTCTCAAAAATACTCGATGCCCATTTATAAATGGTAGATCAGTTTCACTCGCACTTGGTTGTATTCATGGGCGTATTCAAGGGGGGCAAGGGGGGGCATTTGCCCCCCCCCCCCCTACATTTTGAAATAATTTCCTGAAAGTTTATTATATTGAAGAACATGTACATATATAGAACAAAAAAAGAATTAGATCCGCAAGTATAACTTATTACATTATTGTAATTTTTAAAAGAATGATTTCAGTATCAAACAGTTACTACACTCATAAAATAGAGTATAAAATTATAAATTGCACTGATACAGCAGTGATATTGTAATTTTAAACTATTTATTCTGGAACAAACATTGTAAACGTTTTGGTATTTGTTCAAATCGATTGATAACATTTTCTTTAATTTTTTTCCTTGTTTTGAGATATTTTTTTTTTCTGCGGATACTTATCATACAAAGACCAGATAAACGATCATCACCAGTTGTTGAGCGTAGACACGTTTTTTATATGCCTTAGAGTGCTAAATGATCTCTCAATTGTGCATGTTGTTACTGGAAAAGTCAATGATGTCAAAAAAGCCAATTTAATCATAGAAAAAAAATTGGTTTTATCTAAAACCTCACAAAGAGTCATTGTTTTTCCTGTTTACTAGTTTTACATTTCCATATATCATACAAGGTTTCAATCTCCTCGATTAAAGTGTCAAATGCGTAATATGCAATGATAGCCCCGGCTTGATCTATCCATAAATGCGAGTCATTCTAGTTTTGTCATCAAAAAGGGATTCAAAACTAAAAGGGAAAATGTTAGTTGATTTTCTACACAAAAACGAGTTTCCCGTTTATAGAATCAAGGTAGGGTGTAAAACAGTTTTTATAAAATAATCCTTAGGCAAATCAACTTTTGCATTTTCCCTGTTAATTTGTCTTCCAGCTTGTCGTGGAGGTTGAATGTCGACACCTATGTCACCTGCAACACCTTTGTATACCTATCATCACAATTCTGTTGATCAACAGCCAATGTAGTCAACAATTCTTCAATGTATTTTTGTACTGCCAGTAAATCTAAATGCATTGACTGTAATTTTGGGGTCACAGCTTCTAGGCTTGATGAATATTTTTGTATAATAACTAATCCAACAACAAATGTACCCTAACTCTAACCTCTTAAGCACAAAGTAATCGATGTGCAACTTGCTTACTTTTTCCAGATTGTTCTGAATATTCCAGTTGTTTAACAATTTTTGTCACAAATTCAGTGAAATTCCGCAAGCTTTTATATTTAAGTGTTCATCTAGTTTCACATAGCAAAGGAACATTGGGAATTAATTTTCTTCGCTGATTAATTTCTCAGAAAACACTATAATTGACTTAATATTTCATATTGTGTTTCGTACAGCATTCACATTATTTAAATCGTTCACGACAAGATTTAGATTATGTGAACTGCAATGTAAAAATGCTGCTTTTGGGTCTTTTTTTCGAATTATTGCTTGGACTCCTCCTTCTTTACCTGCCATTGTAGAACAATCGTCTTATCCTTGACCAATTAGCTTTGTCATATCCAATCTCAATTCTAATGAATTTGTAATGATGGTGTTCTTTGACAAATCTAACACCAAGTGACATCTGCTCAATGCCTGATATTATGTTGTCTCGTTGGCACGTAAGTATAGAAATTGCAACTGAATTATTTGCTTCACAAACAATGTCTTCACACAAGAGAGAACTAGGGAGTTACCGATATGCCTTTTTACCGATAGTCAGATAGCGATATTTTCCCCCAGCATTTTTGCCGTTACCGATACCGATATTTTGCTATTAATGAAAGGGTGTCTTGCAGATGATTAGAAGATTATAAAAACAAAAGATTTGAAAAGACAGACCAAAAGACCGAAGTCAGAAACACAAACCATGCCTGCATAATCTCAGAAATCTGCATGTTTATTGTTTAAAATTAAACTTATAACAAACGATATGTTGTTTTTACTTTTTACTTGTTCACAAACAGAAAAGTAAGATAAAGTTGTAAATAATTCATGTCAAAATAAAAAAGTAAAAATGTATTAATTAGGGATACTTATTAAAATGCGTTAATTTGCGATTAACGCGCCAAAAAAAATTTACGATTAAAATTTTAACGCAACACTTAAATGCGTTAATTTGACCAAATGCAGAAAGTTCACCAAATCGATAAATAACAGAATTTCACTAAACCATTTGAAGTTTAAGTTCCGTCCACTTACGCACACACTCTCACCCCCACGTAAGTCGACTGAAGCCCCACTTAACATATATAATGAAGATGTTTTGGTTATTTAGCCCTTCGACAAGTAAACCTCCTGCTCCCTTCTCTGTCATTGTAAAAAGAGAAAACTTTCATTCACTAGTTAACATCATATACTGTAGTGTATCGGTGAAGGTACAATAGCGTATAATGAACCCGTTTATAAAGATAATTCTCTAACCACGGCTATTGTATGGGATTGTGTGGGGTGGTACCTTTCCCAGCCTCCTTTTATTTACCCAACAATATCCCGGGAGAAGAAAATTTCCTGGGACCTATCCTGGGATTCAGCTATCCAGAGAGAATAACACAGGTTCTAATCAATATAATGTAACACCAATAAAATTTCGTATGGACGTTCAGCAATCGGCAGTTGTAAATATAGTATTAATTGAAGCCAACTTATCTTTCAACTGCTGCCTACGAAGTTAAAATCTATGTTTCGATTGTTTTGTCAATGTTTGTCAACAGCTAGGCATCATTTATTGCCTGGCAAGTCTATTAATTAATTAACGTTCTGAAACTAGCGATGTCAATATGATGGAAAGGCATATTTTCGATTGTGCTTTGTATATAGCAATAAAAACATCAATAGATTTTTCTTTAAGAGTTAAACCGGCAAACACTCACGCCTGCCTCGTCCCGGATACAACTGTTGCTATAACCAAAATGAGACGAAAGAAAGAATTTTTAATGTTGACACACGAAAGAAAGAAAAGAACAACAGAAGATGAAAAATGAAAGCCGACTGATCAAAATTTTGCTTTGGATTGCCATGCGGTAACATCAAAGAGTGTCATTTTACAATACAATTTCTTTTCTGTTGTTCACTAAAACACTTAACAAATAGTTGATAGTAAGATAGCAAAGCAAAATCTTCTAAAGAAGATTAAAAGTAAATTTGTCCTTCAACTCGCCGACCCTGTTGGTAAATGACGTCATATTTGTGCTGCTGTGTCTAAAATGAAACTGGGTTGGGCGGAGGGGGGGGAGGGTATAAACAAACCGCGTTAATGATAAGGGAGCGATTACTTTCTTGCTATAGTATTATTTTAGGAAGGAAAGGCACATTTGAGATATAAAACCCATAGTGCCAATATCGGTTCGACTATCGGTCGCTCCCTACAAATATCGGCCGATCCGATATTAACCGATATTGCCAATATCGGTCCAATACCGATACCGATCCGATTATCGGTCGCTCCCTAGAGAGAACCACACATTTTGATCATAGTGTTTTGTGTAGTTGCCGCGATGCACTTAGCACTACAAGAACCAATTTACAAATGATTACCTAGACTCCTTTCCAAACAGTTCATCATTTATGTTTTATCATGACGTATTTAAAAAAAGGGAGATGTGAGTGAGTGCCTGCCAGTTAAGCGATACGCTACATGTTTAGCAGGTGGTTTATTTACTATTATACACATTGTAGTATAGTACAATATATGGTACTGAGAATTAACTAAGAAAAAATATCGCCAACCCTGTACACTTTTAATTACGAAAAAAATATAATTGAAATTGTAACATTTCTTTTAACTTTATTATACTAAACAGACCAATCGTTTTTGAATAACAGCAGAAAGCAATAATTTATTTATATAATGTGTGGTAAAGTATAATGTATCAAAGTACATAATAGAAATAGATAGAATCGTTGTTTAGCTTTTATCTTTCCTTCAATTAAATAAATATTCCATCAATCCAGCGGCAGTCTTGTATTAGTTTAGGCCGCAGACGCTGAATAAAGTATCAGGCCCCGTACGAAAGAAAAATCAAAGCTTTAAACGTTATAGTTCTGTGAAGCTCCCCCCCCCCCCCATAAATGGGTTAGTTTGCATTATAAATGGCGCTTTTCAAACTCCACCCTTATACAATTCATTCATGTAACGTGATAATACTAAAATGAAAGAAAAAACTGTGATGTAGTTTGAGTTGTTGGTGGTAAAGAGAAATAATTGTTCATAAGTTATAAGTATTTTATAGAAATAATAATAAACTGAACACCTTGAGTACTACAGTATCTTGAGATATATAATACATACACAATTCTTTTAAACTCTTTCGAGGTGCCAGTTTGTAACCGAAAGTAATTAAATTAACAAATTCTGCAAACATCTTCACCTTAGATCGTTTCTCATAGCTGTTTGGTAATAAACTTGGCGGTATTAAATCTATTTTTGTTGGCCGAAAGGCTTACATAGCCTTACCTGCAGATGGTGAAAGGGGAGGGTACTTGATCAACTCGCCACATACTAACTAATGGCAGTATCAAGAATATCTCACCTTTCATGCAGTTGGTGGAGATACCCTGCTTGGCTGGAAGAAGTTCTCTAATATCATGGTGTTAGGTTTAACCTGCGAACTTGACAGGAATGATATAAAAGAAATTTTATGTCGATGGGACGTATGGTTGTGCGCTGCAGCGCTAAGCAATTATCATAAAGCCCTAGGTTCTATTTCGTTTAGAACTTTCGGAACCACTGGGGTCGGTTTAAAGTCCCCCTCACGTCTCAATTACTTCTTCCGTGCCAATGCTTACCGGCCATGGTGGAAATGAATGGGTACTAAAGTATTATTAGCTACATATTAAAGAGATGTTTGCATGATGTTTAACTTTAACTCAGTCAGTACAGAACACATTTACAGCAAATGTTGCCGCCATCTTGTATGACGGACAAAGAACACATACCATATACAGAAAATGTTGCCGGCTTCTTGTGTTACAGACACAGAACACATACCATATACAGAAAATGTTGCCGGCTTCTTGTGTTACAGACACAGAACACATACCATATACAGAAAATGTTCCCGCCATCTTGTGTTACAGACACAGAACACATACCATATACAGAAAATGTTGCCGGCTTCTTGTGTTACAGACACAGAACACATACCATATACAGAAAATGTTCCCGCCATCTTGTGTTACAGACACAGAACACATACCATATACAGAAAATGTTGCCGCCATCTTGCGTAACAGACGCATAGACGCACACAGAGCAGGACTTGAATCTTTTTATTATGGATATGAATCAGTTTTTTCTTTTCCTTTATTGTATCATTTCCTTTATTGTATAATCTTGTTCTGTTGACTATAGTGCGTTTCATTATAAAATTAATAAAATAACAATATCATACTTTGGGATAAGGGGCTTCCGTATATATTTATACTGTGTGATTTTCGGGGTCAGAAAAATTAACTAGGTCTGACAGCTGCTATAATTTTGAGTTGAAATGACAGTTCCCGCGTTTTATTTCATGGTTGGTTCGATCAGTGATGATCGATCTAAATTTTATATAAATTATTTACTTTAGCGCCGAAATGATTCCTAAGATCATATATATATATATATATATATATATATATATATATATATATATATATATATATATATATATATATATATATATATATATATATATATGTTCATTAGGGTGGAGCTTAAAAATAAAAATATTGAATTTTTGCTGTCTTACCCTCTGAAAGTGTTTCTATCCGTATAAAACATTATAAAAAGAATTTGACCTTCTTATCTCATCATTTATAGGTAGCTAATGATGTGAAATTTGATAAGAAAGTCAAATTATTGTGAAAAACGAAACACGTGGACCTTTATTATTTTTTTATCATTGATTCAACTAAATGCAATTAAAAGCAATACTGCCCCCCCCCCGGCTGACCTCTTCCTAATATTTACGTCTCTGTAATAAGATTCGTAATTTGACTTGATGGACTGTTCACTAAGGTGCAGAGTCCACACAAGTGTCATGAGCCTTCACACCAACAGAGTTACAAGCATAATATGTTCGCATTGTTACTGTCAGGCAACTGACCTTGACTTTCCGATGGCTCCGGTGCCACGACAGCGGGTTCGTTTACTGAGAAAGTCACTGCATTTATGGCATCCTCCAATTGTTGTTCGATAAAAAACAATCCACAGAGTCAGGATCATCTCCGAAAGCAGCAGACGAACGAACAACTATCGTCACAGCGTGCAAGCCGCCATCACAACAACAGAGTTACAAGTGTCATGAGCCTTCTCACCAACAGTTACAAGTGTCATGAGCCTTCTCACCAACAGTTACAAGTGTCATGAGCCTTCTCACCAACAGTTACAAGTGTCATGATCCTTCACACCAACAGAGTTACAAATATCATGATCCTACACACCAACAGAGTTACAAGTGTCATGAGCCTTCTCAACAACAGAGTTACAAATGTCATGAGCCTTCTCACCAACACAGTTACAATATTTGAGAACACAAACATCCCCAAAACTGATAGTGAGGCTAATAAATAAATATCTTAAAATAAAAACAACTTTTATTGAAATGCACTAAAAAGGGGCAAAAAAATCAGTATATTTATACGAATACTTTTTCTATAAGTTATTATTACTACAAATATTGGTTGATTACATGTTGATTATACCGGACATTATAACTTAACTCTCTCCTTACCAGCGACCTTGCTATTGTGCTGGTTAAATGTGTGCTGGACCAAGTGGCCTCTCTTTAAAAACCAGTAGAACAGTTATAATATAAGGACTTCCATCCAAACCGGAGAGTGTTCATTTATCATTGCATGTTGTTAATGAAAATTCAATTAGTAAATAAAAATTGATATGTTTGGATGAGAGCCCACATTTATATGTTTGCTATGTATGATATTATTTAGCATTTTTCTAATTGAAGCTTATTTTAAATATTTTTAGCTCTATTTGTCATCACATTTTTCTGTTATCTATAGTATATTTTAAAAACAATAGAATAATATAATCATTGTAAAACTAAACAGTATAAAATAACCCAAATGTATAGAACATATTTTTAAATATGTATGTTTAAACTGTAATAAAATGTAAAATGTACAATTTTCACATCATACATACACTAATAGATATTATAATGGCTAAAAATAAAAGCTTGGCGCCAGTTTCTATTTCTAGCTTTTTATGACTTAACAAAAATATAACACAGAGATAATCATTTTAAGTCTTCCAGCTGTATTCATTGCTGGATGCAGTAAGACATTAATCTACTTAAGTCACCTATTTCAATATAAATAAATAACGATTGAAAACCAATAAATACATCCATGTTTTTGTTTATTTTCCTCTCATTGGAATTTCTTAAATACTTTATAATTATTCGATCATAGGAAATTTTATTTTGTGTTACTGTTTGGTGTTTTTTAATAACGGCTTATTGAATTTTTTTTTCTTACAAAAATGAAACAATGACGCCAAAAACATAGATAAGAATTTATTTCACATTTGACATTTGTCAGTAATTCAGTATGAGGCTGAAATTAAAATTGAATTTTTTTTTACAATACAAACAACATATTTGTAAGACAAAATTTTAAAGCAACCAATAATTTTGATTTAACTTAAAGGATTTTCCCCTTGGTAACCAAATATAACATTTTAAAATTCTACTATTTAAAGTCTCTTCTTATCAATGAGTTATACATCGTCCCAATTGATTCGAGCTCCGTCCCAGCCGATGGTTTCTCCATGAAACATATTGTCCACAACAAGCCAGTCATATAGTGGTTGAAAATATTTTAGAATAGCTTTTGAAGTCACTTGACTGTTTCCCGTTAAATAGGCCAACTGGTCCTGCCAGGGAATACTGGATCCATAGCTAAGTGTGTGCCTGAAGGAAAACAGTAGAGAGAATGAATAGTGGAAGTATATTTTTAGATAATTTAATTGATTCTAACAGATGAACAAATTCTGACTTTTCGAATATACGACTATTATTTATTTCTCATGGAATTACATTAAAGAGGTAGCAAAATTATAATTAGAGCACAGCATACATTCGAGAGAAGAACATTGGTTCAAAACAAATGAATAATTTATCTTTTGTACATTTTAATTTTTAATTACAACACAGCCGTACATTTAGGCAGATTAAAGAATTCAGTATTTATGTAAATCAAACTCCAGATATGTTTTAATGTGGATTGAAGCACTGAATGTGCAATGAAATCAATACGATTGCTGAATTTGATGGATTATTGAATAAATAAATGTGCTCTATTTGAAAAATAATTGAATGATAATTGAATCAATAAATGTTAAGTATTTGTAGAATAACAAAGAATGATCGATCAATTCATGTCTTATAAAAGAAACAAGGTTCAGTCAATAAAATATTCTACTTTCTTGAATGAATCATGATATAAGCATGAATGAATAAAAAATGATTGAACTGTAAGTGAATGATGATTGACTAACTTGAGCAGCCTTCCAGCTTCTCTTGAACCATAAAAGTCACATTCATGTAGAGGACCTAAGAAGCCGCTAACATTGCAAAGGCTTTCAAACATTTGAAACTGTTGTATGTAGCTGATGAAGTAGCTGAAGTACATATTGGAAATCAATATAACATCTATCTATCTATCTATCTATCTATCTATCTATCTATCTATCTATCTATCTATCTATCTATCTATCTATCTATCTATCTATCTATCTATCTATCTATCTATCTATCTATCTATCTATCTATCTATCTAATCTGTCTGTCTGTCTGTCTATCTGTCTGCCTGCCTGTCGATCCACCTACGTATCGCTCTCTGTCTCTCAGTCTCTCTCTCTGTCTCTCTCTGTCTCTCTCTCTCTCACACACACACACACACATATATATATATATATATATATATATATATATATATATATATATATAAGTAACGACCAAAGCCCGAAATAGGCCAAAGTGGGAACTGGCCGGCCGAATCGGGAAGTGGCCAATATCGCATGACATTGACGGGCCAATGTCCGATCTTTTTAGTTTTTGGGATTAGGCCAGCAAATTTGCAAAATGGCATGGGGTAATCGGCAAAAGACGGAAGAAAAAGTTCATCAAAAATTTAGTATGTCTGTAATCTGTAATGATAACCATATTATATTGATTATTAATGATACTAAATTGCCAAAAAAATCTAATTAGTTTATTACTGTAAATGACCAATCTTTACAAGATTAACTATTACGACATTTTGAATTACACAGCTGTTTGTTATTTTAACATTTGGAGCGATTTGTTGAGCACAAGGTAATGCAACTTTCTTCTGCCGATGTGAGCAGTTTCTCGTGAGAACACAATGCTCTGTTCCTAGATTGTAGATAGCGTCCTCGATCACCGCGACCTCTGTCAACATCTGTTATACGGTGAATCACATTATCTCCAACTTTCTTTGGCGGGAAATATGCATCTGACTTTTTTAACATCTCGGCACTTTAATTTTTCAAACTAACATGAGCTGCTGAACTCTTGTTCCTGATCTCTTGTTTATTATGACATATTATGCAAGTAATTTTCCCTCCGTAGCTTTCTTCTACTTCATTACATATTCCACAAGTTGCGTGGACATTGTTGCCACAGGATCCACAAGCATGGGTTGAACATGACACATAATATGTTCGCATTGTTACAGTCAGGCAACTGGCCTTGACTTTCCGATGGCTCCGGTGCCACGACAGCGGGTTCGTTTACTGAGAAAGTCGCTGGCAAGCCAAAAAATGCATATACATTGGTCATTTTCATTACATCAGACATAGGCCACAAACCTCGGCCGAAGTGACCCGAAAACTGTCCTTCTATTGCTCCAAAATTGAGCTTTTTAAGTCCCATTTAATAAAGTGAATCTTACATGAGGGGAATACAATTTTCTATGGAGCGACCGATATGCCTTTTTACCGATATTCCGATACCGATATTTTCCCCCAGCATTTTTGCCGATACCGATACCGATATTTTGCTATTAATGAAAGGGTGTCTTGCAGATGATTAGAAGATTATAAAAACAAAAGATTTGAAAAGACAGACCGAAAGACCGAAGTTAGAAACACAAACCATGCCTGCATAATCTCAGAAATCTGCATGTTTATTGTTTAAAATTAAACTTATAACAAACAATTTGTTGTTTTTACTTTTTACTTGTTCACAAACAGAAAAGTAAGATAAAGTTGTAAATAATTCATGTCAAACTAAAAAAGTAAAAATGTATTAATTAGGGCTACTTATTAAACTGCGTTAATTTGCGATTAACGCGCCAAAAAAAAATTTACGATTAAAATTTTTAACGCAACACTTAAATGCGTTTATTTGACCAAATGCGGAAAGTTCACCAAATCAATAAATAACAGAATTTCACTCAACCATTTGAAGTTTAAGTTCCGTCCACTTACGCACACACTCTCACCCCCACGTATGTCGTCCGAAGCCCCACTTATAATATATAATGAAGATGTTTTGGTTATTTAGCCCTTCGACAAGTAAACCTCCTGCTCCCTTCTCTGTCAGTGTAAAAAGAGAAAACTTTCATTCACTAGTTAACATTATATACTGTAGTGTATTGGTGAAGGTACTATAGCGTATAATGAACCCGTTTATAATGATAATTCTCTAACCACGGCTATTGTATGGGATTGTGTGGGTTGGTACCTTTCCCAGCCTCCTTTTATTTACCCAACAATATCCCGGGAGAAGAAAATTTCCTGGGACCTATCCTGGGTTTCAGCTATCCAGAGAGAATAACACAGGTTCTAACCAATGTAATGTAACACCAATAAAATTTCGTATGGACGTTCAGCAATCGGCAGTTGTAAATATAGTATTAATTGAAGCCAACTTATCTTTCAACTGCTGCCTACGAAGTTAAAATCTATGTTTCGATTGTTTTGTCAATGTTTGTCAACAGCTAGGCATCATTTATTGCCTGGCAAGTCTATTAATTAATTAACGTTCTGAAACTAGCGATGTCAATATGATGGAAAGGCATATTTTCGATTGTGCTTTGTATATAGCAATAAAAACATCAATTCATTTTTCTCTAAGAGTTAAACCGGCAAACACTCACGCCTGCCTCGTCCCTGATACAACTGTTGCTATAACCAAAATGAGACGAAAGAAAGAATTTTTAATGTTGACACACGAAAGAAAGAAAAGAACAACAGAAGATGAAAAATGAAAGCCGACTGATCAAAATTTTGCTTTGGATTGCCATGCGGTAACATCAAAGAGTGTCATTTTACAATACAATTTCTTTTCTGTTGTTCACTAAAACACTTAACAAAAAGTTGATAGTAAGATAGCAAAGCAAAATCTTCTAAAGAAGATTAAAAGTAAATTTGTCCTTCAACTCGCCGACCCTGTTGGTAAATGACGTCATATTTGTGCTGCTGTGTCTAAAATGAAACTGGGTTGGGCGGAGGGGGGGGAGGGTATAAACAAACCGCGTTAATGATAAGGGAGCGATTACTTTCTTGCTATAGTATTATTTTAGGAAGGAAAGGCACATTTGAGATATAAAACCCATAGTGCCAATATCGGTTCGACTATCGGTCGCTCCCTACAAATATCGGCCGATCCGATATTAACCGATATTGCCAATATCGGTCCGATACCGATAGCGATCCGATAATCGGTCGCTCCCTACAATTTTCGGAAATACTAAAGTGAATTGCCGAACTAGTAACTCTGGATTAGACTTTAAATGCCGTATTTAGGGGTTGCCTCCAGGGCGAAAATTCAAGCACACCCAGATCTTTCCTTTGAAGAACAAACTAGACATGTAATAGTATTATTTTGTGTTTGCGGCGTCATTGTTCAGCCAAAGAATGATAAAGGATTATATGCAAGTTTTAAACGAGTTAAAACATAATATTCTAATTACTTTTGACTAATTTATTAAATCATTTATCAAAATAAAGAAATAAATTTTCTTGCTTTCAATAAAAAAGAATTGTCCTCATCAGTTGGCCAAAAAATTTTTAAGCTTTTTAAATTGACATTTTAAAAATACTTGTTTTGTTTTGGGTTTTAATGATTATTGAAGTAAACTGTGGCGATATGAATCCTAGTTTCTGTATAGGCTTACTTATATAATCCCAGAGGCGTCCCTAGGGGTTTGGGGGCCCGGGGGGGCTTGGCCTTTTTGGGGGCCCCTGCAGATTTGACATACGATATCATGACATGAGATAACGTACTTAATAAATATATGTCTAAATTCAAATTAGTAAAGTATATCAATAAAATTAACAAAAAATTATCATTAAAACTCTTTTAATGAATAATTCCAGATTAGTGACGAGATAATGCACAAGTGACAAATCTCAATTCATTTTGCCTCACGTCGTGCTTTCTGGGCAGTAAAGTCATTTATAACATCATCTGTCAATGTTGTCTAGTATTTTTGACTTCACTTACATTAAAACCATGCTGCTAAGTCTTTCTTGCATCATTGTACTCCTGATATAGTTTTTTGATTGACTTTGAATTTTGAGAATTATCTCTCACATGATGCAATGGAAGTGGCCTGAGTTAGCAGTATTCGGATGGAGGTTGCAAGATTTGAGCAAACATCATTATCATATGAAGCCAGCTTCCTCAATAAGTCAGTTGGTGATTGTGGTACTGGTTTGTTGGTGAAAGTGCTCGCGCATCAATGACACCATTGAAAAAGTGATTTGCCTGTATGTCATCATAAAAACAGGAAAAAGTAACAGTTTTTCATCAGTGTGTAATAATCCATAGAATTCAACAGGTGTCTTGGTTTAAGAAGAACCCCCAAAGGTGCCCACATGGTTTTGCAACCTTTGGAATCTATCCTTCATCTCCATATGAAGCCTGTCCAGCACTTCTGTCGCAACACGTTTAAATTGCAGTTCTATTTACAATCTTACATCAGAACTTAACTCCCCATCAGGTCTTTTCTTTCTTCTGGTTGTTTTGCCTACAGGAAATCCATAGCATTCACTGCCTTCTTTTGCTCTTTCGATGGATTGGGTGATCAGTTTTGCCTGTTTCTCATCATTTTGCAGAAAGCATGAAAGGGTCTTAATCTCTTCAGCATCTTTGTCAAGATGCAAGGAAAGTGACGACTTACCTTCTTCTTTTGAGAACCACCATGTAGGCCTACTATTGTCCTTTTTTAGTTTCCCGGCTCAAGTTTATTTCAGTTTGGTCTCAGGGGTGAATTGGAAAAAAGGTTGAGCAATTCATGAAAAAAGGTGACAATTGCTAGATGTATCTCAGCAGAATGAAGAGCTGTCAAGTTATTATCACAGTTCAGAAATGTTACGTTTGGATTTATGTCTAAGAGACGTTTCTGCCGGCCAGACCGATGGCCACTCATTGTGGCTGCGTTATCATAGGTTTGATCTGTGCACAGATTTAAAGTCTAGTCCAATGTCTTAAAGAGTTTTCAGAACACGTTCTTCATAATGTTTTGCATCTGGGTTCACTATTTCAAAATAACCACGATTTTTCCGCTTTGTAGCCCCACTATGGTAAACTAATTCTTTCGGCATGGGTGAAGTTTCTCTATAAATAATAACACTCTTTACATTTCACAAATAAAAACTATACAAAAAATTCTGTATACGTGTTTCATTCGCCATGATTGTGAGATTTCGTCAGACGAATAGACATAAGTATATGAACTATGACCCTTCTATTTATGTCTTTGGATAGATGTATAATAGCATGGACAAAAAATGGAAGATACAATGCAGTCAAGATAACGTGTTTTACAAAAACCAAAACTATGTTTTAACACTTTTAGTAAACTTTTTACCAGTTTTTATTTGCATGATGATTTACGTAATTCTGAAATCCTTAATCTGTATGGAATACATGCAACAGTGTCACATGCAACTCAGTGGCATCACTATGGTTGGTGTCACCCGATACGGACAATTAGGGTGTCACCCCCTCCCCCAAGACTTCCAGCATGAACAATGGTACATATTTCGAATTTTCCTGCTCTATACGGTCTTCGCCTTAGAGAATTTACTTTAAAATATTTAAGCGATGAAAACGATAGTATTACTGACTGTATTTCAGAAATATGTAGGCCCTATATTAATTTAATTCAACTAAGTTTATAAACTACGTCTCCTATTTCAGAAAACCACGTTTACAAAAAAACTCCAGATTGATCCGAGCAGCTTTGACTTAGATTCATTTACCTAAGCTCCAGACGCTCTGCATGATGGCACCCTGTGCTACTGCTCGAATGGTGGCACCCTGTGCTATTGATAATGTTTTTGACTATGATCGATTATAAAACTGACTATGCCGAGTTCTTTCTGATATGAAATCTAGAATTGTTCATTGTGGTGTCACCCCAAAATTGCATTAAATTAATAAACTGAATTAGAAACGAAATTTTTCTCAATATAGTCATGGTATAGTTATGAGTACTACACACACAGGTGTGTGTGTATTTTTGGAGCTTGGCCAACCAGGTCAACATGTGGTCACGGGGTCAAGATTCGAGATGTTTATAGAAAATAAATATGTTGTTTATTTTTATAGAAAATAAATATGTTGTTTATTATTCTAGATATTTATAGAAAATAAATATGTTGTTTATTTGTAAATTGTATTGACTAAATGAGTGAGAGACAGAGCGATGTGGAATGTTCGAGTTGGATGGAAGGAAATTATATAAAGACGATGTTCAGTTGAGAAAGAGGAGAATTGAGTCAATTGAGTCAGTGAAGTTATTTGAGTTCAGAAGTTCAGTTGAGTAAAGAGTATTCGAGTACATATCAGAAGTTTTAGTTGATCAGTTAAGTTCATTGTTAACAAGTATTATTCATTGGATTTATTCTGTTATATGTTATTGTGTCGTCAATAAATCATATGAACCATGGACATGAATTGAGTTCTCATTATTAACCAGTTCACACCAAAACATTCATTTACATGGTGGCCAGCAACAGAATTTGAGGAGACATTGAGTCGATACATACTATAGAGAGCATTTCAACTACAGTTGAATAATAATATCATTCGTTTATTGGTCGCTGGACAGTAAGTTTACCTGAATAGAATATACGCACTTAACGTGTGCAGTCAAGTGGAGCATTGTTGTAAACAATTCTTACGAAGCAGGTCAGAAATTTCATGAACTTTCAAGTTTATTTATAACTGTGCTGGACTAGATTATTTATAGTACAGAAACTGTGGTAAACTGTTTTATTCGAATTTATTCGAGAACAAAGGAGAAGGCCAAGTAAACAAGGGACATAATTAGTATTAACTTGAAATAATTTAATTTAATTGAAAATTTTTGTGTATGATTCCAGTGTACTAATTTTTCTTTTATTCATGTTACATGTATTTTTCAAATGAATATTAGACTAGCTAATTTCATTTGCTATTAGGAATTAATTTAATGTCTTTTGGGAGTTATATATACATTTTTGTATTTTTGAGTGAATTTAAGGCTCCACTTAGACACTAGATTTAAATATTTGTTTAGTGGTAAATGTCTAGTTTGTTTATACATTTGTTTATTAATATTTGTATTCCTCTTGTAACATTCTTTTATCTTGTCCTAGATAATTTCATGGTTCATTGTTTATGTTGTTATTTTGATGTCATTATTATAATATTTTTTATATAGATTTGATAATATTAATATTTTAGTTCGTACATTGGATTGATTGCTACTCACTTGAAATCATTGTAAAAACTATATAACATGGATGCGGACGCAAATAGATTCCTTGAGCTAGGAAGAGCAATAGGACTGAAAGGAACACAGCTAGCGAAATATGTTCGCGATTGCTTGAATGATGAAAAGGACCGAATTATGCAAAAAGAAAAAGAAGAAAAAGATCATTTACGTCAAGAGGAAAAAGAAGAAAAAGATCGTTTACGCCAGGCGGAAGAAAAAGAAAAAGATCGTTTACGCCAGGCGGAAAAAGAAGAATTAGACTGCAAACACGAATTTGCATTAAAAATGGCAGAAATTGATGCCATGAAAAGACCCACGATTGATGAGAACTTAACAAAAATGACAATTCAGTCACAAACTTTAAAACATAAAATAAGAATACAACCATTTAGCGGCAAACATGGTGACATAGACAATTTTTTTTCTGTCATGGAGACACAGTTTGCAATAAGCAAAATAGATAAAAAGGATTGGATAATTTATCTTTATGAAGCCATGGCCCAAGAAGCACAAGCTGCTTTGAACAATATCAAAGGTGAAGCTGCTTAAGACTATGATGTTGTAAAAAACTATTTACTGCAACATTATAACAAAACAGAGGAACATTACAGGAATAAGTTCCACAATACTTTAATGAATGCTGATGAACATCCGCAAGCATATGTCAACAATTTGGAAAGTTATCTCCTTAATTGGTTCAAAATGGCAGAAATTGACCATAATAATGCAAGGCAGATAATTGAATTAATCTTAGTAGACAAAATTTTGACACACAGCAGCATGCAGCTTTACACTTATATAAAATAGAACAAAGTGCTCTGTAAAGAAAAACTCATATCTGCCATGTCTGACTTCAAAGATAGTCATATCTTTGTTTAATACAGTGCAAGAAAAATCATGTAATGTCATGCATGCCAATAATAAACAACGATACTTAAGTCTACCCGCTAGGATGCCTAAAACATGTTACATATGCCAGAGAGTCGGGCATCTACAATATGACTGCATTTATCGGAAAAGAGGAAATCCATATTCATATAAAAACAGAACAGGAGCAAATGGAATCAATTACAGTCCTCCAAGAAACTACTGGCGTGCTGAACGTAACAATTACTACAAGGGGACATATCAAAGAGGTCCAGAAAATGAACAAAAAAACTACCACAATAGATATCAGAGAGGCAAATCGCAGGATGGTAGAAGAAATAGCATGGAAGCACCGGTACGCAGCACCTATCAAAGAAGGATATCACCCAATATAAGTCCTCAAAGATGTCAAACTGAAAGGGGTAGAACTCCACTAAGAAAAGAAAACAAGGAAAACACAGTTGCAACAATATTAGAGAGCAAAGGCACTCTGGTATTCTATCCTTGTTTTGTTAACAATCAGGCTGTATTATGTCTCAGAGACACAGACTGTACATCTGTAGTGGTTGATGAGAAAATAGTTAAGGAAGAACACTTAACTAATGAAAAAGAAGACATAAAACTGGGAAATGGACAGGTCATAACATGTAGGACCGCCAACATTCATATCGACACGCCATGGATAACTGGATATGTGAAAGCCATCGTGATGCCGTCTCTAGTTACTTCCTTGATAGTGGGAAATATTCCCAATATAAATGACAATAATTCACACGAAATGTTTCATGAATGGTTGGAAAAGAAGGATATATATACCCAGCTAGAATTAAAAAAACATACAGGAACAGAAAACAAAACAGAGCAAAGATTTCACGTGCTCACTACTAAACAATATGTCCAACTGGAATGGAACACAGGATATTGGTGATTACATACAAGGATTAGATAGAATTGCTGATCAAGAGAATGTTAAAGAACAGCAAAGAGCCAAAATTATGATAAATAAAATGAAAGGGCACAGATTAGCAAAAAATATTGCTCTAAAGAACAAAGATAATTATGAATTGATGAGAAATGAACTCATTAAAAAACTAACTATAAAAGCTAATGCTGAACAAACACAAGTTGAACATATAAACGTTGTGACAAGATCGACATCTGTCAAAGAACAAAATAAAGACAAAGAACTCAGTTCCGACAATCAAAATATTTTGTCTCCATATTTAAATATCAACTCTGATGAGTTAGGTAAATTACAGAGAGACGATACTTCTTTGAAACGATATTTTCAACACTGTGATCAAGGCACTAGTAACAGTCAACAAATCAAATATTATTGCATAGATGGTATTCTGATGAGAAGGTTCTCAAGTCTAAACAGCGATACAGATCAGATAATAATCCCAACTACTTTGAGAGAATAAGTACTAAAAACAGCACATTCTGTTCCATTAGCAGGACATATGGGTCCCAAGAAAACATTAAAAAGAATTAGAAATGTATGTTATTGGCCTAATATGTTCAGAGACATCAAATCATTTATCAAGTCATGTTCGTTGTGTCAGAAACACAATAGTATTGGTCCAAAGCATACAGCACCACTCCAACAAATGGATACAACATCAGAGCCATTTAAAAAAATAGCCATTGATATAGTCGGACCATTGTCTGTCATGTCAAACAGAAAACACAGATTTTTACTAACCATCATTGACTTTGCGACCAGATGGATAGAGGCCATACCATTGGTTGATATTACAGCTGAATCAGTATGCACTTCCTTATTAAAAGTCTTCACCATATTTGGATTTCCAGAAATCATATTGTCAGACAACGGTACACAATTCCAATCCCATATGACAAGATCGTTTATGCAAATGCTAAAAGTCACACAAACATTTGCAGCCAGATATCGACCACAGGCGAATGGAATGATAGAAAGAGCAAATCAAACAATAAAGACAATGTTAAGAAAGATAATTGAAGAATATGGACAAGAATGGGATAAATATTTACCTCTTGTACTGTTCGCATACAGAGAGATTCCACACGAATCAACTGGCTTCTCACCGTATGAATTAATGTTTGGAAAAAATCCAAGAGGACCACTTAGACTATTTATAGAGAACGTATGTCCACAAAATAGAGATGACATGTCGCCACATGAAATAGTCAACAACACCAAAGAAATGATAATCAACGCTAACAAAATAGCAGAGAAGTGCACAATTCAAAACAGCACTAAACATAGAAACATAAAAAACAAAAATAGATACCTCAGAGAACTCGAAGTTGGTGATAAGGTCTATGTACTTCTACCAGAAAAAGGTCATTTTGGTAACACTTGGCAAGGACCACATAAAATTGTTGAAAAAATTTCAGAAGTTAATTATGTAGTAGAAATAAAAGGGAGAAAACTCACATTCCATATAGATAATTTGAGAAAAATAGCCATGAATCCAGAACAAAAAGGAAAAGATTTTAACAGTGTGGATGAAGTAAACATCATTGTAACCGATAATACAAATGTTGATGCACACAGCCAGCATGATGATGACATGTTTCACAATTTACCATTGGTTATGCTAGAAGAGAATAATCAGAAGAAGCTGATTACATTAGCTGAAGACATACCAGCAGTAGTACAAAAAGAAATTGAAAAACTATGCTTAAAACATAGTAAAATAATTTCTAGTGTTCCAGGAAGAACAGATGTCATCAAACACAGAATACAACTTCAAAATAAAAAACCATTGAAACTAAAGCAATATCAAATACCTATTGGGTACAGAGATGCTGTGGAAAAAGAAATTAAACAACTGTTGAATAGAAACATGATCAGACCATCAACATCACCATACGCTTTCCCAATAGTGATAGTAAAGAAGAAGAATGGTGATGCAAGGCTTTGTTGTGATTACAGGCAACTAAACAAAATAACTCAAATTGATAGACAGCCTATTCCAAACATAGATGAGCTTGTAAACAATTTGGCAAAAGCAAATATTTTTTCTCACTTGGATTTAACCAGAGGATTCTGGCAAATAGAAATGGATGAGTCTTCCAAACAATACACTGCTTTTGTGGTTGGCAATGAATATTATGAATGGAATGTCATGCCTTTTGGCCTCATTAACAGCACAGCCACATTCATCAGAATGATGAATAAAATACTCAAGGACATATCAAATATAAGATATTACATAGATAATATTTGTGTGTTTTCAAAAGATTGGAACACTCACATTGAGACATTAAGACAATTATTTCAAATTCTAAGTGAAAACAACCTAACAATGGCACCGGACAAAATACGAATAGGATTTCATGGTATTGATTTCTCGGGATATCACATTGGAGATGGTATCATAAGGCCTACAGAGAATATTCTAAAGAAAATATTAGACATAAGGATACCAAAAAAGAAGAAAGAGGTCAGATCTTTAATAGGACTCTGTAACTTCTATAGAAACTTTATTCCAAACTTTGCTGAAATTGTTGATCCTTTAGTAAGCCTGACAAAAAAGAGAATGAAGGACAATGTTGAATGGAATGAAACTTGTCAGATAGCACTGGAACAGATAAAATTAATTTTCCAATCACCACCAATTTTGTCGCCTATAGATTCAAAAAGACAATTTGTGTTGGCAACAGATGCATCTCGTTATGCATTGGCTGCGTGTTTGATGCAAAGTTACCACAATATCAATAAACCTGTGTTATACTTAAGCAGGAAATTAAGTGAAACAGAGAAGAAATACTCAATTATTGAATTGGAATGTTTGGCATTGGTTTGGGCCATCACTAAACTAAGCAAATACCTGCTTGGTCAAGAATTTGTGGTGTTAGTAGACCATAAACCATTATTGGAATTTAATCATAAAAGTATAAAAAATTCAAAGTTGACTAGATGGTCGCTGTTATTGCAGGACTTTTCCTTTCAGATTAAATCCATAAAAGGAGCAAATAACCACATACCAGATATATTATCTAGATTGACCTAAGTTAAAATGACTATTGTAAAATATCAGATCGTTTATTTTATATCAATCTGATCTATGATTGCATGTACTTCTTATTTTGATGTTGAATCACAAGATTGTATACATTGTATATGTACATATTTTTGACACTATGTATTCACCTAAATTATGTTTAAGGGGAAAAGGGGGGAGGTGTCATGGTATAGTTATGAGTACTACGCACACAGGTGTGTGTGTATCTTTGGAGCTTGGCCAACCAGGTCAACATGTGGTCACGGGGTCAAGATTCGAGATGTTTATAGAAAATAAATATGTTGTTTATTATTCTAGATATTTATAGAAAATAAATATGTTGTTTATTTGTAAATTGTATTGACTAAATGAGTGAGAGACAGAGCGATGTGGAATGTTCGAGTTGGATGGAAGGAAATTATATAAAGACGATGTTCAGTTGAGAAAGAGGAGAATTGAGTCAATTGAGTCAGTGAAGTTATTTGAGTTCAGAAGTTCAGTTGAGTAAATAGAGAGTATTTGAGTACATATCAGAAGTTTTAGTTGATCAGTTAAGTTCATTGCTAACAAGTATTATTCATTGGATTTATTCTGTTATATGTTATTGTGTCGTCAATAAATCATATGAACCATGGACATGAATTAAGTTCTCATTATTAACCAGTTCACACTAAAACATTCATTTACAACTTACTTTTACATTTAAAGTAGGTGTCATAACTATTTGCATTATTAGTTATGCATTGTGAGTTCTTGTGACGATCTGTCTATGTAGGGATTGACACTTTATCTAAGCGTGTACTCAACCACATACATCACAAATAAATTAAATAATCTGCCAAGTCCGATTCATATACTTATTTGACGATTACGCAAAATTTAATTTCAAAATATAAATAGAACGAAACTATACACTGCAAGATACATATTCACCGAAACATCACTACTCTATCCTGTGTGCTGCCTATTTTGTCGAACTGTCCGTTCTGTACCTCTCTGTTCTCCTCCTTTCTCCCCTTAATTAATTAACTCATCCCTGACCCAATGATCCATATTCTTGAAAATACAATGTTTAATCTATATTCTTGTAAATACAATGCTCAAAAATGCTCTTTGTATCACTAATCAAGCACATGTAGAAGTTTGGCGCCATGTATAAGAAACCAGACAGTAGATAATTAGCTTATCACAACATTTTTCTCTCGAAAATACAAGGACGCTTAGCCTTGCTTTTAATTCCAGCCTAACTAGGTCATCTAACTTAACTGGTATGTGTCCCCTAAAAATACAAACTCTCTCTAAACGTGACCGACATTGTACCTATGGCGCATTTCCAGCCATTCCAAAGTATGTTATAAAAACATAACCGACTTTTGTCGTTACAGAAGGCTTAGTCTCGGCAGCGCGTGGCGGTTACAGCTAGTATTTAATATTTAGTGTTAAAATAAAAAAAAATGGAAACTCGTTTGGGGGCCCCCCTCAAGCGGCGGCCCGGGGTACGATCAAATTTGGACCCCTCCCCCCACCCTAGCTACGCCACTGTATAATCCTCAAACATTGTTATTGCTATATAGTTTAGATCTAGCATGCAACACTAAAAATTTCTTTGTCTCTGAAAAAAAAACACTTAGAGAAACCAATAAACTAAGACCAGAAAATTTGATGAAATAAAAAAATTCAATTAAGCTTCACAGCATTTATCTGGATAGATTTTCTGGATAGATTGTTTTTTTTTTTTTTTATCATAAATACATTAAACGGAATGAAGATAAACTTTAAATGTGCCATCAAGCCGTATTCGAAATTATAATTAACGAGAAACATGAAACTATGTAAGTAGGAGACTGAAAATATCAGAAAACATTTCTTTTACGTTACATTAGGATTATTCAACTTGTGAACATAAATATCCTTTAAAACTCCTTTTATTTCTTAAATAATGGTTGACTGAGAAGGAGTGTTAAGAGAGCTTTTTGTCCGATTTGACTGATAAAACTCTAGCCATTAGTTATTATTTTTATAAACTATTCCCTAGAAAGCAATGTACACTGCTGTGCGTTCTTTTTCTTCCAGTTCAATTGTAATAATTAATATGGCATCTGTACCTCAAAAGACTTTCAAAACTAGATCTGAAATCGATGTCTGGTTGATTGGTCAGCAGTTAGCATCTCTTGATTTAGTCACTTGTTCTAACAGCCTACCAACTATGGGGCTATGCTTTATTACTTGAAGAGTCAGAAGCTTTCACTCTCTGGAAGCTGCTAAATGTGATCGATGAAGTTTTTGCTATATGGTTTATAGCGCACATCCCAACGACACAGAAACCTAATGCTGTTGCCAAGATGAAAGCATTGTACGAGAGATATGTTAAGCTTGGCAAGAACAAAGGCTGTCAAGTGATAGGCAGATGGAGTTAAAAGTTGAATTTTTCCAGCTGATGAATCAACAACAGTATCACTGTCAACAAGTACAATATATAGAGCTAGAAAAAATGTTTTCCAATCAGTCACAGTAAACCAGAAGGAGATGTTTGTGCCAAGCACACCATTAGTTGCTCATTTTGATGGAAAATTACTACCAGATGCTGGTGGCCAATCAGACGAGCTAGTTGATCGAATGCCAATTGTTGTGTCTTGAGTGAAGGTTGAAGAGCTTCTGACAATTCTACAACTTCCAAGATCAACTGGTGAATTAATGGTTAAAGCTGTGGTTCAGATACTATATGAGTTGAAAGGTGTCCCAGAATGGCTGGCTGGTCTTTGTTTTGATACAAGTTCTAACACAGGAGTTCAAACTGGCGCCATAACAGTTATTCAGCGGATGTTTGACAAACGCCTTCTATTTCTAGCATGCCGTCATCACATCTTTGAAATAATATCAGCAGCAGTGTTTGACAAGTTGTTTAAATCAACTGCACCACACTTTTTACTGTTTTAAATGTTTCAAGGAAACGTGACCGACCCTTGATTCATCACGATTTGCTGTTATTGATGTCTCTACATCCAGCTCATAGTTAACAAACAGTGAGAAAGCTTGGCTTTATGAGAGAAAAGCAGACCATGATGCTTAAAGGGGCCCAACACGAGTACACTATTATTTGATTAACAGGAATTCTCAATCAAAATAGTATACACATATATGTTACTTACTAACTGTATAACAAACATCATTTCATGTCTTATAGGTTCTTGGCTATACTGGGTCAAATACTGATGAAAACTATCTGAAGTGCAATGTTTGGAAATTTTTAGGGCATTCTTTGTGCAAGCTACACTTGAGATAAATACATCATTCAACTCAAGATAAAATAATGAGTAAAAAATGAATTTTTAGTCTGATACTTCTTTTAGTTTTTGAAATATTCACGTTCAAATATCGCGAAAATGTTAATGTTACGCGAACTCGTGACTACCCTTAAAACTTTAAAAAATCATATCTCACAAAGTTTTTCACTAAATGGTCTGAAATTTTCAGGAATCACTCAACTTTAAATGTACAACAAGCCCTAAAAATTTCAAAACGATCTGAGAGGGTCGGGTGAACAATTGTCAAAAAACTGGTTGAGTTGACATGGAATGACCCTTTTGCAAAAAAAACCTTAAAAGTTTGATGCCAATAAGCAGTCACTTAGACTCAATATTTTTTCCTATAATTTGGCCATCGTATTACTGACCCGAAACCTCACATTTCTGGGGGGTATGCAAAAGTGAATTAAACATTTTTTTTTCACCATTATCCTTTAAAACATTCTACTGCGCACCCATGTGGCGTGATATTGAAGCCATGCACGTCGCTGAGACTTTAATAGAGTTGAGTAGAGTGAGCTGAGAGTTGAGTTTGGACTTCGAGCCAATCGGGTTGACTTGAGACTGCTGAGGTCGGGGAACAGGCAGTGCTGGGTAGGAATTCGGCGTGGGTGGCCATGAGGTAGAGGCAACGGACTCAGCCCTTGAACAGCTAATAGGATGCGCTGCGGGCATGCGGGCCTTATATTGATTATGTGGAATTCGGCAGACCAGGTGCATGTAGACGCTTGGAAGGTTCCATTTAGGAAGGGAGCCATATTGTGAAGGATACCTCATGTCTTACTTAAGAGTTTGACCAGCTCAGTCCTGAGCTCTTTTTAGAAACACCAGCCACAGATAGGGACCATTCGATCTTTCTGTATTATAGATGTATTATTGTTAAGGTAGCCGATAAAGCTACTTGCCCTTTTTAGGGCACAATGGTTGTCGGTTCATCTAAATAAACACTATTCGTTGTATTAGCATGTGTGGTGTAATCATTTTTTGTGTTGTGTGCCTCCTGTGGAATCACATGGCAGGGTAAAATACAAATACTCACACAAACTCAGAAGGTGATCAATGATCATACACCAAAGACAGCGGCCGTCACAAATCGTACATGATCTTGACACGCGGAAAACAGGACAGAACAGAGTTTCAGGAATAGTTGAACAAGAAATCAGTGTATATATTTTGACTAATCGTTCAATACCTTTTGAAAAATAATGTCGCCAGAATTTAGTGAATAAGTATTAATTGTAATTAAAATAATTAATGAAGTGCCTTTAAAGCGATCGATTCTCGAAAAGTTGAAGTTCTTTATAAAGAGATGAGCTCCAAGTATACTTGTTGAGAGGTAAATTCTAAAGATATAGTTTGTCCTGCTACAAGATGTCAATTTATTTTCCAGCAGCAACATTACTCGGAATTTCAATCACCTAACCGACGAAAAGTAGATTGCTATGCTAACATACATGAGAAATTATTCGTCTATTTTTAATGAACCTAAATTATCTTTTCAAGGAAAACTAAATGATGTGTTAACGTCATGGAATGAAATGGATGGGTTAAAAAGAAAATAATTTTTTGGTAGCAAATGGAGAAAGAATATTGTTATGAATAGTTTCTAGCTTAAGCTTTTTTTTGTCGTTTTTATGGAAAGGAAAATAAATAGAATACCATTGGCGGCATTAAGAAACTATGAAAATTTTAATACACAGTGAGAAAACATCAGTGCACTTTAATGAAAGCTTTTTTGAAATATATATATATATCTATATACATAATTGGCTAACATAGACGGTGGTTCGACCGACAGACCTACACACCGTGCGGTGTGAAGTATGCTCATGGCAATAAAAGCCGCATGTCTGTACGTTACAAATACTTGGCACCGTACGAGTTGAAAGCTTAAATTGCTAAAAAAAAAGTCTGAGTTCTACGTCACACCTTTGCGGAGTTAAAAAAAAAACAGCACGTGTCATCGACCGTCTCTATAAAAATTGTCTGGGGAATTCCAAAATTATAGAAACTAAAAAGAGACAGTGTATGTTAAATAAGAGTATGTTTGGTGCGCATTTTGTTCATCAAATGAATCTTTCTTGAATAAAAATGAAATGCTGTTGAATTCTAAACACAACAAGGATTTCTTATTAATGAATTAAGATTTTTAAATGATATTGAGTAGTGTGCGCAAATTTTGTTTAATAGTCGGGGGTTGTTTTTGTTAAGCTTCTGTACCCATAATGAGGATTATTTTCTTTGGTATGAATTATATAAAAAGCTATTTTTTTGTATATATAGACTTATTGTTAACGCGCTCAAATATATATTACCGAGTTGGTTGGGATAGGGGTGCGTATAAACCGAATGGTTGCAGAAAGGAGGGGGGGTGTCAAGCAGACGATTCAAGTTGCAATACCGCTAATTTTTAGAGCATTTTCGAAAAAAAAAATGCTCTATTGTCCCCGTTTTGTCTGTCCGTCCGTCTGTCCGTGTACACCCTAGATCTCAACAACCATAAGTCCTAGACCCATGATGTATATATCATTTTGTAGGTCTTGGCCTGTCAAGAAATGACTTTTTTCCATTTCGCGATCTGACCTCTCAGGGCCGTAAAAGGGGCCTTAGTACCGTTTTTTACTATATAAGCTATATTAATAAAGGAGCGCTATATCTCAGCAACTATAAGTCCTAGACCCATGATGTATATATCATTTTGTAGGTCTTGGCCTGCCATGTGTACATCAAAAGTTCATTTCGCGATAGGACCTATGAGGGCCGGGCTTCAGGGCTCCTAAGGGGCTTATATATTATATATACCCCTTGTACGTTCAATAACCCGTTCATTTGGTGCAAAATACTGCAGCACGTAGTTTCACCAAGATTTATTAAGAAACTCGTCAAATGAAATAGTAAGCTTGTGTTCTGAGTTTAATTGAAAGTATCAGAGCTATGCAACAATTGACGGAGTTTTCGGACGATTAATAGACTATAATTTAGAATGTTTTCAATTATGAGTCCTATTTCAGTAACCACAAACCACTTGTAGTTAGATTTAAGAGACAATAATTTTTTTTTCAAATATAAAGAAACGTCTTTATAATTTTTTTTTACAAATATATGCATTACACAATTGAATTTATAAACATTTCCAAAATTTACAAATATTTACTGAAAGCTAACAAACGTACTGATACATATCACGAAAATGCGCTAACACGTCCTGTGTCCAGAATGGAACAGGCTTAATTGCTTGTTTAACCTCACGTCTCTCTTTTTTTTTAAATACGTCATGTTAAACATGATAAATTATAAAATTAAAAAAAAAAAGAACTGTTGGAATGGGGGTGTAGGGTTGGAAAAGGAGTGTTTCACGGTGGGGGGGGGGAGGTAGGGAGAAGTGTCACGTGGTACATGATTAACAGGGTGAACATGCAGTTATACTAAATGCCCCTTTTTGTAATTTTGTACATTGAGACCCACTGCGATTCGGGCATGTCTTGAGTGGAAGGGGTGTGGCGGGCGGGGGAGGGAGGGAGGGAAGGATGTGTGTGGGGCTAAGTGAAAGAGAATTGATGAATTATTAAAAAATAACTATTGAGAAAGAGTCCTATAAAATATTACGAATGAATTAAGATTAGTCAATGATATGGTGTTGTGAGCGCATCAACATTTTAAACTCCAACTGCGTGCCAAATAGCCGGTCCGGGTACCGGGCCTGTTCAGCTAGTATATATATAAATGTTCTCAAGTGATCGAAGGGAAGTAAGATATGTTACCGTTATGAAATTCGTATATTATTTGCTAAATGTCTGTTTCAAGACTTAACGTTTTTACAAACAATGAGATAAGAGTTACCTGATATAAGGAGAATTACTAATTATATGATATTTTGCTCCTGGATCAAAAACATTTTCAGATCTTGGTATAGGTGATCGAACGCCTTGATACAGCAACCTAGAAAAAGCAATGTTCATTAGGAATCGTGCTCAAAACATAAATATAGTTTTTAATAATACTTATTTATCATAACCCGACTTTAGTTGTATATTAGCTAAAGTTGCGTGCCAAAGGCAAGTCTCTGCTTAGTAAATAAGAAAACGTAGAATAGTATTCTCAACTTGTGGGTCTATACACCACAGGAGGAGGGGTATTATTTGGATGGGCGGGGAGGAGAGAGGTGTCTATTTCACTGAACATTTCACTTTTCCATAATATGCATTGAAATATTACTTGCAGTTTTTCTTGAAATTTTTTATGATATTTCTTATTAAATCTATTAATTCGTAAACCAGTTTACTTCAGCATCAAAAAATATCACTCAGTCTTCATTCACTAAACTTTCATTTTTAAAAAAATAATCCTTACCATTCACATTCCGTAGGTTTCTAAAAATAGCTTAGTTGTTTTAAAATATATGTTCCCGAGCTATTACGGACCATTCATTTCAACTATATTTTTTTCTGTATCATAAATTAAAATATACTACATTTAAAAAATATGTCATTGTTTTAGATTCAATTTATTTTTACAAGGCATGACCGATGATAATCCAGGCTTGCTAAAGGCAAGTAAGATACGTTGACGCCAAACTGCTGATAACCCGTGTGGACTAAAGGCAAGTAAGATACGTTGACGCCAAACTGCTGATAACCCGTGTGGACTAAAGGCAAGTAAGATATGTTGACGCCAAACTGCTGATAACCCGTGTGGACTAAAGGCAAGTAAGATACGTTGACGCCAAACTGCTGATAACCCGTGTGGACTAAAGGCAAGTAAGATACGTTGACGCCAAACTGCTGATAACCCGTGTGGACTAAAGGCAAGTAAGATACGTTGACGCCAAACTGCTGATAACCCGTGTGGACTAAAGGCAAGTAAGATACGTTGACGCCAAACTGCTGATAACCCGTGTGGACTAAAGGCAAGTAAGATACGTTGACGCCAAACTGCTGATAACCCGTGTGGACTAAAGGCAAGTAAGATATGTTGACGCCAAACTGCTGATAACCCGTGTGGACTAAAGGCAAGTAAGATACGTTGACGCCAAACTGCTGATAACCCGTGTGGACTAAAGGCAAGTAAGATACGTTGACGCCAAACTGCTGATAACCCGTGTGGACTAAAGGCAAGTAAGATATGTTGACGCCAAACTGCTGATAACCCGTGTGGACTAAAGGCAAGTAAGATATGTTGACGCCAAACTGGCTGATAACCCGTGTGGACTAAAGGCAAGTAAGATATGTTGACGCCAAACTGCTGATAACCCGTGTGGACTAAAGGCAAGTAAGATATGTTGACGCCAAACTGCTGATAACCCGTGTGGACTAAAGGCAAGTAAGATATGTTGACGCCAAACTGCTGATAACCCGTGTGGACTAAAGGCAAGTAAGATATGTTGACGCCAAACTGCTGATAACCCGTGTGGACTAAAGGCAAGTAAGATCGTTCCCAAGGCGGGAACAGCCCTTCAGTAAACAGTAAAAATACCAATTACTCTAATCTAATTTTGTGCACTACCTTAAAGTTTCAAGCGCCACATCTATGAAATCGATGCATTATTGTAATAAAATATTATGACATTTTGCACCAATATCCCCCCCCCCCCCAACCAGAAAAAGTTAACTGAATTATTGAAATAAATTGAAAAAAAAAAAAAAGGTTTCGAATTGATAATATACATATATAAATATATGCATAATTAGTTAAACGGGAAAGACCTATATTTTCTGACCTAAACCAATGTTTAATTTTTCCTTTTTCATTTCAGTTGTAGGATTTCATGGACAGTGCAGAATATGTCTCCCCACGGTTGTCTCTGAGTTGCCATAGATTTGGATCTGTACCGCACGTTATCTCTATCTCGCTTCATTAAGAAATGATAGATGGTATTGAAGAGATTATCGTGAAATGAAACATGACCTTACCATAAATTCTTACTGATTAGCAAAGAATGATTCATATTGTCTACCAGATCGCTTATAAAGTGTTCCTTACAAATGTTTAGTTCTATTATTTAAGTACTTTCTTCAGGTCTCGAACAGTTTTTTTTCCTCTTTCTGCTTCAGCATGTTCATTTCCTTTAATTGTACTAATACGACTGACAGTAAATCACGTCCGGGAATAGTACAGTTATGAGTGATAGTGAATGACGTGCCAGTGAATGACGTCCATGAATTGTACAGTTATGAGTGACAGTGAATGACGTGCCAGTGAATGACGTCCATGAATTGTACAGTTATTAGTGACAGTGAATGGCGTGCCAGTTAATGACGTCCAGGAATTGTACAGTTATGAGTGACAGTGAATGGCTGCCCGTGAGCTGACATTAAATTTGCAGTGTTTAATTTTTTTTGAAAGAAGTGCTTGGAATTTTAGCGGCCACATTTGATAAATGAGATTTTTTTTTGTCCAATATTACAAAAATAGATATAAAGAATACCTTTATTCGCGCTCACTTTCGTTTGTAACATTGAAAATAAGTTGAAATGTGTCTGCGCGGCATAACAGTATTTTTTTACCCTCAACCGTTATGGTCGTTTGAGGGAATGTATGGACACAACAATATATCTGTTGTAAAATCATATATCTCTTGAGTGGGTTTATATACTTGGTGGCGCCCATCTCATCACAGCAGCGAATATTTTTGGTTTTACCAGGGATTGAACCCTGTATTCCATCGAAACCTCATAATCCTTTTATAATACATAACAAACCCTTTTTTTGGTGAAACATTTTATATCGCGGTAAATCCACATTTTATACCTTCACAGATATAGAAACTTTTCTATTAGTTTCTCTTAAATAAGAATGAAAATTCTTGAAATAAATAATCTTCACATCTCGTTCGCTATCGTTACTATTAAAAAAAAACAATGTCTGCTTTAAATAACTTTCAAATTAAAATTAAAAAGCACATTTCTTTTTCAGCGAGGAGAATTACGAAAATAAAATTAGCGTAAAATGGTATTTTTTTCTTTAAAAAACAAACGATATATTTTTAAATTTATTGATCATTCTTAAAAGAAGCATATTGGTCGAGTTGATATTTGTCTCCTTGAAGATGAAATTGACTTTTTAAGTGAACTCGTTACCTTTCTGAAACATTTCAAGACCAAACTGATCTCTTCAGCTTTTCAATGCCAAACCTTATCAACTATACCACTAGTGAAAATGAACATACGGTATTTTATGTTAATTTATTGGCATTGAAACACAGTTTGCAGTAAAATATTTTCAAATACATATACTGTGCACTATAATGAAATGTTTCATAAACTAGCAGTTAGTACTGTTGTGTTTTGATTTTTTCAACATTTATTTCAGATGACAGTGGCAATCGCAAACTATTTGACTGCGCCTGTTGTTCAGTTTCATGATGTCCTCGCTTTCTGGCGTAGCAGCGTTGCATCATCCTCTTATCACAACTTACTCAACTAACTCGTCTTCACATATCATTATCAGCATCATCTGTACTAGTGGAGTGCATGTTTTCGGTTACTGGTTTGATAATGAACAGCAAACGATCAAGCCTAACAGCTTATAAACTGCATCGCGTTTATTTCATTCATGACAATTGTAAACTGATATGTTAAGTGCTTATCAAGGTATTTAGCAGCCCCGTAGCGTGAAAATTCTACAGGAGGGGCCATCATTCTACAGCAGGGGCCAGGCAATAGCAGGGGGGCCAGGTAATACATTTTTTAATAAGTAGAACAAATAAGCAGAGGGGGCAGACAAAACGCAGGGGGGCCTCTGCCCCCCCCTCCCCCGCATGCTACGGGCCTGGTATTGAGTGACAGAAACTGAATAAGTGGAATGTATTCATGTACTGTATTAGTAGGACAACATATACAACTGTTTTTTATCTGTTGTTTTAAATAATAAAACTTTTCACCAAGTATTGTAAAAGTGTTTTATTGCTGAAGTTTTATCAATTAACTATTGTCTAGTCTCCAGCCGAATTTTAGCGAAATATTTCGTAATCAGCCGAAAGTCAGCCGCAAATGTCAATTGACTCATTTTACGGAGAAATCCGGCTAATCTTGATATCAGCCAAAAAATTATGTGAGCCAGCCGAAATTTAAAAAAAATTTCGGCTGGCAGGTCTACTTTGGACTTAAAGGATATCGCACTTACTTAATGCTTTGCTATTTCTTATAGTTTATAAAACCTTACCATTGTTTTTACCTCATTTCCCACCATTTTCTGTTATAATTCCTCTCATTAATTGTTCCTTTCATGACATCCCATCTCCAACTATCCACAAGTAAACCAAACGGAAGAAAAGCAATTTTTTCTAAGGCCATTGAAAGTAGATTGTTAATCATTATCTCTGTTGAATAGAGAACACATTTCATAGAAATAGAACCATTAAAAAGTAACAAAATTATATTATTTAAAATCAATAACATGATGATCTAACTATTGATCACAAATAATCTATATACATAATATTCATTTCCACTCTGCGTTAAATCGAAAGCGGAAAACAAGAATTCAAAATGGCGTCTTGACCGCGTCTCGATTCGCTATTTTTTTTTATTGAAAAATCTACAGTTTTAAATAGTTTCTCTGGTTTTTATTATGAAATGTAGAAGTCCCAAGTATTAAAAGGTAATAATTAACATATAATGTCATTCAAATTATTGTAATTTTTATAACAACAGATAGCATTTTAACATCGTCAAACGTAAACAATAGTAATAATCGAAAATCTCCGACGTGTTTTCGTATTTAATTTCGTAAATAAAGATCTTTTTTTTTTAAGTCGAAATAATATATAAAAAAGAAACTCTGCAAATTTCTATTCAAATTAAGGTCTCAGCTATTATAATATTTATTTTTTAAAATAAATAGTGCTTTGATTTATTTTAAGTTACAAAATGCCTAAAACTAAGTCAAACAGAAGTGAAAAAATAATAGAACAATTTTTTTTTAAATAGTACATTAAAATTATCACTTCGTTCGTGTGATGTAGTGGCTGAATGGGTAAGCAGCTTAAGGTTTTAATTTATATGCTGACTATTCAGGTTCGATTCCTCTCAGAGAAATTTAAAAAAAATTTTTTTTTCACAGAATGTATCCTTTTAGTTGTGTGTTAATGAAAAGTAACTAACTATATCTCTTTTACATTTTTTTTTTATTGAAATAATTTATCTTTTAGGATGTTGTAAGAAAAAGAAACAACAACTAATTAGATTTTAAATTATTTTATAACTTAAAAAATATTTTAAAAATATGTATCAAAGCTGAACACAGAGGCGTACCTAGGGTGGGGTAAGGAGGGTCCAAAATCGAAAGTCCCGCCGGGTCCCAGCTTGAAGGGAGCCCCAAAATTATTTTTTACATTAAATATTAAGTACATAATCTCATGTCATGGTATCGAACGTCAAAATGCATGGGCCTTAAAGAGACCAAGCCCCGGGCCCCCAAATCCCTGTTTGGCACTGGCTTTACAATAGTCTATCTCTATGTAAAGGTTTTGGTGTGTACAGCTAGTGTAAAAAATAATTTAAAAAATCCATTACAAAACCAATTTCAAATAAAATGTTGACTGATCCATTCTAGTACTTCCTGTGTTTGATATGTTGCCTGATCGAGTTCCAACCTAGTAAAGTCTGTGTTTGTTATGTTTCCTTATTGATCCTTGAGATGTTCTATCCTAGCACAGTCTGTGTTAGTTATCGAAGCATTCTACATCCCTTCTGTCTGTATTTCGTTTCAAGGTTTTCTAACTCCATACTGCATGTGTTTCACCTCATGGCATTCAATTGTTTCTGTCTGTTTCACACCAGGGCATCCACCTAACCTACTGCCTGTGTTTGTCCTCAAAGTGTTCCAACTCCCTTCTGTCTGTGCTTTACGTCAAGTTGTTACTTCTTCCTGTTACGTCACAAAGGGTGAGGGTAACACTTGTGCATTTATTTATGTGCGTCAGTCACAAATGTAGAGGGTGACATTTGTGATTTTATTTATGTGCGTCAGTCACAAATGTAAAGGGTGACATTTGTGTTTTTATTTATGTGCGTCAGTCACAAATGTAGAGGGTGACATTTGTGTTTTTATTTATGTGCGTCAGTCACAAATGTAGAGGGTGACATTTGTGTTTTTATTTATGTGCGTCAGTCACAAATGTAGAGGGTGACATTTGTGTTTTTATTTATGTGAGTCAGTCACAAATGTAGAGGGTGACATTTGTGCTTTTATTTTTGTGCGTCACAAAGGTAGAGGGTGACACTTGAGCAATTTTATTTTCACTTCCTTTCACCCGTATGAAAGCAATTGTCATCTTACATTTTGTCACAATAAAAATATAGTGAAAGAGATTACTATGAAGTATTGTAGTCACTACTTCCATAAAATTATTAAATTTTACAACGAGAATTTATAAGTAAAGAACGGATTTTCATGATTTTTTATGTGCGTTACTGTTTTTATGTATTCAAACCATATTGCTGCACTCAGACACACCAGCGAACACATATTCAAACGTACACACGCACATACATACACAGACATAAACAAATAGTTCAATTACAAAACTCCGTGCACCATACAACAGAAAACTTCTTTCTATTTAACCATTTTCAAGTTGTTAAGTGAACCCTGAGCAAAAAAAATTTAACTTTGCATTTTGTACCAATTTATTCGATGTGGAATACATTTATTTGGACAACTATAAATTCATCAAATTGAATGTCTAAATAAATCATATTATATCTTCGTTTAAGTATTTGAGTTTTAATAGTACTTACTAAATCTTTTTTGTTCACCGCGTGGTACAATATGTTCATCAATGAAACCAAGCCCCTTCAGATGTGTGTCTGATAGAACCGACAACTGAATGGTGTCTCCCACCGCCTCATGGAATGCAGCATTAGCTCCTTCTCTAAATATGGTGGGTTGGTCAGCGTAGGCCATGAAATATTCTATGTGTCCCATCTCATGGTGTACCGTCCGAAATGAATCAAAAGTAAGCTCTGCACACATTTTGATTCTGTAATTGGATGTATATCAAATCACTAATACACATTTAATCAGATTTAGTCGTATAGCTCAATTAGTCATTTACTCTAATTAATGACTTAAACTGAAAATAAAGCAATTAATCTAACCAGTTGCATTTTTCATATTAAATTGCTTGTTAAGCAATACATATAACCGATAACACTTGCAATATTAATTTGCTTTAAGTTACTCCTCCACACTTGGAAATTAATTTAGGTAAAATAAATAAGGATTCACTTAACAAAATTTAAAGCTAGTTAAACATTGTTTTTCAGCAACGTGAAATTGTATATTTGCACAACAGAAACAAACCTAAAGTCTCCTGGAAAGTACATATCAAAAGCAGAAGCATGACACACTACTTCTCTCCCTATTGGTTTTTTGAACATTGATTTCTCCCAGAATGTTGAGCTCATCGGGTAAAGACCAATTGAGGAATAGAAGTTATTAGCTAGTCTAAACAAACCATGAATATCCAGATTTTTCTTCATTTTTCCCTCAATACTCGCTTGTTGGGTATACTCGGGGTAGGGGCTTACAATATCCATTATATTTGGCCAATGCTGTGCCCACATATTACCTAGAGTTTATATTAGAAAGATGAAACAAATATAGTTTGAGGATTACTTTCTTAATATTATTGATGCGTTTAACAAAATATTTTAAAAACAAAAGTTAAGGGTTTTTACAGAAAACTGTTTTAGTGCTATTTCACAATTGATAATCGCAGGCTAAGACTCGTAACATAATACTTCTGTCTTGGCAATTTATTAAAAAAAAATGTATTGTAGAAAGCAAAAGGGATTTTTTTTTACATAATAAGCTATTTTTTTTTCGCCTTACATAATAAAGATATCAGGATGAAAAATAGAAAAAAATTTTATGTCTTGAAGAATGTGACTAAAACCCCTTCCCCAATCTTGAGTTAAGAAAGATAACTGTCAAAATAACAGGTTCTTTGTTTAAAAAAAATATTTTAATAAAGCTGTACCTAATTTAACTTGATTTCTATTACAATCAAACAAAGAAATTGGTAACATATTATAGAAAGTATAATAAACATGTTTATTAATAAATGAATTCCAAAAAAAAAAAAATTATACTGTGGCACCACCCGATAGTTCATTTTTCATAAGCGTTCCATAGTGACGTCACCAAACCTTGTTATTTCATTCATAATTTCCTTTAAATCATTATCTGACTATTTCTCATAAAACGCAAATTAAAATGCATTTTAAATCTAAATCAATATCACTTTAATGTTCAATTAAAAATGTATCTTCAAGTTATTTATCTAAATATGCAAGGAATTTTATCCAAATTGTGACAAAATCCACTAAATTAACAGATTTGCAGAAAATCAAATTATTGACCTATTTTACAACATTTTTCTTAACTTCACTTCCGCGGAATTTCGCAATCCAATTTTAGACCACTATTCGATAAGCTATAGCTCTGATACTTTCAATATAACTCAGAACTCGATGACAATGCAATATTCTTACTAAATCATTATGATTTGATGAGTTTCTTAATAAATAACATTAAATATGTATGGCGAATAGGTCACAGCCTTCTCTAAACCAAGGGAAATTACTGATGCTAAATATAGTACACAGTAACGGAATTTGGCACCAATTTTAGACCACTTTCCGAAAAACTATAGCTCTGATACTTTCAATATAGCTCAGAACCCGATGACAATGTAATATTCTTACTATTTCATTAAAATTTGATGAGTTTCTTAAGTATTTTTCGAAAATAAAATTATTGTTGCTAGAGTAGTGAAGAAAGAATGTGTGACGTCAGAGCTCGCATGTACGTTCTTGTGATTAGACAGTCAAAATTGATTTTAAAAGCAAACGCAGCGCAATAAAAACCAATGTGTTGAAAAATTATTTAAAGTGAAAGAATTCAAAATTAATATTCTCTGTTTATAAACATGATACTCGAATACGTTTCACTACTTTCTTTGATTTTACAATGTGCGGTTGTGTAGGTTACGCGCACAGTTTTGTATGTTTGCGTGGCGAGGTCAAGTGAGAGGCTACGAGGTCAAGAGTCTTAAAAGAGATCGAGACGGGTCTTTAACACTATGACGCAACATTTCAAATTTTCACCAATCAAAAACTAAAAAGTAGAAATTAAAAATTACATTATAAAAAATATTTTATAAAAAACAACGTTTTTCTTGCGCACTAAAAAGCAGAAAATAATTTCTGAATAAAGTGGCAAGATAGAAATAGTAGACTTTATAAGAGCTTCTGATTTTTATAAAAACGAAAAACGTTGGGCACATGAGCACAAACATCCAGACCTTTATAACATACTCTAATTTATATAAATGAAAACCTGTTTAAAATAATTTCACTATATTAATATATTGATTCAATTGACTTTACAAGTATTACATTCTATATCGTGAGTTTAGGTTATACAACACTAGAATTAATTTTACTTTAATTGTTAACATTTGATGATTCTAATACTGTAATACATTCACATAATATAAAACATCCTCGATGATTTTATGGTGGGGGTCCTCTGACAATGAGGAGGTGATTCCCAGCCACACGATAACGTCGGCCCCGTCAGTACACAGCAACTCTGGCCACTTTCAACATCAACAGTAAAGCTGGCCACTTCATCAACAGTAGGGTAGGCCTCTTCAGCAAACAGCAAGGTTGGCCTCTTCAGCAAACAGTAGGGTTGGCCTCTTCGGCAAACAGCAGGGTTGGCCTCTTCAGCCAACCGCAAGGTTGGACTCTTCAGCAAACAGCAAGGTTGGCCTCTTCAGCAAACAGCGAGATTGGCCTCTTCAGCAAACAGCAAGGTTGGCCTCTTCAGCAAACAGCAAGGTTGGCCTCTTCAGCAAACAGCAAGGTTGGCCTCTTCAGCAAACAGCAAGGTTGGCCTCTTCAGCAAACAGCAAAGTTGCCCTCTTCAGCAAACAGCAAGGTTGGCCTCTTCAGCAAACAGCAAGGTTGGCCTCTTCAGCAAACAGCAAGGTTGGCCTCTTCAGCAAACAGCAAGGTTGGCCTCTCAACAAACGGCAAACAATAACGCTGGCCACTACATAACACAGTTTTCACGGCGCACACCCAGGGTGCTGGACACCACGTAATTCATCGATGAATACTTAACCGGTAATTACAACGAGTCTTAATGTACTCACTCCGCTGCTCCTGAATCGAGCTATGTCAGTCAGTTCGACGTCGGAGGTGCCAAATAATGTTACGTGTCCTTATAATGATAATACTTGTAGAAGGTGTAATAATTCAGACAACTCAAATCATGAAGTTAACTCCAGTGAAGTAACATCAACAATCATTAAATTCTTGAACATAAACTGACATAAAGGTAAACTCAGGAGGAGTACAATAGCATACAGTAAACATGCATCCATCTACCTCGCTATACGGCTGCTCTTTATACGGCATTTCGCTAAAACGGCCTTCATCATTTATGGCACGTATTCGATTTTTGGCCTAAAATGTTTTGCTATAACGGCCAAAAAAAAAAAAAACACTTTTGCACAAAAGTGAAAAAATATTGATTATTTTGGATAATGCACCAGGGCATCCTACCTAATTTATCCGAACTACCTGAAGATGTTATGATTGAGTGCCTTCCGAAAAACACAACAGCACTGATCCCACCAATGGATAAGGGTGCAATAGGCACTTTTAAGGCACATTACCTACACCGAACTTTCCGACAACTCACAATAAAGGAAACCGATGGTAAATCTTCAATTAAAACATTTTGAAAAAACTATGACATTAAGGATATTGTTGACAGCATCAGTGAAGGATGGAAGGAATTAAAATAGACAACAAAGAACCATGTATGAAAAAAAATATGGCCAGAATGTGTAAAAAGTACTGATGCAGATAGAAGCGTACCTAGGGAGGGGGTCAAAATTCAAATGTCCCCCTGGCCTTAGCTTGAGGGGCCGCCAAATATTTTTTTTACATTAAATATAAAGTACATTATCTCATGTCATGTTGTCGAATGTCAAAATGCAGGGACCTCCATAGAGGGGCCATAAAATCCCTATGTTCGGCACTGGATACAGAAGTTCTTCCTGAAATTAGTCAAAATATTTTGAATCTAGTAGAAGATTTCGGCTTGGAAAGTTAGAACGAACGTGATGTGCTTCCTGTACTTGAAGCTGATAGGGAACCTCCTCCTTGAAAACGATCCTGACGTCAGACGTAGCGCTCAATTTCTCAAGGAATTAACTCAGTCATTAGCAGTTAAAACTCATTGAAGAATGAACTAGACAAGAAGGCAAGACTAACAACGTTGCACAATTATTGTAAGCCAGGCCCATCCTTACCAGCGGAAAATGATGACGTCATTGATCTTCAGGTTACCATTTCTTCACTATCTTCATTTGAAAAAACAAGCAATTTAAGTCTTTTCCGTTTCGGACAAAGGACATTTTAGAGCATTTTCGGTTACGCCGGACAAAATACGTATTTTTTTCCGGGTTACAGCCATAAATATTGCTCCACGCGCATGGATTTTGATAAATTTAGAGAGGGGAGTAATCATGTTGAATAACTATTACAAAAATAAATAATGATTACGCCCCTTTGATTAGCTTTTATTATTTATATTTAAAATATAAGCAAAAACGGTACATAAGAAACTCTTATATTTTAGCCCTGAGAGGTCAGATCGCGAAATGGACTTTTGATGTACACTTGGCAGGCCAAGACCTACAAAATGATATATACCTCATGGGTCTAGGACTTATGGTTGCTGAGATCTAGGGCGCTCCTTTGTTAATATAGCTTATATAGTAAAATAAACGGTACTTAATGCGCCCCCTTTTACGGCCCTCAGAGGTCCTATCGCAAAATGCACTTTTGATGTACACATGGCAGGCCAAGACATACAAAATAATATATACATCATGGGTCTAGCACTTATGGTTGCTGAGATCTAGGGCGCTCCTTTGTTAATATAGCTTATAGAGTAAAAAAACGGTACTTTATAAGCCCCCTTTTACGGCCCTCAGAGGTCAGATCGCGAAATGAACTTTTGCTGCACACATGGCAGGCCATGATCTACAAAATGATATATACATCATGGGTCTAGAACTTATGGTTGTTGAGATCAAGGGTGATGACGGACAGACAGACAGACAGACAAAATGGGGACAATAGAACATTTTTTTTTTTGAAAATGCTCTAAAAATTATACATATTCATATTTTATTTAACATGAAATTGTTTCATTTTTGTTTGTAGACTATTGTTGATTGTTGGAGTTTGTTGTTATTTTACGTACAAATGTTTGTACTATAATTTAAATGAAATAAAAAGAGAAAATACATTTTGAATAATAAACCATGTTACATATTTAAACAACTTGGAACCGATCTCATTGAATTTGTATGGATTTGTACTAGAACAATTGATTTCCTATACGGCTTTTCGCTTAGCGGCCAAATTTCGTGGAATGTATCTAGGCCGTAAAGCGAAGTATGGGTGTATAAAACAACGCATGTGCTCTCAACTAGGGAGCGACCGATAATCGGATCGGTATCGGTATCGGACCGATATTGGCACTATCGGTTAGTATCGGATCGGCCGATTATTGTAGGGAGCGACCGATAGTCGAACTGATATTGGCACAATGGGTTAACTATCGGACAGGCCGTTTTTTTGGCTGCCGATACATTGTTTTTTTTCACAACAGAGTTGCAGAAAAAAAATCAGTAAATAACCCAATTCTATAACCAGATCATACAAGATTTAACAAAAAGGAAAAAAAAAACCCGTACACAGAAATTGTCACGTCTACATCAGAGATATGACCTTGAAACAATAGGATTGGGATTTTTTCATTCTAATGTATGACCTTGAATGATACAATGAGTGAACATCTGTGTGTATTTTTTTTTGGGATGAGAAGTTAGTGGGGGGGGGGGAAACAAGACTTACGTATGGGGGAAGTGTTACGAAATATGACAGGGAAGGGGTGAGCATGGGTTGACATACGTCATTAGCTGTAGCACGAGAAAAACACGTGTTTGGCATTGTCGTTGCTTAAGGCGCTGTCCATTAATGACGTCAACAAAATAGGGGGGAGGTGGGGTCAGAAAATTTTTGACAATTGTTGACAAGGGGGAGGGGGTGAGGTCAAGAAAAGTTGACGTCAACAATGTTACATTTTTAAATTTAATATAATTACATAATAAATAGGAAAAATAAGCAGCGTTTGTAGTTCTGTGTTACACACTCGCTTAACATTCAGTATTTTAATTAAACTAACTATATTCCTACTAATTTTGCCACATAAACATTTTGGAAGCCACCTTTTTTGAGGGTGGGGGGGGGGTAATGAAATGTTGACGTAATTTTATAGGGGGGGGGGTCTCTGGAAGTTTGACAAGTTGTTGACAAGGGGAAGGGGGGGGAGTAAAAATCGCCAAAAATATGTTGAATAAATAATGGACAGCCCCTAAAAAGAAAATATCGGTATCGGTTTCGGTATCGGTAAAAATGCTTGGGGAAAATATCGGTATCGGACTATCGGTAAAAAGGCATATCGGTCGCTTCCTACTCTCAACTGTCGGTTTAATATTCGTCATTTGTACCAAATGACGTATACACTAAAATCTACAACACAAGATGGCGGAATGACGCCATAGCTACTGCGGTGGGCGGAGCCTACAGAATTACGTCATCAAGCTTGGGCTATACTATTTCTCTACACTAAACAATAAACAAATTCACGTATTGATGACGTTTAAATTGTTTGTGATTTTCAAAGTCTGTTTTTTAACTTTAAAGCTATAGTTATTGTTAAATATTTGATGTGCCGACCAATGTTCCCTCTAATTTTTGGCGGCGCTGCGCGGTAAAAAAATTTCGTGTGCAACTTTATAGAACTTCGAAAAAATTTGGGCGCCAATTTGGAATAAATAATAAAACAAGCAATTAAGCCTGTTCCATTCTGGTCACAGGACGTGTTAGCGCATTTTCGTGTTATGTATTAGTACGTTTGTTAGCTTTCAGTAAATATTTGTAAATTTTGGAAATGTTTATAAATTCAATTGTGTAATTATCTGTAAAAAAAAAATTATAAAGACGTTTCTTTATATTTGAAAAAAAAATATTCTCTCTTAAATCTAACTACAAGTGGTTTGTGGTTATTGAAATAGGACTCATAATTGAAAACATTCGAAATTATAGTCATTTAATCGTCCGAAAACTCCGTCAATTATTGCATAGCTCTGATACTTTCAATTAAACTCAGAACACAAGCTTACTATTTCTTTTGATGAGTTTCTTAATAAATCTTGGTGAAACTACGTGCTGCAGTATTTCGCACCAAAGGAATGGGTTATTGAACGTACAAGGTGTATATATAATATATTAGCCCCTTAGGAGCCCTGAAGCCCGGCCCTCATAGGTCCTATCGCGAAATGAACTTTTGATGTACACATGGCAGGCCAAGACCTACAAAATGATATATACATCATGGGTCTAGGACTTATGGTTGTTGAGATATAGGCGCTCCTTTATTAATATAGCTTATATAGTAAAAAACGGTACTAAGCCCCCTTTTACGGCCCTGAGAGGTCAGATCGCGAAATGGAAAAAGTCATTTCTTGGCAGGCCAAGACCTACAAAATGATATATACATCATGGGTCTAGGACTTATGGTTGTTGAGATCTAGGGTGATGACAGACAGACAGACAAAACGGGGACAATAGAGCATTTTTTTTTCGAAAATGCTCTAAAAATTGGGTGTTGTTTGTAGTCCGAATCTGTGAGAATTATTCGAACAATGTTAATAAAAAAGCAACTATTTCTATATGACTTAGTCTAAAACTAATAGAACTGCTAGTCACCTAAAATAACCAGACAAAATTGAAAATAGGGTTTTCTGAAGTAATTGGTAATCGCTATTGAAATTATTAGCTATTGGTAGTTTCAGGAACAAAGGAAGGGAATCTATCAATCAGTCACTTAAATTTATATAGAGCTTATTATGTATTATATAGCGCTTATTATGTAGCGAGCAAAAGCTTTCGGAACATGAACTTTGAAAAAGTGCGTTTTCAGACCCTGTCGGAATGCCATGAGTGATTTAGACGTAGTTAAAGAAGCGGTTAGAGAATTCCATAAAAAAAATACCGGAATAAGAAAAACATCATTTAGCACCACTTTTTCAATTCCTTGACAATTTTAGAAAATAATATTATAAGCAATTTAGTTAAAGTAATATTTTCATCAGATTGTATTCTGTGCGCGGAGAATATTTTTTTTCTGCGCGGAGGTTTTCTAAAAATTGCGCGCAAGCGCACAGCTTAGAGCGAACATTGGTGCCGACACCAACAAGCATTTCCCTTGATTACAGCCCTCAGAAGCTAGAGCTTGTTACACTCGTAATATCAGCAATATTACTTAGAGTAATCTGTTTTTTTAAGTAAACGATGAATAGACAAACCAGATCATGAATTACTATTATTAGAATAGTGTGTACAAGATTTTTTTCTATTTCAAGTCAAAAAAAATGAAAATGACAGACATTTTATATAAAATGTAGCTGAAAAAAGTATCCATAATACAAATAACACCTGGGAACAAAATAAAATTTCGGTCTGCTACCTGAGAAAAATCATGTCAGTCTGACTAATTTTGACACGCTGAATACATTTGTGTAATCAGAATTTTTCTAGCAAGTCAGGTTATTGAGCTAAAAGACATTTACATTTTTGGTAAAATTGCATGTTGTAGCTTGCTATTAAAGTGGCTTAATTATGTTGTACACTTGCCGTGCTGTGTGCTTTACCTTTAAATGTTATGTTTTGTTTTATTTTAGACTGATTGTGTATTAATTTCAAAACAATATGAGGAAAGGTAAAAGGAGGTTGCTTGAATACTCCAGACTATTTCTGTTATATCTGTGGACATTTTACTCCCCGTGATCAGCGGAAACAACTTACAAGAAAAGTGAAGGTTGCCTATCACCACTACTTCGGCGTCAAAATATGTGATCAAGACAGAACCTGGGCGCGACATATTTGCTGCAGTGTTTGTTATGTGGGGCTCACCCAGTGGCTAAATGGCAAAAGGAAGTCTATGCTGTTTGCGGTACCAATGATATGGCGATAGCCAAGAGATCATCATTCGCACTGCTACTTTTGCATAACAAATTTTGCTGGGTATTCCAAAATTTAAAAAAAATCAGAAATTCATTATACAAATTGTGACTCTGCTTTGAAAACTGTTCCACACGATGAAAAAATCCAGTTCCCAATCCTGCAATATGCATTGATAGTAAAAGCGACGATGATAATGAGAAAAGTTACATGGTGCAGGAGAGTGATGCATATGATCCTCTAGTTGATGAAGAGATACCTCATCTTATTGGCCTAGCTGAATTGAACGATTTAAAGAGAGATGTGGGGCTAACGAAGAAGAAGGCAGAACTGCTTGGATCTCGTTTACAACAAAGGAACTTTCGTGATAGGCACGACCAGAGTTGACAGAAGTGGTGTCATATGGTAAAAAATAAAGTTTCTCACACCTAACGGGGCACCCTCTAGTTGAGTTCCATTTGTCTTAGTAACTGACAACAATTTCAGCTTCCTACTGCTATTGGAAGGGGATGTTCCAGAGTTACAAATTTTTGCTCTATTAATAAATAAACGCATTTTTGATGATTTTTTTATTACATTTTCAAATCATGCCATTACTGTAATGTTACTGTTTAGTAACGAAAATGTCAACATAAAATGTAAATTGTAGAGTGCTGAAGAGTCAGAGTACATTGTCTAAACATTGTCTACACCGAAACAACAAAGATGGCAGACTTCTTTGTAATTAGTGTAGGGCTGACTTTTCTGTTGGCTTCAACAACTTGCAAATAAATTGCTTATATTCCTCGTTTTTTGTCAGCAGTCTATTCCTCAAAAAGTTTAACTCAACGTTCTGCAGTATCGTTGACCACACACAAGTCGTTAATGCGCTGCTTACCCTTCTGGTATTCAATATTACCATTCCGCTGTTCTGGAGGAAGAACTAGTAACGAGTTGCCTATGTGTAGCTTTGTAAGCAGGTTTAGTGAAAGCTTTGTGGAAAAGTGACCCAAGTTGACGCCTTCATTTTGGAGCAACGATGGATCAACTCGAAAATGTCTCTCAATAGGTTCTATTCCAAAACCTGTTATTGTTTTCTGTTTCTCAATTGGTGACACTTCATCGGAAAACAATGCCAGGCTGACAGTCTCATCAGACAGATACAGCATGTGATTCTTTGTGCTGCAATACTGATGTCGTGATCAACAGACTGATATTGCTGCAGGTCCTTCCAGAGTAAAAGATCTCCTCCAGGTGCTTACGCTGCACGGGGTGCTTGAATCCAGGACTTTGTTTACAAAAAGGTTCCAAGCTGTACAAATCGTTTGAGTTGGCTCTCTTCCTTGGATGTAAGGCTGAAAATTTCTCTCTCATGACGAAAGATGTAAATTTTGATGGCATAGATCAGCTTAACCATCCACCTAGCATGATGTACAGGGCCTGGTGCTCTCCAGTGAATGGTTTTTGGTGGATCTCCTAAGATGATCATTGCCATTTAATAAGTTCTTCATAATCATCTCTGACCTGGGACTTCAAGTCAACGAAATTTGTCACGAAGCTCAACGTGTTTTCTCGGAAAACATCAGTGCTTGAAGGCAGTTCCAACTTACTATAGTTGTCAAGCTTTATGCGTCCCCAAACTTCTTTAAATCTTTTGAAGATAGGTATGTTTGGTGAATTAGAGGGTTCGCAACACAAATTGAAAGCCAACACCAATTTAAGAACATGATGACGACATGCCAGCCACAATAGTTCTAGACCAATACGATTCTCAAGCAGTACACAAGTTCCATTGAAACGACCAGACTTGACAGAAGTGGTGTCATAGCCTGGATGCTTTCTACCAGTGCTAACTGTTTTAACTGACCATAAATAAAATCAGCAGCATTCTTCCTGTTCCTGATGTTAGTTTAGGGACACCTAGTAATTTTTCACTGCCATCACCAGAAACTACACATTTATTGGATGATTCATAGCTCTCTTTTTCATTTTTACCTGATTCACCTTCTATAGTTTTTTGCTGTCGTATTTCTTCTTTCTGTTTACGAATTAGCTGTTTCTATTGTTTGTGATGGACTCGATCCTGCTGTGCTGCCTTCTCTTTATTTTCACCACTCATGAACATTATATTTGTTAATTTTCCGTTGCACAATGTATCTAAAATGAGAACTATGTCAGCATGGAATAGGTCATAAGTGAAAAAAAAAACGTACTCCCACCTGACTTCAAATTGGAGTAAAATGCTGTAAAAGGTAAAACAACGAGGCCTGTGAGCATCCTCTTCTACTTGGAATTTAGTTGTAAAATTTTAACTGGGAAAAGGAACACAAAAAGGGTGCCCCGGTGTGTGACACGAAGTTGGACTTTTTGGGCCACCCTAATGTACAGCTTGCTAAATTTTATGACAGTAACGACAGTATCTTTTATCGTACTCATATTAACGGTTTAATGAAAGAACCGGACTGTAAGTACATTCCAATACACTGGTGTCTGTTTATAGACTCAAGTTAGTCTTAAAGCAATTCTACATAATGGGAATGTGGTGCCTTTTATTCCATTAGCACACGCAGTCGGACTACATGAGACATGATACTATGAAGTTGCTCCTCAACGTTATCAAGTACAGAGATCATAAGTGGCGCCTCTGTTGGGATCTAATAGTAGGTTCGCTTCTTCTTGGATTGCAGCTGGGATAGACAAGGTACATGTGCTTTCTATTTGTGTGGATCAGCCGTGATGACGAAAATCATTATACAGTTAAAGACTGGCCAGCAAGAACTGATCATGTACCTGGCAGATACAATGTACAAAATGAGTCTCTTGTTGATCCTACTAAAATACTGCTTCTCCCTCTTCACATAAAGATTAGACTGTTCAAAAATTTTGTGAAGGCTCTGGACAAGGATTCGGGTGGCTTTGCGTATCTTCAAGAGAAGTTCAAGACCACTCTTACACGTGCGGGCGTGTTCACCGTAGCTCAAATTCGTTAAGTCATTCGTGATTCCACCTTTAAGACACAGCTGCAGCCTGCTCAGTTGGCAGTCTGAGATGCATTTGTGGCTGTGGTTTCTACATTTTTGGGAAACAAAGGTCTGAGAACTATGCAGAGTTGGTTGAGAGACTACTAACAACATAAAAGCATATGGGATGCAGAATGTCCTTAAAAATTCACTTTCTGCACTCCCTTCTCAGTTTCTTCCCACCCAATCTAGATGCAGTCAGCGACTTACAGGGTAAACGTTTTCACAAAGAAATAGCAACGATGGAAAAATGATAACAAGGGAGGTATGGCAGCATCATGATGGGCGATTTCTGTTGGTTTTTACAGCGAGAGTATGACACTGATTACAAAAAATGCAACATCGACTAATTATTTCTGACTTCAAAATGCATTGTATTAGTATTATCTGAGGTTATTCGTACATATGATACTGTATAATTGCTTCATCTGTTCTATTGCTATGTAGATTGTAGTAATTGTATTGAAATGTAGAAGCATTGACATTATATTTCTATCGAAAGCGTTATAATGGTAAATCAAGATGTTAACATTCCTTTAAAACCTGACTTGATGCACAATTTTCAATGACATATTTGGAATCAGCAGGTCAAAATGGTCTTAGTACAAGTAATCGATCCCAGGTAGCAAAAATGTTGTTCCCTAGTGTAATCAATTACAGCTCTGTCGGCATTCCCGTGTATGTCACATAAGATGACGGTATATATAATACAAAGATGGCGGCAACATTACTGTATATTATCATACAGGCATGATACATCTCCCAACAAGCCAGCCAGGCAGATTATCCCCTACTTAGCTGCGTGTAATGTTATTGGTCCTGCCAGTAGTAATATTGCAAGGTAAGCATGCACCTAATAGCATTGACAGAGATATTAAAGAAATTCTACAGATGTCATACTATTATTTTTTTTATTTTTATTTTTTTTTTTTAACGCCGCCATTGCCAGCATGGTAGGGTGTAGTGTGCCTACCACACCAACATTGTTGGCAGCGCTGATGCACGTCTGCCATGCCTACAGAGCGGCGGGTAGAGTGTGTCCGCTATCATCTGCAGGGATGGCAGAAAGATGGGTTTTAATCCTTGCCCAAACTGGCCAGACCAGCAGGGTGTGTGTACTCCCAAATGGCAAAGAAAGGGGTTTTTCCTGCCACTCCGACAGAGGGGAGGGTGTAGTGTGCCTGTACTCTCAGCCGGAAATGGTAGGCTGCGCAGGTGTGCTTGAGTGGGACGGAGTGGAAGGGTGTTGTGTGCCGACCACATCCGTCACCACCATCAGCTGTGAATACTGCGGTCTCGGATAGTCCTCATTGACCACAGTACCATCACCCTCGCAAGTAATGGGTTTTTTTCCTTACTAGAGAACCCTTATGATCCATCCCCCGTGGATCATGGTATGTCTCTCAGACCAGGAAGGAGAGCTCACAAAATATCATGCCATAATATTTTATGATACTCTCCGAAACAAATTCTCTGGTAGATAGGTAAATGTCAGAATGTAGTCACTTCATAGCTCTCCTGGTTCGATTAAGTCTGCTAAATTTCGGTTAGGTCTGCTAATTTTCGGATCACCTTCTTTTTCACCAACATAAGGATTAAGTAAAAAGAACTGATGTAGATGTCATACTATTAATTATATATTATACCCAAAACGAAAATTCTGTGAGCAAACGTATTTCTTATGTATATTTCAAGATGATAAATAATTATGGTGTTCAGTTTGTTATTTGAAGAGAAGCGATCTTCGGAGAAATATCTACAGAAATCGTTCAATTAATACTCTGTACTATTTTCCACAATGTAAATCTTAAAGCAAAATAATTTTTGTCTGTATATAATAAGATAATGTAATATTTATAATGTTAAGTTTGTGATTATTTCTATACTATGTCTATATCTAACCACTAACCTCAAACTGTCACATTTTTTTTCATTTTTTTATTATTACGTCACATGAATGTATTGTATAAGGGTGGAGACTGATAGCAACATACACATTGTAGACAATGCAAACTAGCACATTTATGATGGGGATTTCACAGAACTATAATGTTTAAAGCTTTGATATTTCTTTTTCTTTAAGAGACCTGGTATTTTCTGCGTCTGCGGCCTCAACTGGATTGATGGAATATTTTTTTTTGATTGAAGGACAGATAAGAGCTACACAACGATTCTATCTATTTATATATTCTACTTTGATACTTTATACTTTACCACACATTATATCAATAAAGTATTGCTTTCTGCTGTTAGTCAAAAAGATTGGTCTGCAAAGTATAATAAAGTTAAAAAGAATGTTAAATTTTCAATATTTTCTTCTAATCAAAAGAGCACCGGGTTGCAGAGGCGTACCTAGGGTGGGGGAGGGGATCCACATTCGAAAGTTCACCAGGACCCAGCTTGAGGGGAGCCCATTTTTTTTACATTTTATATTAAATACATTATGCCATTTGTGTATAATTTCAAAATGCAGGGCCCCCAAATAGGCTAAGAACCCGGGCCCCCAAATCCCTAGGTTGGACACTGCGTGTAATAATTATATTTCGCTGGAATAATTATATTTGGCCTAGAAATTTAAATGGCATAATATATATATATATATATATATATATATATATATATATATATATATATTAGCCAACTGTTTATTCAGTGCTTTATAACTGTTTTCTATATGTGTTACGTCTCAAATATAACTGAGGACATATTACAATAATAATCTACTTCGAAGAGACTGGCAAGTCTGTCATACTACAAATAGCTTATATAGATCTTCCCAGATATAGAAGTTCCACAGAAATAATTCTACAAGTAAATATACCCTTGACATAAATGGTGGCAACGGTTGTTCTTGAAAGAGTCAAGACATAATTGTGATACAGCGGTGATTTTAATAGAATCGAAGCAGAATGTTGGCAGAGTAAAGATAATTTACAGTAAGATCTACAAGTTCCTGATTTTTTTAGACTTTACAAAAATAGCAATATACAGCTGTACCTGCATTACTTCGATTATTAAGGACTTAATATCTTAACACCATCTTATTCTACTGTTTGAAACATCGCTACAGCAGTGGAAGTAAGAACATCTACATCAGTTCTTTTTACTTAATCCTTATGTTGGTGAAAAAGAAGGTGATCCGAAAATTAGCAGACCTAACCGAAATTTAGCAGACTTAATCGAACCAGGAGAGCTATGAAGTGACTACATTCTGACATTTACCTATCTACCAGAGAAGTTAGTCAACACCTTACTTTTATACAGCACCCTACACCTGGGATCCACTGATGTCCGAAGTAAACAAGCAATGTATTTTTAAGTTATTTCATGTTATTTCCATATGATTGTTGTTTTATTTTGCAAACTGTGTCAATTTTATTATATTAGTATGTACTATTTAGAACATTTTTTTACATCTTTAGTGTATAGTTAAATATCTATTTGAAAAGTTCTAATTGAAAAATATGTTAAAGTAAAATAAATATATATTGTTTTCATCTAGATATTATACTTTAAACATTTGTTTAGAAATAATTGTCTTGTTTGTATCTCGTAAAAAATATTTTATAAGTAATCTAGTAAAGTTAAATATTTGTTTTCGCTCGTCTAACTCTAAATTTAATTAAATAATATTAACTTAGTCTAACTTTTTTTATTTTTTTAGTAATAGTCTATTAAACTTAGAAATATTTTATTTATTGTATGTATTCATTTTGTCACATATTATTATAACTATTTTTACATCAGTATTTTAATTTTTTTGACATAAACTTGCATATAGCATCAGGATTATTGAAAACTGAAATATACAATATATATTTTAAAAAATATAAAAATCTAATACAGTATAAATATAAAAAAATAAAGAGATCAGTTATATAAATAGCTGATTAAAGAAAATTAAATAAAATTTAAAATTGCTGAGCAACCAGGATCATGTGAATACCGATAAATTAACAAAATTTGTTGAATGGATAGGGATGAAGATCGCAAATAGAAGATAGAAGAGAAGATGAAATGCGAGCACAGAATAATAAAATAGAAGCAGAAAAAAATAGAAGAAGAAAAAATGAATCAAGAAATAGCTTTACGAAGAGAAAAACTAGAAAAAGTATTTGAATTTAAAAAATTAGAACTAGAAATGCGAAGCAAGAATCCAATAAAACAAGAAAATGAAAAATCATATAAACATAAAATAAAAATACAACCTTTTTCAGGTAAAATTGGTGAGATTGGCAATATTTTCTTAGTTAACCCATTAATGCATGAGGTCTCATTTTTCATTAATATTTGCATAGCACGTGTAATTTGGGCATTTATTGACTATACCAAACGTAAAATTTATAAAAAATGTGTATAACGCAAATTAAGGGCCCCAAAGTTTTGTCCTTAAAAAAGGACGCTATGCGTTACATCCCACCTGAACTTGAATATTGTCACATCACAATTCTAGACAATTAAATCATGACAAACACTGTATTTTATCATCTCAATGCAAAGAAACAACATAAAAAATATAATTAAAATGCATAAGTCAGAAATACTGTTTTAATACAATTGTCAACTTTTAATAATATGACGTAAATAACAAAATAATAGTGTACATGTAAGTATGTTTCCAGTGTCACCATAAGGTGTTTTAGTCAGTAACAGCTGTTAATGTTTTGCCGCTTCTGACAGCCTGTACAGTTGCCAAGCATTCTGCACACTGGCGTCAATGGCTAAACAGAATCTAGCCCACCAACATTACTTGTCTGTCCTTCCCTAACATTGATTATAACGGGCAATCATATTTGGAATTGATATTTGAATATGATTCTTTTCACTGGTTGACCAACGCTTGGCTTGGGCTGTTTGTTCCACACCAAAAGCAGTTTGATAGCATTGTAACGACATTGTTATTGTTGCAAAAAACTGCAATCATGCAATAATTCCGGACTCCCTGTCCACAGGACTGTCAAAGGATTTTCATGATTCCTTTCTCAACTTATCTTTTTCTTTCAATGGACGCTTCTCCATCCTGTTTACTAGAACAGTTCCTGTGACTGAATAATTCATTTCCTTCAAATGATCAAGCAGTCGTTGTGTTGTAAAAAAATATCAATATATGCATGTCTAGCAGGTAATTTCTTCATCAATTGGACTACCACAGAGCCACCAAGACCAAGATCCGCGTTGAATGAAGTTGTTTTGATTTCTGCATGGCATACAGTTTGGTCATTTGAGTGATATAGTCAACAACTTCATCGTCGTGGAACATTTCAAATAGATCTGACTGTGTTTGATCAATACCTTGTGCTGACGGTGTGTGATCAATATCTGATGCTGAAGTGACACTCCGTGGAATTTCTTTTTCTTTCAGGTCAATTTCAACCAATTTCTTGTCGTTGGTGTAGTTTTCTTCGGACGTGATGACTTTGTTGGACCCACTCCATTGCAACTGCTATCATCATGACTAGTTGTAGAACGTCTGTGGCGTTTTGAGTCGCTGCTGCCCGATTGGATGTTGACTGCTGCCATTCGAGAATGCCTGTCCAAATTATGAACTTCAGCTTATGGAAACACATCATTTTGAGCTTCATCGTCATTATCTTCAGCAATGTCGTTAACGCCTATATGCTTTTTGTCAAAATCGGAAACGAGTAGAGTATCTTCTGCCTGAGCACGTAATTGATTTCCAGAGAGATTATCAATATCACCAATATCATCTTTGGGACCACTGTCTCCATTAGATTTTGTACCATATTCCGGTGGAAAGATAAAATATCTGCACTTTTAAAGTCATCTTCTAGCATGCTAACCAAATCAGTCACCGTGTAAGATCTAGAAAAAGAAAATTTGACACATTACTGCTAAATCACCCAACAGACATTCAGGTGGGGTGTAACGCATAGCGTTCTTTTTTAAGGACACTATTTTAATTACATGAAAAAAAATATTAGCAAACTCATTGCACAATGACTTGCCAACATGCATTAGGAAACAATATTTACTATATAATAGTTAGAAAAATTACATTTAAATACACATAAACTGTTCGTCACATACCTTTTACGTGGAGGCAATCCTAAAATAAAACTTTCCAACAAAATCGAACTTTAACCATAAAATAAAAATACAAAATATCAGCAAATACGATAATATCCGGTTTAGACCATTGCGAAAATAAACAAGTGGTGCACAGATTTATTTGTTTCATACCAATATTCAAAGGTGTTAGGGTAGTACATATTTGTATAGCACGTCCTTAAAAAAGGACGCTATGCGCTAATGGGTTAATTCTCAGTACCATATATTTTACTATACCATTATGTACAGTTGTATATAAATTGTCATAATAGAATTGTCAGTCAATTAGTAATTCATATTTAATTCTTTATTTTCAATGTTATTTGTTTTCACGTTCCCTTTTTTCTGATTTTGCTTCAATTTCACGTTATTTATGTTAGATTTCACTTCTATTAATGTTTTAATACATTCTCCTTATGTTGCCAGTGTCCGACGCTTGCTGGATGCTATACACCAGATGAAGCCAGTAGTCGTTTGCTGGGCCTTTCTCCGAGTAGCCTTCAGCTCCAGAAGATTGTGCAGACTTGAGTCATGTTTGTAGCTTATTAGTGTTTTTCTCTTGGAGTTAATGACGGGCTCTAGTTCAACAACGTTTGCCTCAAACCAGTCGGTATTCTTGTGCTCCCTTGTACCATACGTCAGAACAGCAGCTCTGTAGATAGTGTTCCGGAGCGAATACCATCTATCTTCTGCGTTCGACTCTTGGTTACAGCTTTGCAGTTCCCCCAGCCTTGCTATGAACTCCTGGTTTTTGGTTTGGTTGATGGTCTGACTTGTGTTGATTTTCGGCTGGCATTTCTTTTTGCAGTGATCGAGTCTCTTGGGGCGTAGCTTTATCCTGGAGGCAATGAGCGAGTGGTCTGTATCGCAATCGGCGCTATGGTAGGCTCTAGTGTTTCGGACGTTATTCAGAGAGTCGCGCCTGGTGAAGATCAGGTCCAACTGATGCCATTGATTTGATCTTGGATGTCTCCAAGACGCCTTGTGACATGCCTTGTTCTGAAAGTAGGTGTTTGTTGCACATAGGCCGTGATAGCAGCAGAGTTCGAGTAATCTCTGGCCGTATTCGTTCATTTTCCCCATGCCATGGTGACCCAGCACACTTGGCAAAGAGTCATGGTCAGAACCAACACGAGCATTAAAATCCCCCAGAAGGTAGAAAGCATCAAACAAGCAACTCCAGTGAAAACTCTGTCACACAGAGAGCATTGGACGCCATAGAAGACTTGACGTTCTGGAGGTCACCGACAAGTTCACATACCTGGGCTACACCATCATCAACAGTTTGTCCCTGGATGACGAGATCGACAAGAGGCTTGCCAAAGCAACTAGCGTCATGGCCAGACTAAGCAAACGAGTATGGTCCAACAACCAATTGACACTGAACACCAAGTTCAAGGTATACCAGGCATGTGTACATAGCACTCTACTGTATGGCAGCGAAACCTGGTCTACCTATACCAAAAAGGAAAGTCGTCTCGAGAGCTTTCACCTCCGCTGTCTCCGAAGCATCCTTGGCATCAGATGGCAAGACAAAATCACCAACACTGCTGTACTCAAACAAGCCAGCTAACTGAGCATACATCTCCTTCTGTGCCAAAGACGTCTACGCTGGCTGGGTCATGTACATCGAATGCAAGATGGACGCATACCAATGGACATCCTATATGGCGAGCTTGCCACTGGGCTTCGCTCCGTTGGTCGCCCGCAAATGCGATTCAAGGATGTCTGCAAACGCGACCTCAGATTGACCGGCATCAGCCACGACAACTGGGAACAGCTGCCGACGACCGGAACGGGTGGCGACAGGCTGTTCACAAAGGCATCCTTAATGGTGAACAATTAAGGAACCAACAGCAGGAGACCAAAAGACAGAGAAGGAAGATCGCACGGCAGAAACAGGCCCTCGGTCCTCCATCCAGTTTCATTTGCGGCCACTGCGGAAGAGTTTGTCAGTCCAGGATCGGTCTGCTGAGCCATTCAAGAACCTGCTCTCAAAACACGACTAGATGACTAACCTAGTGCGCTTCCATCATCTTTCGAGATGGACAGTTTGCCTACTACTACTACTACTTCTACTACTACTAATGTTTTAATATAATAATTTTATGCTGATATTTTTTTTTGCTAATCTATTTAAAGTATGATCTTAATTAAAGTAATTTCATAGACTTGTCTTATGGTTCAATTATGAAATTGTGGTCTGTTAACAAAGAAAAAGCAAACACTTGAACAAAAATTTCAATTTCCAGTGAAAATGCAATTATGACTTACACGCTTTTTTGTTCATCAAATGGGCTTATAAAAATAAACATATTTCTTAGAGAACAAAGAAAGAGACTTCCACTATACTATAAAAAGCAAATTTGTGACGCTGCCGATGTAGAAGTCTTCAGAATTAGACATTGCAATCAAAAAGCCTGGATTTCATGTCCTATGCCAATTAATGCACCAATTAATGATCTACAACTGTTGACAAGGATTGACCAGTACTCCGAAATCTACAATCAAGCAATTTAAGTCTTTTTCGTTTCGGACAAAGGACATTTTAGAGCATTTTCGTGTACGCAATGACTACGGTTACGCCGGACGAGATCCGTATTTTTTTCCGGGTTACAGCCATAGATATTGAGAGGGAAGTAATCATTGTTGAATAACTGTTACAAAAATAAATAATGATTACGCCCCTTTGATTAGCTTTTATTATTTATATTTAAAATATAATTAAAAAACGGTACATAAGAAACTCTTTTATTCAGCCCTGAGAGGTCAGATCGCGAAATGGACTTTTGATGTACACTTGGCAGGCCAAGACCTACAAAATGATATATACATCATGGGTCTAGGACGTATGGTTCCGGAGATATAGGGCGCTCCTCTATTAATATAGCTTAAAGTAGCTTATATAGTAAAAAACGGTAATTAAAACGCCCCCTTTTTCGGCCCTCAGAGGTCAGTTCGCAAAATGAACTTTTGATGTACACTTGGCAGGCAAAGACCTACAAAATGATATATACATCATGGGTCTAGGACTTATGGTTGTTGAGATCTAGGGTGCCATTAAAAAAATACAATATCATTTGTGGTATCTCGGCCAAGAGTTGGTCTGACTGGCATTATTCTCATATAAGGTAGTAAACACTAGGGTGATAACAAAAAAAATATTTTTTTGAAACAACTTGCACTCGCGGAACTTTTATGTGTAATTTAAGAATATAAATTGTATTTTTGATTTTTTTTTTTAAAGTTCCCCCATCTCCCCCTTTTTCGGAAGAAAAAAGTGAAAAAATATTTTTTTTTCAAAAAAAAGGAAAAGTTTTTTTTAGCTTAATTCAAAAGAGTAATAATAATAACTAAACAACTTTTATTAACAAATAAGATACAGATCAGTTAATAATATGTACAGAATGTACAAGAAATGTGTAAAACATATTTTTCCTATGAACTTCAGATTCAAAAATGCAAATTTTCTCGAAGTTCCCTATCAGTTTCACAGCACGTTTAGCAATTTGGTTAGATCTGGGAGTGTCAATTTATGATTTCCCGAATGACTAATGCGTCTTTAAACACTTAATTGCCTTCTTGCATTTTATCCCGATGAGTGTAAACAGTTCATTGACGGACGCTTTATTGTAGTGCTGCGAATTGAACCAAGCATTTGCCCATTCGTAGCAGATGAAGTTGCAGGCAGGAGCGAGGATGTTGCGCCACTCTGGTATCAGAAATAATGCTATAATAGTATATATTGCATGTGAGTTCCATCTTACCTAGTGTACATTTGGTAGTTTCTTCCAGCTGATGCGAGGCCAACGTGAAGTTGGTTTGTAATGACGATATGCCTGACATAATTCATAAAATGAACTTGAAATCATCTCGCCATCCAGGGTTCTCGCCTGTGCTAACATCAATGAGGCGGTAATCAGCCTGAAGAGTGGCATAGTTTTGCGTTAATTTGTCAATGAATGAATAGTTGAGTTCTGGTTTGCTCGTTGGCTCTTGAATAAGAAAATTCATGACGTTTCAGAAAGAGGTCGAGTACATGGTGCTGACAGCCAATATATTGTGGCTTCTGAAAGCCCTTGCTCAAAACATCATCCTGTATGAGCTTTACAATCCCGAGCAAACGGCCAGTATTTACTGCGGTCATGTCGCATATTATCACGCAAATATTTTCCCAAGCATCATATTCATCAATTAGTTGATGAATGGCCGCGGCAGAACCACTCTCACATTTAAGAGTACCGAGTTTTATTTCGGTTGTCATAATTTCAGCAGAACTACTTGATACTCTTCCCCTTGCACTCTTTTACCATCAAACTGGAGACAATATGGTTCTTTGCTTTGAAGTTTTTGAAAAATTTTGGTTTTCATTTTCCGTCCTTCAGAGATTACTCGTTTCCAAACACCCGCCAGACTTGGAACCGGCACATCATGACCCTGTTCAAAAATGGTTGCAAAAACGTCATATGCTTTATGTGTAGAAATGTTTATCAGTCCTAGCAAACCCGCTTGCTCTTTGGTATTTTGGTTTGCATTCAGGAGAAGATGACGTGGAAGAATAGATTGTCGAGTTGGGTGAAGAAGCAGAGGTTTCAGAATCCGAAGATTATAAGACAGTTGTATGTGTTTGTGTAGGTTGTGAGAAAGCTGTATGTGTTTGTGTAGGCTGGGAAACAGTTATATGTGTTTGTGTAGGTTGCGATTGAGAAGAGCTGGCTTGAGATTGAGTTTTGGATAGTCGGATTCATTTTCTTGGGTGGATTGATTCTAAAAGGGCATGTTTGACCATTGAATAACCAATCTTTCCTCCACTCTTAACTTGTCTCTGGTATTGCTCTTTATCCTCCTTTTCCTTTTTCCATTAACGTTGGTCACATCAAATACTTAGAGAGTGTTGTAGTAAATTTATCGGACGGTTTCTTTTTGATCAAAATATTGTTTCTTAATATTTACATTTCTTAATAATTATTGTCATATAAATCAAACAGACAATTGAGTTTCATTCTGATTAGTGAGCTGGATAATAGTGGAAAGTCTAGAAATTCTCCCAAGAGCAATTCTATATCCGTTATCATAATTTTGATTCGATCCAGTCGCCGTTTCTGGCTATTGAACAGAAAAGAGAAGTTTCCAAGAATTTGACGGTTTGTAGGCATCCGTGTGAGATTGATTAGCTTTTCAACAGATGGAATTCTCGGATCCCTATTCTGTTTAGAAGATGAGGGTAGATGCCTTGTCTATAAACAAATGAAATTAACTGACTGGGATGTGCTTAAAAGCAGTCTAGTAAGTCATGTAAAAATTCAGTTACCAATAGTTAAACTGCGCGATATGTGAAAACAAAAATGAAAAGATGGGGGAACTTTTTTTCATTTAAAAAAAAATTAAATTAATGCTGCTACTGTCATCTACATACAATTGTTCCTCGAAAGTGAGTGGTTTCATGTTGGTTACAAAAAATAATGAAAATAGTTATCACCCTAGTAAACACTGTAAAGAATTTGACGGTGGAGGCAATGATTGCAGCTGGTTATGATGCCAGTGTCAGAGGAATTAAATTTTCTCTCACCAATGGTGAGCAACTGAAACAAACACCACTACTTGAACTAATATCACCCACCACATCTGCTGCACTGCTTTCATTGGACTGGATGTTGCACTCTTAAATGGCATTGATCCTACAAAGTGGAGGGATATTCCACATTTCAGCAAGCAGCCAATGTTGTGAAATACCTAAAAGTTGTTGACGACACAGCAGAACGTTCTATTGCATTGATGACAACCTTCAGTCAATAACCAAATCAGAGGCTGAAATGCAAAAACTGATTCAGGTGGTCCAAAACAATCGTGAGCGCATTCCTGACTCTTCAAAGGCCAGCCTTGCTTCTGCCAAAATGGCTATGAAGTGACTCTAAACAAGATGGTATTTGCAATAATGCAATAATGCCAGCAACAGTAAATCAGACATGAAAATATGTTTTATTGCATCTTATTATGATTATTTCTTGACTACTTATTTTCGGTATATTGTTGTGGCTGCCTAATGATTAATGAACAATAATTAACGCATTGTCTGTATTGTAATTGATTACTCTGACGAGACGAGATGTAAAAATGCAACACAGCATGCAAAAAATAAATGGTTAATGAGCAGCCTGTAATTATTGTTTGAATTCAATGAACTTTTGCATGCAAGTTTACTTTTATATAAGGAAACAAATGACAGGGTGTGCAATCTCAAAAACATTTTTTTTTCTTGGACCACCCTAATATATATATATATTTCATATATATATATATATATATATATATATATATATATATATATAAATTATTTTATACATTTTAGTGTTACGTTTTAGCTGTAAAATTAAATAAACTAGTTAATATACAGTTGTGCTATTGGCGTAAAAATGAAACATTTAAACAAAAAAGTGCTTAAAAAGGCAATATATAAAGATCCATATTTTGACAATATTTTGCCTAATTTAACTATCTATATATTGTTTATGCATTTTAGTCAAGTCATTTCCAACTTGAAAATATTAATGTCTAGTCCATTCTTTGTTCATTAATATTATTTCTTTTGGTTCCTAAAAAAAAACGATATTACCAATCATTGATATTTGTATTCATTGCATGCTTACCTAACAAGTGAGCAGGAATTGAGCCATCGTCTCCAACTATATGACTTCCATAAGTTTCTCTAAGCTTTCTACGTACGTATGCGTGGAGCTGTAAATATAATGGTTGTACATCCATCCACAAACGTTTAATGGACACGTCTAAATCGGAAGTGTTGAAAAATAAATCTTGTTTCCAAAATTCACTGTAGTCAGGAAAGCCTGCACGAATGTATTTATTTCAGACAGAAAAGTATATTTGTGAAAATCAATTTTACAGAAATGTATGAAAAGATTAATGAATATTTGATTAAACGTAGAAAAAATATTTAATAGATTTATGTGACACGATGTTTTATGGCCATGTACAGTAGGGTGATAACAAAAAAAATAATTATGAAACCACGTGCAATCGAGAAACTTTTATGTGTTATTTAAGAATATCAATTGCATTTTTGATTTTTTTGAAAAAAATTTCCGCACCTCCTCCTTTTTCGGAAAAAAAAAGTGAAAAAAATTTTTTTTTCAAAAAAGGACATGTTTTTTTTTAGCTTAATCAAAAGAGTATTAATAATAACTAATCAACTGTTATTAACAAATAAGATATAGAACAGTTAGTAATATGTACAGAATGTACAATAAATGTTCAAAACATATTTTGTCCTATGAACTTCAGATTCAAAAATTCAATTTTTCTCGATTTCGCATGAAGTTCCTCCATCAGTTTCACAGCACGTTCAGCAATTTGGTTAGATCTGGGAATGTCAATTTATGACTTCTCTACTGACCAATGGGTCTTTAATCACTTAATTGCCTTCTTGCATTTTATCTTGATGAGTGAGGTAAACAGTTCGTTGAAGGACGCTTCATTGTAGTGTTGCGAATCGAACCAAGCATTTGCCCATTCGTAGCAGTTGAAGTTGCAGGCTTAAGCGAGAATGCTGCGCCACTCTGGTATCAGAAATAATGCTATAACAGTAAATATTGCACGTGAGTTCCATCTTGCCTGGTGTAAATTTGGTAATTTATTCCAGCTGTTGCGAGGCCAACGTGGGTTCTCGCTTGTGGTAACATCTTTTGTCGCAAGAAGCGGTAATCAGCTTGAAGAGTGACATAGTTTTGTGTTAATTTGCC